>JALIGW010000001.1:76134239-76456739 GCA_023053685.1 Diadophis punctatus similis
AGAATTCTTTATTGGCCAAGTGTGATTGGACACACAAGGAATTTGTCTTTGGTGCATATGCTCTCAGTGTACATAAAAAGACAAGATACATTCGTCAAGAATCATAAGATACAACACTTAATGATAGTCATAGGGTACAAATAAGCAATCAAATCATACTAGGAAACAATATAAATCTTAAGGATACAAACAACAAAGTTACAGTCATGCAGTCATGCAGTCATAAGTGGGAGGAGATGGGTGATAGGAACGATGAGAAGATTAATAGTAATAGTAATGCAGACTTAGTGGATAGTTTGATAGTGATGAGGGAATTATTTGTTTAGCAGAGTGATGGCGTTCGGGAAAAAACTGTTCTTGTGTCTAGTTGTCTTGGTGTGCAGTGCTCTATAGCATCGTTTTGAGGGTAGGAGTTGAAACAATTTATGTCCAGAATGTGAGGAGTCTGTAAATATTTTCATGGCCTCTTTTTGACTCATGCAGTATACAGGTCCTCAATGGAAGGCAGGTTGGCAGTAATTGTTTTTTCTGCAGTTTTTTCTGACACCTCAAAGTGTCTTTCTTTGGTAAACAAAATTTTAGAGAATCCAAACGTTAGATGTTGTACATCTATAGCTAGCCCCCATATATTTGACTTTCATTCTTGTCCACCCCAGCCAAATGGCCAACAGCAAGGAATTATGAGAGCTATAATCTACTCCACCTGGAGGGTGTCTGGCTGTGCATCCCTGGTCTGTGCATTATAGAGCAGAGTTGGCAAGATTTTAGAGGCTGATGAATACTTGGGGGGAAGAGAATGAGGGACATTATGGGTGGGGCTGAGTTTTTAACTTTTTGTTCTAAATGTAAAATATTTCATCAGGCTCACATTATTATTTTTATTATTATTATTTTCTATCTCAGAATGGTAGAAAGCTGCCATTGGTTTTTCGTGACCGTGCCCAGAAAGAGCTTTAAGGGCTACAAAAAAAGGGAATTGCTACTAACTGGCAAAATTAATTTAAATTTAAACCCTCTTTGAAAAGATATCTTCTGTCAAAGTAAAGCAAATACTGCATGGTGAAATGGTGAAGAAGTCAAACGTCTTTTCCCAGAAATCCCCTGGATTTTCAGACCAGTGTGTGAGAGGTAGTGTATTCACACACAGTTCTGCTTTCTGAAGATTAAAATATCAAAATGCAGAAGCTGACATAATTTCGGGGGGGGGGGGAGGTGATAGATGGGAAGGACCAGGCTGTAGCTCCGCCCTGACAAGACTGAATGGCTTTTGGATAGGAAGGTTTCATCTTTAGACCTGAAAGGAGTTGCGCTTCCCCCTTCGGAGCTGGTACACAATTTGGGAATTTTCTTGGGCTCCTAGTTCCTGCTCAAGGGGTAGGAGGCAGCTATGGCTAAGAAGCCTCAATACAAATCTGTCTTGTGTACATGGAGACCAGTAGTGGGTTCTAAAACCCTTTACTACTGGTTTATGCGCATGCGCAGAAGCGTCCCGGGCGGGCGGGCGGAGCCTCCCGCCTCCGGCGCTACCAGTTCTAAGAACCAGTCTGAACTGGGAGCAACCCACCGCTGATGGAGACCCTTCAGATAATTTACATGTGCTCTTTTCACCTCGCACATGGACTACTGCAATACGGTCTGTCTTGGGCTGCCGCTGAAAACCACTTGGCAGCTGCAGCTAGTCTAGAATTCTGTAGCATGAATAATTATGGGCATGCTTTGACATATTCTTGTAACATCTTTTCTCCTTGGCAACAAGTAGATTTCTACGATGCTCAATATTACTTACGAAGTATAAGCCCTGATTATCTAAAGGAACATCTGTCTTCCCTAGATTCTGCACGGCCTATACAATTAGGGAGAACTGGCATGCTCCAGATCCCTTATTTTCAAGGATAGGAAAGCACAAAGAAAAAGTAATCATTAGCTAACATTGATGGATCGATCGATCGATCGATTGGGGAAGTAAATTCCTGGGCACAATTTCTGAAGGGAATCTATGTACCCTGATATTTTCTGCTAGTCTTTTAAAAGATCTAGTCGTGCTAACTAAGAACTTTGAATACTCCCTGAGCGCTTTTAGCCTGGAAAATATTAGGCAGAACATTTCTTCCCAATCAGACATATCCCTCTCCCATGACAAATTAACATGTATGGTTTCATAACAACATACACATTTCTACTCTGCTAATCAGCTTTCCTAGAATACAGATTATATCTGCATCAAGGAGATGTAGGAAGTTGTACTATGTGAGGTGGTGCCTATTGATGAGTAAAATTAAGACCACACAAATCCCATTCAAAATAAACCAAACTCCTCAAAATTTACTTTTCTGAGCAAATTTGCAGGGAACTCTGCTGTTAGTTCATTTTAGCACGAATACAATGACATTGCAATTCAGTTTAGTTTGTTCAAGCTACTTTTGGACTTTTTTTCCTTCCCCCCTTCTTCTTTTTCTCTCTCTCCTCCCTATTTCTCCTTTCTCCTGCAGACCTTTGCACCCCATCATAGCCCTCTGCTAATTGGATACATCTGACATGTCGGCTTCTTTGAAAGTTCTCCAAAGCTCCGTGGCAAGGAGGATTTACAGAGTGAAAGTTTTACCAGCTGGATTTCCCTGAATCAAAGCTGTTCTTTCCACAAAGAACAAACAAATAGATTGGATCCAGACCATGGTGGCTTTCAACTTTTGTGTTAATATATCACACTCATTACATTGGGGGCTGGGGTGGAGAGATACAAGAAGGATTTGTTGAACTTTAGTAGTAGCTTGGGAGGGAGACATAGAAAGGAAAAAAAGCTACTAATAATATTATTTTAAGTCTTCAGCTGTAACTTTCATTTAACTGAAAATTTCCAGATTGGCCCATATTTCTCCAGTGCTTTTCCACATTGCCTGTTCATATTGTAGAAGAGGCAATCATGTATTAGAAGAGCACATGCACTGGCTAAATATGAGTCCGGCGTCAGTCCTGGATTTCACCAAATAGAACTGGAACTCTGTAAGGGTTTTGCTAGTTTACATGTGTTCAAAACTGAATATGTAGATTAATAATCAAATAATGTTTTGACTTTATAATATATATGAAACACATATCCATCTTAAGAAAAACTTGGGCTTTTTAGACCACATAAAGCTGCGGTACTTAGTGTTACTACCTACTTTTCTGCAGAAATCTACAGGGTTGGGAAAGGAGGAAAGGATGGGACAAAGACCCACAGCAAGATGGGCGGATTAAAATACAGAGGCGATGGGTGCACAGTTGGTTTTTTTTGTTCCAAATTGAAATAAATTTACCTGGTGAAGACTTTTGAAAGCAATCAATCCAAAACTTTAGAATCTCTAATAGCTTTAGAATGGTTAATTTATGAAATTAACTAGAAAATGAGGTTTGCAATCTTAGTGTCCTTTCAAGATGTCCGCTGCCATTTGCAAGCCAGATGGCTGGTCCCATTGTCTCCCAATGTTAAAATCCATGGAAAACCATTCAGGATCATTTGTCAGAGTATATGTGGGCATATTTCTGTTCTCACTGTATCCTAAAAGGTTCCAATGAACTGGTCTGCTCACTGGTTCTTTGGTCTATGCATGATTGTTGGCTCTGCTTTTTCGAAGCTGTCTTCAGTTTGCCATACCTTCCCTGGAAGTTATGTAGATAAATTTGGAACTATTGTCACCAATATTATATTTTAAATTGTGCACATTTTTAAAAATTATTTACTTATGTAGAAGATTGATATGCTGTCCTAATCACAAATAGCAACTCTGGGCTGGTTACCAGGGGTGGGTTCCTACCGGTGCGGTCTTGCCTGTTCGTCGCCGCAGAGCCGAAGAAGCTGTTGGCATTCGCGGCGCGGGGCTTCCCCCGGCCGCTTTCCCCGGCCGCCGGGACGCCGCCGTTTGCATTCTTTTGCCCTCTGCGCATGCGCAAAGCGTTCTGCTTGCGCAGAGGGCAAAAGAACGCAAATGGCGGCGTCCTGGCGGCCGGGGAAAGCGGGCGGGGGAAGCCCCGTGCCGCGAACGCCACCAGCTTCTTTGGCTCTGCGGCGACGAACAGGCAAGACCGCACTGGTAGGAACCCACCCCTGCTGGTTACATATGGTTAAAAACATGGAAACAAAAGAACAATAGCAAAAAATATTACACTATGCATATACGGAGCAATATCAACATATTGCAATACAAAATCATTTCAAAACAGGCTTAATCAAGTGTTCTGGTCCTATGCCTGGGAGAAAAACTAAATTTTCAGGGTCTTTCAGAATATCACCTGAATCTCTGGGGGATATACTGCAACAGGGAAGACATACTTCCTAGGTCCCATCAGGTGACTTCATTTCATGGAAGGAAGATGAAACATGCCCATCCTAGGATAAGCAGAGAATTGGAGATTTTGTATTGCAGTATTTATTTCAGCTAAAGGCAAATTTAGCTTTTGTATCATTTAAAGGAAATCACAGTTACCAACTGACTTTCAAGTTGAAGATAGCCCTAGCTTCCTCAGTACAGAAAATAATAAGCAAATATACATTCAGTGTATTTAACATAATCCATGACCAGGGTCAGCCATAAATGTTGCCCTTGCGAATCTGACATTCTTGTAATAATGACTACTTGACAAAGGCCCCGCCAAGATTTAGCAGAAAACAGGGGTGGAGATTCTGTGCATGGGGGGAAAAACGAATTCTCTTCACACATTGGTATCTTTAAATTTATCTCTGGATTTGCATAATTAGTGAGTTTCACCTGCCTCGCACAAACAGATGTTATTAAAAGGGAGGCAGAGCTACAACAACCAACCCTAGAGCATTTTGCTTTCCTATCTCCAGGGATAGCCATGTTTTTAATAAACACCTGCTTCCCACTTTAGATCATGTCCAGCCAATAATACAATCCACGCCAGAAAAAAAGAATGTTGAAAAGAAGAATAAAGTAAAGAGATGTTTTCAATCCATTCTAATACACTCTACAAAACAAGGACAGCATTCCTTGTGCATATCATGTAGTAGTCTCTAGAGCTAATACAATTACATTAAAACATACATAATTGCACTGTACCTCCTTTAAATCCAGTGAAATATTACACGTTTCATTGATCTCCGCCTCCATGACCCCAAGTAAAGAAAGCAAATAAAAACAGCCCTTCTGTCTTACGTTCTTGTGAAGAGTCTTACTACTAATTCTGCTGACTGCCAGCAGTTTGATCCTGACCAGCTCAAGGTTTACTCAGCCTTCCAGCCTTCTGAGGTCAGTAATATGAGGGCCCAGATTGTTGGGGGCAATATGCTGACTCTGTAAACCCCTTAGAGAGGGCTGTAAAGCACTGTGAAGCATTATATAAGTCTAAGTGCTATTGCTAGAGCTAAAATGTTGCTTGGGGTGGCCCAAGATGAGTTCTCATTTGGGACAATGTGTGGCCCAGTCTAAGGATTCCTTGGAACAAAGCTTGGGTGCATGTGATATGTTGGAACTCTGAGGCAATTATCAATGGGTGATGACCCCACCCCAATTACTGTTTTCATCTACTGGAGGCAGACTATGCCTCCAGTAGATGAGGAGCCGAGATGGCACAGTAGTTAAAAGCAGCACTGCAACCTGAACTGCTAGTTCAGCAGTTCAGCTGTTCAAATCTCACCGGCTCGAGGTTGACTCAGCCTTCCATCCTTCTGAGGTCGGTAAAATGAGGACCCAGATTGTTGGGGGCAATATGCTGAACTCTGTAAACCGCTTAGAGAGGGCTGTAAAGCACTATGAAGCGGTCTATAAGTCTAAGTGCTATTGCTAAGTGCTATTGCTATGCACTCTTCCTCATGAGCAGACTCTTATTCTAAATGATGGGATGATGAGGATGGTAAAGGGTTGAGATGCGTAACGTTGGATACATCATCCCCATCCACTGAACTCTTTCTTTCCTTTACAGTGTGGAATAGAGGTATCCAACTTTCCATCTCTACACCACTATTGTTGTGAACATAAAAGGATCGAGGCTAGAATAACCAAAGCCCACTTCCTTTGGGACTGTCCATGCTATTTACACACACACACACACCGTATTTTTTCCTAATGTTCTGGAAAATCATGTGCCTTTTGACATAGAGATAAAACCGTTGTTATTAACTTCCCTGCCCTTCTGTCTCTTTCCTGTTGTCTAGGTATTCCATGGTTTTTCCCTGGTTTTATCCTGTTTTGCCAGTTAACCGTTTCTGACATTTGCTCATCTTTAATAAATAAACAACGAGCTTATCATTTTGCTAGCTGAACTCTGTGGCATGTCTGCTTGTTCTCATCTGGATATGGGCATTGGAATGTGCTGTGTGTGAATTAAACTAGAAATTATCATTGTTATTTCCCAATAGGTAAAAACTCTGTTGCAGCTATTTCTGCTGGCCTGTCTCTGACACCCAGGATTCTTTTTTGTTTTCACTAGAGAGAATAGCCTCAATATATCTTGTGCCAAAGAACTGCAGGTTCTCTTTGTGGCAAAGGAGTTAGAATTCCCTGCTCCTGCCAACTTATAATTGTAAGCTTGGGCCTTGTAAATACTGTATTTTTCGGAGTATAAGACGCACCGGAGTATAAGACGCACCTTAGTTTTGGGGGAGGAAAATAGGGGAAAACAATCTGCCTACCAGGTATTCATCTGGCTAGCATCCTTAGTCTGGTCAGCTTCAGCACATTATTTTATCCCCTGGTTAGGACTTAAAAAAACCTTCTTCGGAGAGAATAACAATGAAAGAGCTTGCAAGCCAGTAAGAGCTGGGAAGATAGTTAGCACCTGGTTAGGGCTAGAAAAAAACTTCTTTGGAGCAAGTAGAGCAATGAAAAAAAAATCCTGCAAAGACTTAGGGCTGGAAAAACATTCTTCTGAGAGAATAACAATGAAAGAGCCTGCAAGCCAGTAAGAGCTGGGAAGATCGTTAGCACCTGGTTAGGGCTGGAAAAAACCTTCTTTGGAGAAGTAGAGCAATGAAAAAAAACCCTGCAAAGACTTAGGGCTGGAAAAACATTCTTTGGAGAGAGTAACAATTAAAAAGCCTGCAAGGTAAGAGCTGGGAAGGAAAGTACCTAGTTAGGGCTGGAAGCACCTAGTTAGCACCTAGTTAGGGCTGGAAAAAAAAAGCTACATTCGAAGTATAAGACGCACCCAAATTTTCAGCCACTTTTAGGGAGGAAAAAGGTGCATCTTATACTCAGAAAAATACGGTAAGTGCAAAAGGAAATATTTTTATAAGCAGTATAGAATCCATGAGCTCCAAGATGGGTGATTTTGTAGACTTTTCAGAGTTTTCAAGATCCACGCTGTGATTTAACATCAAGCAATAGTGAATTCAAATGGTATGCCTGGTACTTGTGTATAATTCACTCTTAGCTAAGAGGTAGCAAAAAGTCTATTTTTTTCTCAGTTTTGTGCTACTCTACTGGCTCATTTCAGTGGTTGCTTGAGCTATTCTTACCCTACCCCATTTTAAATTATCTATTAATCTTTCTTTGTTAATGTAATATAGAAACATTCTAAGTGCATGTTGCAGTTCTTGAGAAATGAGCTTCTTTTCAGGATCACATATGTATTCAAACACAGGACACCCAGTGACAATTAGGGCTAGTATATATGTAAAGGATCCAGATTCAAATCTTGGCTGTTTGTCTGCAGTATTATTCCCAGTGCACAAACACAGTGGGAAATCTCTTCCTGATTCTCTTAATTGAAAAAAAAAATGTTGGTCTTTTAAGCATACTGTATTACTGTAAATTCTTTTTGGATTTATCTTTGCTCAGGGCATGAATAGTTCTTTATTTCTGCAGGGCATGTAATAGCTCTGGAATTTAGTGAAAGGGAGGCACTGCTATACTGTCAGGGAAGTATAACAATCCTCAGCAAACATCTGTGTATATGTGCAAAGTTAGTGACTCCATGTAGTTATCTTGAAACTTTACAATGGTATTTTGTTCTTCAGTGATTTTTCCAATCCCCTAAATTCCCACTTTGGGTTTAAATACAATATTAATCAATTAATTAATTAATTCAATATATTACACCAAGTTCTGAAAGACTATGACAGGACAAAAACAATGTAAATATCCAGTAGTCCAAAACAGAATAACAGATGACAGAATAACAGAGTTGGAAGGGACCTTGGAGGTCCAACCCCCTGCTCAAGGAGGAGACCCTATACCAGTGATGGCGAACCTATGGCACGGGTGCCACAGGTGGCACGCGGAGCCATATCTGCCGGCACGCGAGCCGTTGCACTAGCTCAGCTCCAGCACGCATGGGTGTGCCAGCCAGCTGATGTTTGGCTGGCGTGGAGGCTCTCGGAGGGCATTTTAGGTTTCTGGAGGGCCTCCAGGGAGGCGTTTTCGTCCTCCCCAGACTCCAGGGAAGCCTCTGGAGCCTGGGGAGGGCAAAAAACGGGCCTACCGGGCCCACCAGAAGTTGGGAAATGGGCCATTTCTGGCCTCTAGAGGGCCTCTGAGGGGGGCGGAGGAGGCCGTTTTCGCCCTCCCTAGGCATTGAATTATGGATGTGGGCACTCGCACGTGCATGATAGTGCGTGCGCATGCACTTTCGGCACCCGAGGGAAAAAAGGTTCGCCATCACTGCCCTATACCCATGATGGCGAACCTATGGCACACATGCCGGAAGTGGCACGCAGAGCCATCTCTCCAGGCACGCCAGCCGTCGCCTATTGCTCCTCCGGGTTCTGGCATGTGCATGCGCGCCAGCCAGCTGGTCTTCGCACATACATGCATGCTAGAACCCGGAAGCCCAGGTGACCAGCGTGCATACGCATGCCGGAAACTGTAAGCTTAGCTTCCCGGCACACACATGCGTGCCGGGGAACTGCTCTTCCGGTTTCTGGTGCTCCCCCATGTGCGCGCACTCCCATTTCAGCACTTGATGCCAAAAAGGTTCGCCAACACTGCCCAATACCATTTCAGACAAATGGTTGTCCAACCTCTTCTTAAAAGCCTTCAGTGATGGAACACCCACAACTTCTGAAGGCAAGCTGTTCCACTGATTAATTGTCCTCACTGTTAAGAAGTTTCTCCTTAATCCCAGGTTGCTTCTCTCCTTGATTAGTTTCCATCCATTGTTTCTTGTCTTACTTTCTGGTGCTTTGGAAAATACCTTGACCCACTCTTCTTTGAGATGGCCCCTCTGTCAGTGTATAAGAATTTATGAACTAGAATAGCCATAGAAACAAGTCAGCTAATGGGAACTGTTTGGTGACTGAGACACAGGATTTGTTGTGAACCATGTGAGACGGCTCGGAGCCTGGGCGTGGCTTAGCTTAACTGTTCTGTGTATATAAGTTTGTCTTTGCTTGAGAGCTCCTTGCTTCTAGTTCTTGTCCTTGTCCTTGCTACTTCTTCTCTCTACCATGTTGCAAGAGCTGCATGGGCATTGTACACATGCATCATGTTTTATATTATTGTATATAAAGAAGTTTCTTCTATAAATGAATCCTGCTGAATTATTTACTTGTGTGCTGGCTGGATAGCTAAAGACTCTGACACCCTCAAATACTGGATAACTGCTATCAGTGTGTGTGTGTGTGTGTGTGTGTGTGTGTGTGTGTGTGTGTGTGTGTGTGTGTGTGTGTGTGTAAACATTAAAAAGCCCTCCAACATGGTGTGAGGTAGCAGCCATAAATTTATGGGGGAAGCCATGGTCTTTGCCTCATCTTCCCTTTCTGTTGGAGGATTCTTTTTTGGTTGCACATACTGTATCATCTTGAAACTTACAAGCTATCTTTCACCTAATCCATTCTAGTCTTAAATGCACTGTTAGTTCTATAAAATGCAGAGGGAAAGATAAATATCATCAGACTTGAGGAAAATAACCTCTATTCAGACATTATCAATAATAACTTAATAATGCCCCATGATCTAAAAGTAAGTAAGCTGATTAGCATCACACAATACTATGCTAATATTTCCACAGATGTTATTTAATGTCTTGTTTTACCCATATTTACACAGCTGGGAGTAAGGCCCACTGGATTCATAGGGATGCCCTTTGGATAAGAAATGTAAAAGGCTTGCTCTGTCAGAAAGCTTTTGAAATGATAATAGATACTTGAGTGTAAACGCTAAGTCATGTATAATTTTCTTTTTATAGCTGTAAGAAATTTAGAAGATCTATTAACCTTAGCAATCCGTCAAAACCTGATTGCCCTGGGGGACTGAAGAGAAAAGAGGGATTAATTCCTCCATTGGGGGTGGGGTAGCCCTCTCCTGTAAAACTCTGGTTTGTATTTGTATTTGTTTATTTGTCAAGCATAAATTATTATAAGCAAAGTATAAACAGTAAAACATGATTGAAAATATATATAATAGTACAAGCATGAATAAGAGTAAAAGAGGTATGAATATATGGGTATATTAGGACAGGAACGGTAGGCAGATTGTGCGCTTATGCACGCCCCTTACCGACCTCTTAGGAATGGGGTGAGGTCGATGGTAGATAATCTGAGGTTGAAGTTTTTGGGATTAGGGGAAGAAACTACTGAGTCAGGTAAAGTGTTCCAGGCGTTGACAACTCTGTTGTTGAAGTCGAATTTTTTGCAATCAAGTCTGGAGCGGTTTACATTAAGTTTGTATCTATTGTGAGCTCGTGTATTATTGCGGTTGAAGCTGAAGTAGTCGTTAACAGGTAGGACATTGAGGCAGATAATTTTGTGAGCTACACTTAGGTCAGATCGAAGGCCGAGGAGTTCTAAATTTTGAAGTCCCAAAATTTCAAGTCTGGTTTCATAAGGAATTCTGTTGTGAACAGAGGAATGTAATACTCTTCTTGTGAAGTATCTCTGGACATTCTCAATTGTGTTAATGTCTGATATGTAGTGTGGGTTCCAGACTGATGAGCTATATTCAAGATTCGGTCTAGCAAATGTTTAGTATGCTCTTGTTAAGAGTACAATGTTACCAGAGAAGAAGCTGCGCAAGATTAGGTTAACCACTCTTAATGCCTTCTTTGCTATGTAGTTGCAGTGGGCTCTGGCACTCAGATCGTTAGAGATGAGTACTCCGAGGTCCTTTACTGAGTGAGGATCATCATCAAGGTCATTTGAAATCCAACTTGCAAACCTTCCTCTGATTTTGGCAGTAGGTCTCCCTGATTGTTACCAACAAAATATATGTAACCTGGTCATTTAATAAAAAGAAAATTGAAGAAAGTTCAGAACTTTCACCCCACCCTTTCCCTACTTAATTTTATCTATACAGTTCAAAGAAATGATGAGCAGATGTTTATACGGGATACACTGTTGGATAAGAGGTGTTGAGGTGTATGCATCAATTTCATCACCACTCCTTTTGCGTCAAGCTTACTACTAGTGATAGATTTTTCTTTTGAACCTTTTCTTTAAAAAGTTCTAATCATAACTTTTTTTCAGACTGCTTGGAAATTTGCATGTACTTTTATAAATGTCTTCTGAGGTCAGTCAGGTTTCACATAATTTTTTTTTCTTTTTTAATAGTTGCATTGTGTTTATCGCTTAGGGAGATTGATGATTCTTGCAAGGAAGAGCTGAAAACTAGCCTCGTACTTCTAATTTATGTTACAGCATGTACTCTGATTTTTATTGTATTTTTAATTTTTTGTTTAAGAAAATTTCTGTATAAGAGGTTTATAATATTTTGCATAGTTTCTTCTGAAACTTAATGTTAAAAAAATTCCCAACAGATACATTAATATAAAATTTAAAAGGTTTATTCCTTATTTCCAAACATATACGGTATATAGCTTATTTCTTTTGGCAAATACCGTAAACATTCAAAATTCAATGTTTGTTCCAATACAGTGAACAGAACAGAACAGAACAGAATAAATTAGAATAGAATAGAATAGAATAGAATAGAATAGAATAGAATAGAATAGAATAGAATAGAATAGAATAGACTTTATTGTCACTTTCAATGTACACTAATCAGCATACATTAAAATGAAATTTCATTGCATACACCTCTCAAAGTGTCACCACCTCCAATATACATTACATAATCATGACAAAATAAACAAATAAATGCAAAATTATGCATATACCCACATATATTATATGACACAGAGGAACAACCCAGTCTAGTTCAGATGTATACATGTACATTACGAGAAAAACGAATCTTGCGAGTTTACCAGACGGATGGCATAGGGAATAAAGCTGTTACAGAATCTGCTAGTTCTGCTAGAAATACTTGAAAACCTCCACCCAGAGGGGAGTGGTTTAAATTATCATCTATCAAGTCATGAAGTTTATTTGTGTTGCAAACTGATTTATTGATTTACTTGCTTACTCCAGCTTGTATGCAGCGCCTCCATTTATAATACTATATAGTCCAGCATTCTGTTTCACACAGTGGTCTGCCAGGTCCTCCCAGGAAACTGACAAGCAGGAGAGAAGAATGGTAGCCACTAGCAGCAGGCATCTGAGACTTGCATCCTTGATTCAGGAAATAATACACAACCATCAAGACTTGTAGTTCTTGATATCCAGAATCTCTCTATCCAGTCTCCTGTAATACTACGGTATATAATGACACCACATTCTACAGTTTACCATTCAATAAAGTGTTCCTTTTTATCACTATATTTTACATTTCCTGTATCATCCGCTAAAGCCAGTTTGGTGCAGTGGTTAAAGCACCAGGCTAGAAACTGGTAGACTGTGGTAGACTGTGGGCTTAGGCACAAAGCCAGCTGGGTGGCCTTGGGCCACTCTCTCGCAGGCCTAGGAAGCAGTCAATAGCAAACCTCTTCTGAAAACATTGCCAAGAAAACTGTAGGGACTAGTCTAAGCAGTCATCAGGAGTTATGAGGGAGGGAGGGAGAGAGAAGGAGGGAGGGAGGGAGGGAGGGGGAGAGAGAGAGATCTACTCCATGGCAAGTGGAAGTGGGGAGGCAGAAATCACTGAGAAATAAGATCTAAGTTTCTCAAAAGGCCATTTGATTATACTTCTAATATAGAGACTATACTGGGTAGAGCAGGCCTTTTTCCGTTGAATTAGTAGCTATCCCTGAGTTGAAAATATATCCTAGAACAGTGATGGCGAACCTATGGCACGCGTGCCACAGGTGGCACGTGGAGCCATATCTGCCGGCACGCGAGCCGTTGCCTAGCTCAGTTCCATTGTGCATGTGCGCGCCAGCCAGCTGATTTTGGGCTCGCACGGAGGCTCTGGGAGGGCGTTTTCGGCTCCGGAGGGCCTCCGGGGGGGGACAAGGGAGGGCATTTTTGCCCTCCCCAGGCTCCAGGGAAACCTCTGGAGCCTGGGAAGGGCGAAAAATGGGCCTACCGGGCCCACCAGAAGTTGGAAAACGGGCCATTTCCGGCCTCCAGAGGGCTTCCCGGGGGGGCAGGGGGGCATTTTTGCCCTCCCCAGGCAGTGAATTATGGATGTGGGCACTCATGCATGTGCGATAGCACACGCGCATGCACTTTCGGCACCCGAGGAAAAAAAGGTTCGCCATCACTGTCCTAGAACAAATCCCCAAATCTTTTGCAACAATTTTACAGCAGATGGTTTGCCACAATAAAGATTCTCTAAGGGGAGCAAATTTAGATTCTATTGTTCAAACTGCCTGTTTCTCAGCTTCACTGTGGGCTGCTTTTAATTCAGCAAGAGCTTCTTCCCCCGGCCACAAATCTTGCAGAGCTCAACTCTGGCCAGCTGCACCCCTGGTTTACGTAAAATGGGAACAAAATGCCTTCTAGATACCCATATAGATAGAAATATATTCTGTCTTATGTGATACATAAAAATTATACCAAGCTATTCCTCAATCACTTGTTTGACTTTCTCAACCAAATAGTTTATTATAATCAATCTATCAATCTTTATTTCATTTTTCATCAACTTATCTTTATGCAATTGCAACCACTAATTCTATCGTGACATAATCTTTAAAGTGGTCAAAATCACTGGGACTCTACCTTCTTCATCTTACTTTAGGGGAAATAACTTATAAAATAAATGATTTTCCTTAAAATCTGGTTAAAGCTAAAATACTTTGGCCACCTAATGAGAAGAGAGACCCATTGAAAAGACCCTGATGTTGGGAAAGATTGAAGGCAAAAGGACAAGGAGGTGGCAGAGGATGAGATACCAAGATAATGTCATTGAAAGAATGAGCATAAGTTTGAGCCAACTCTGGGAGACAGTGGAGGCATGCTGTGGTCCATGGGATCACAACGAATGGGGCACGACTTAGTGACTGAACAAAACCAACAGTAGAAAATATACCTTATTTTTCGGAGTATAAGACGCACCTTTTTACTCCCAAAAAAAGGGTCAAAAAGTGGGTGTGTCTTATACTCCAAATGTAGCCCCCACCCACCTGCCAGCCACCACTCAGCCTGGGGAGGAAAGCATTTTCAGGCGGCAGCGCTGCAATCCCCTCCTCGATTCCAAAAACGGAGCTTGCAGAGATAAAAAAAAAAGAACATCACGTTTCAGGCATTTTCGGCCAGTTCCAGCTATTGCTGGCAATCGCTGCTGCCGCTGTTGCTGCAGCCGCTGTTGCTGGGAGCCGCCACCCCAGCTGCCGCCGCCACAGCCACCGTTGCAGCCTCCGCCCCAGGACCTGCCGCTGCCTTCGCCGCAGCCCTCACCCCCGCCCCCATTGCAGCACCCGCTGCAGGACCTGCCACCGCCACCGCCCCCACCGCCGCCGATACTCGCCACCACCGGTACTCGCCGCTGCCGGAGCCACCGCTGCTGCTGCCCGCCGCAGGACCCGCCGCCACCGCAGCCCCCAACACCGCCAATACTCACCATCACCGATACTCGCCGCCGCCGGAGCCACCGCCGCTGCTGCCCGAAGCGAGCAGCCTGACAGGTTTGAAGACCAACTTCCAAGTTTGAATTATTCAGAAGAACAGAGTTGGAAGGGACCTTGGAGGTCTTCTAGTCCAACCCCCTGCTCAGGCAGGAAACCCTGCACCATTTCAGACAAATGGTTATCCAACATCCTCTTAAAAACTTCCAGTGTTGGAGCATCCACAACTTCTGGAGGCAAGTTGTTCCGCTGGTGTTTGAAGAGCCCAGGGTTAGGGGTGCAAGGGTCTTCAAACTTGCCAAGTTTAAGACTAGTGGACTTCAACTCCCAGAATTCCTCTTCCAGTCATGCTAGCTCAGGAATGACTGGAGGAGGAATTCTGGGAGTTGAAGTCCATAAGTCTTAAAGCTGTCAAGTTTGAAGTTTGTAGAAAGTGTACATAGTTGTAAAAAGTATACATGGTTGTAAAAAGTATACATGGTTGTAAAAATTATTCTGCTACACTTGTATTTTATTAAATAATATATTACTACACCATTTGGTTCAAAATACTTTTTTCCTTGCTTTCCTCCTCTAAAATCTAGGTGCGTCCTATATTCCGGTGCATCCTATACTCCGAAAAATACGGTAATTCTTTTGAAATAAAATGGTTCGTTGTTTTTGCCTGCTGGATTAATTCATCCTTCACACTCCAAGCTTCCTCTTAATACTCTTCATTTGAGAATGCTAGTCTCTCTTTCCCATTAAAGAAATCTACAGGCTAATCTGTGTATGAATGAGAGACCTATGTCCTTTCCATTTACAATATACTGTATTTCTTTTCTATTTTTAAAAATTATATATAATGACCAAGGCAATGAACCAACGGATTGCTTCTTTGGAAATAAGTGAGTAACTATCTTAAATGCATTTCCCCACACCCCTCCTCAGGCTCCAGAGATAAATGGACTTTTAGTGGAAACAGGCATATTGTAAGTTTTATGGCAGAAGGAATAATTGCTGTGGATATTACACAATAAAATAACACTGGAATCCACTTGGGAAGTGTCAAGATTTCATTGTGGAGCAGCTGGTTTCTGCCTATTGTCACGGGAAGGAAGTGAAGAAGAAGATGAAAGAACTGTCCTTCCCTATTTGCCATTGCCATTCCTAGCTTTTATTTCCATATCTCTGCATATGAAACAAATCACATATAATTTGCTATTCTCTTAGCATTACATTTCTTACAAAATGCCTGTCAAAAATGAAAGTACAACGCACAGACGCATGTCTACATTTTTATGGCTAACATGTGTTGAAAAGATTCAGGAAAAAGCAGAAGCTCATCAAACTTTACTCCTCTATTCTTATCAAGCTTATGCATAGTTTGGTCATTAATAACATGGTTGGTGTCTCTGATTTAAGAAGCAAGTTCCTGGTTAATTCCCATTTAATAGTTATCTATGACATGAAACTAGGTATAGCAATAGCAATAGCACTTAGACTTACGGCAGTGATGGCGAACCTATGGCACGCGTGCCACAGGTGGCACGCGAAGCCATATCTGCCGGCACGCGAGCCGTTGCCTAGCTCAGTTCCATTGTGCATGTGCGCGCCAGCCAGCTGATTTTTGGCTCGCATGGAGGCTCTGGGAGGGCGTTTTCGGCTCCGGAGGGCCTCCGGGGGGACAAGGGAGGGCGTTTTTGCCCTCCCCAGGCTCCAGGGAAACCTCTGGAGCCTGGGAAGGGCGAATAATGGGCCTACCGGGCCCACCAGAAGTTGGGAAATGGGCCATTTCCGGCCTCCAGAGGGCCTCCCGGGGGGGCAGGGGAACGTTTTTGCCCTCCCCGGGCAGTGAATTATGGAAGTGGGCACTCACGCATGTGCATGCACTTTCGGCACCCGAGGAAAAAAAGGTTCGCCATCACTGACTTACGGTATATATGGCTCCACAGTGCTTTACAGCACTCTCTAACTCAGCGGTTCTCAAACCTGGGGGTCACAACCCCTTTTGGGGTCAACCGACACTTTCACAGGGGTCAGGAGACCGCTCGGACGCCGCCATTTGCGTTCTTTTACCCTCTGCACATGCGCAGAACAATTTGCGCATGTGCAGAATGCTTTGCGCATGTGCAGAACGCTTTGCGCATGCGCAGAGGGTAAAATAACCCAAATGGTGGGGGGGGCAGGGGCGTGGCAGGGGGCACGGCAGCCAGGTGGGTCGGGGTGGGGTCTTGGGGGTGGGGCACGGGGCGCGGCATTAGGAAGGTTGAGAACCACTGCTCTAAGTGATTTCCAACATCAGCCTGTGCCCCAATAATCTGGGTCCCCATTTTACCAACCACCGAAAGATGGAAGGCTGAGTCAACCTTGAGCTGGTCAGGATTGAACTCCTGGCAGTGGGCAAATTCAGCCTGCAATACTGCACTCTAACCACTGCACCACCACCACAGCTCCTGTATTCCAGGAAAGATTAATTAAATTTCATCAGCTAATGGGTGGCAATAGGAGCCAATCTGCTCTAATATTTTCTAATAAGTTCCAGGGAATCAACAACATTAGAATCCATAATATAAAATATTTTTAGCAATATCTCTTTCTTAAGACTTTGGTTGTTAGTAAATTTTATAATCCATGGGACTTCCAAGCACTCATCCATTAAGTCAACAAGCAATATTTTTTGCATTATTTTATAGCACCTATAAAACATGGTCCAAAAAGATGGGGCTTTTAAAAATCAAAATAGAATAAATGAACAGGAAATGCAAAACATTAAAAGAGGATGAACTATGCCCCAATCCATAGAAACTGGTGCAGGTGATTCTGAGTGTTACCGTGCTTTTGACTATAGCATCTGTTTGCCATATGTGAGATATGAAATGTATAGATCCCAGATTATTTCAATAATTGTTTTATTCCTTGTAAAATCATAAGGATAAGAAGGAAATAGGTCAGGCCCCCCCAAAGATAGCTACCCTGCCTTATCCAGTCTGGCACTTGAAAAGAAGCAGATACCGGTAGATTCCAGGTTGTATTCCTTTTTTACATCTTAGAGAGCTGTAAGAGAGTTGTTATTTATTTAGCTTCTACCATCTAGATCAGGGGTCCCCAATCCCTGGGTCGCTGCCAATAGTGGGTTCTATTAACCTTTGATACCGGTT
The DNA here is from genome assembly GCA_023053685.1 of Diadophis punctatus similis. Taxonomy (NCBI): domain Eukaryota; kingdom Metazoa; phylum Chordata; class Lepidosauria; order Squamata; family Dipsadidae; genus Diadophis; species Diadophis punctatus. The sequence continues at coordinate 76,152,158 of JALIGW010000001.1, forward strand.
CTGGAACGAGAGCACAGGCGCGCATGCTTGCTTGGTGCACACACAACACTTCTGCGCATGCGCAGAAGCTTCTGCGCATGCGCAGAGCATTTTTGATGATGTCCGGGCGGGTGGGCAGAGCCTCCTGCCACCGGTTCACCGTACCGGATCGAACTGGTAGCAACCCACCACTGGCTGTGGCCCATTACTGGGCCGTGGCCCATTCAGAACTGGGCTGCACAAGCAGTGGGCAAGCATGCACGCAGCTCCACTTACACAAGTGGTAAGTGCTCATGCTCACGCACAAAGCTCCATTTGCAAAAGCGGCATGCATGCATCTCCACTTGCACAAACGGTTACGTGTGTGAGCACACGTGCCTGCCACTAACATAGAACCATCCTCTCTCCCTCACCCACCGTCTGTCAAGATGGAAAGCGGTTGGGGACCGCTGATCTAGATCACAGCATGCTAGCAACAAATAAGTCCGGAGAAAACTGAAAGAGTTCCTTAGGCTGGAAAAAAAGGTTTTGGCATAATACAGTATATCAGTGGATCCAGTGAATAAACTCTGCTTGCTTTAAATTATATCAATTTTTGAGATTGTCCACAAAAGTGTCCTAGTACAGAATGTTCCTTTTTTTCAGTTACATTCTTGCATCTCCAATTTTTCATTCTCTTCTCCTTCTCTAAAAAAATGTCAAGTTTTTTGTGTCCAATATTATATTTTGATAAACCTTGAGGTATCCCAAGCCTTCTGATGTGTACAGGCAATCCTCAATTTATGACCATTTGCTTAGCAATCGTTGAAGTTATGATGGTACTAAAAAAAAAAAGGGACCTACAAGTGGTCCTTGAACTTATGATTATCACAACATCCCCATGGTCACATGATTGTAATTTGGGCATATGGCAACTGGCATGTATTTGCAGTGGTTGCAAGGTCCTGGGGTCCTATGATCGTCACTTGCAACTTTCTCAGCTGGCTTCCAGCAAGCAAAACCAAACTGGATCCACTTAATGACCACATGGGAAAAAAAGATGGCAAAATTCCGTATGGTCACGTGATGGCTCTCTTAGCATTGCTTAGCAACAGAGGTTTGTGTCCCAACTGTGGTCATAAGTCGAGAACTATCTAAATGTGCAATTATGGACTAGAATGATTCCACTATATGCATGCTGGATAATACATAAAGTGGTTACATACACAGGACAAAGGAAACACAAACATTTATTTATTTGTTTTATTTATTTGTGAGATTTATATACCGCCTCACAGTGCAAGCACTCTCTAAGTGGTTTACACCAGTAAGCAATGTATATTTATATTGTCCCCAACAATCTGGGTCCTCATTTTACCTACCTCGGAAGGATGGAAGGCTGAGTCAACCTTGAGCCGGTGAGATTTGAACTGCTGACCTGCGGATCACAGTCAGCTAAAGTGTCCTGCAGTACTACACTCTAACCGCTGCGCCACCTCGGCTCTTTATGTTCATGATTTTAAATGTATTTTTTATGTATAGATGCAATTTTAGAAAGAATGATAATTTATATTGATATGCAACATACCTCATGATAAAAAACAAGTCCAAATGCTTTGTGTGCCCCTCAATATCTTGTCCAGCTGTTAATCATACATAGGTATCTTGAGCAGCCTGCTCTCCATTTCAGAAGACCAAGCCATTTCCCCATACCATGCAGGAGATTGTTCCTCTCAAATATTTTTTTCAAAACAAATCATCATCATGAATATTTTTAACATTACAATAAAGGGTTTTCTTCCAAACAAATGTAAAGTTTGACATGGCAACAATTTGAAGGAAAGTCTTTCACACAGAACTAGGAAGGGGCTCATTGCTGGATTTATTAAGAACACGTCATTCTTTCCAGGGGTGAGTTGCTCACTTACCCAGACCGGTGCGCTGCTCCGCGTTTCTTCATGATTCGTGCATGTGCATGCGCCCCCTCATGCGATTTTGCTTCTGCGCATGCGCAGAAGCAAAATCACGCCGAAATCTCGCAAGGGGATGCGTGCGAGAAAGAGATTTCAGCGCGATTTTACTTCCACACAAGCGCGGAAGCAAAATCTCACTGAAATCTTGCGCACGCGCATGTCCCCTCGTGAGATTTTGGCGTGATTTTGCTTATGCGCATGAGCAGAAGCAAAATTGCCCAAAAATGCGGGAAAAAAAGATGGCAACGTGCACGACTGCTCAGTGGAGACGGTACCGGAGCAGTCGCACGCAAATTGGGTCATCGGCGGGTCCCCACCGGAGCTACGCACTGGACTGCACTGGTAGGAACCCACCCCTGCTTCTTTCTCAGGTCTTCCTATCACTATGGCAAGTTCTCCCAGGCTTTATCTTCAACTTTAGTATTTAAGCTAGCCCCATCCAACAGAAAGAGCCTGACAACAATAATGCTGACTTTATAATACATGTTTTGAATGTTCAGATTATTTTACATGCATTTGATAACTTCCAGATGTCCGTGGAAGACACTGCTGTTTGCGCTGGTTTTTAATAGATTTGATACTCCTTGATCAAATGTTTGGCTTCCTTCTCAAAAACCATTTTGAAGCTTTTTTTTTTTAAATGTTCTTCATCCTGAACAATTCTGAATCTTTTTGAGATTGCTTTGTTTTCTTCCACTTTGATGCTTGATTTGATTGTTTAACATATTGTTGATTTTTGCTATGTTTTAACCGGCCTTATAAATTACAACCGATAGGCCAATATAAACACTTTAAATAAATTATACTGACAATTTTATGGCACCTGGAAAGATAGTTCCCATTTTATAAGTAGTTACTAAGAGGACAACACATGACTAAAAACATTCTCAATTCTGATAATGATCAGATCTTCTCAGCCTTTGATCACATTTTTGGGGAATTCTGGAATTGAAGTCCAATTCAACAGGTAAAAATAAAGTGTTTCAACCCACTAATTTTCCATCCTTGCCATTATGCAATATGAAAAACAAAGCCCAGGGGGAAATTCATCATTGAAATTAATGAGAAGTACACGGATGCACCTTCATGAATTTGATTTCAATGAATCTTGCCTTGTAGTGTAAAGTTCTCTTAAATGCATTGTGCCCCACATTTTTTATTTCCTTACACCATTTTAAGCTTTTGATTCCCCCCACCTTTAGTAATACTCTATGGTGATGAATCATGCATTTTTTTTGTAACTGGTAAGAATATAAACTCTTCAGATTTATTAGACAGACTGAAAAAGATTAATGCAGCAGTTAAGTGTTTTTTTCTTGCAATTAATATCTTTATGTATATATCTAACATAATGTATCTTTTTAATGACATTATTTATGGATTAGATACCAAAAATCTGTTAACAGCAAGTGGAGAAGAGGAGCAGGAAATGGAAGACGGAAATTGGACCCATTAAAAATTACATGTGGAAAACATTCTATTTCTCACATATTTTGTTCATTTGCATATTTAGCAGACAATCTGCTGCAAAATGAACAAGGTTCACATTTCATTAGAAAAATAATAATAATCATGATCCTGTCAAAATCCTATTAAGTACTAAATTTATTGGCACTCAATAAATGCTGTGTGTAGACAGTCTTAACACAGTCTTACATTGTCATGTATACAACCTCAGCTTTTCAATTAATTCTGTTTTCTTCATCCTGATGCCTTATAGTTATGTCCTATTAACTGAGGTTCATGTGGCCAAGAATATTGCCATTTAGGTAGGAAAGATGGGAATTGTGATCCACTCCATCTGGTGGACATCAGGTTGAGGAAGATTGGATTAGTCCTTTCGTTCTCACTGAAAAGAATTTAAGGCTGAAAAACTATTATTATTTAGCTAAAAATAATTTCAAGGAATTAACAGAGGTTCGTAATTGTCCAAAATTGCCTGAAGGTTTATTTGAAACATATTCTTCCCTCTTGTCTTTTTATTTTCATCTTTCCTGTCTCTTCCACTGCTGCCTTGTCCACTGACAGTAGTTACCTTGTACTCTTCTGAGGAGAGAAAAATTTGTTTTGAATAAGTTAGCTTTATGCGCTAAATTGATATTACTATCATTAGCAACCATTTTTGCTAATGTTGGAGCTGTATATCAAAATCTGAACAAGGCATGGACTGATATATATATAAAATTAAAATCATGCAACAGTTCCTATGGACATTGGACCACTTCACTCTGTTTTGTTGTTCTGCATTTCCTGCACATTTCCCACATTTTTGGACCATTAAGTGCTTACAGTTTTTCCATGCTGGGTAATGAAAGGACATTGCTCTATTTTTCCTGATTTCTACTCCAGAATCATAAGTAGGTTGGATGACCTACTACCAACAGCAACATAAGATGGATTATGCCGTTTCTGGAGACCAGATCCAGCTGCACAGCACTAATAAATATCCTTGTTCGAAAGAATTCCCTCCTCCTCCTCCTCCTCCTCCTCCTCCTCCTCCTCCTCCTCCTCCTCCACAAATAACTTAAAACAAGCTATTTCATGATACTTGTTTTAATGTGATCAGTTGTTAAGAGGAGGACTAAAGCAGTAACAAACTCCTTGAAACAATGGGTGTTTTAAGTTCATGTTCTCCTGACATTGACTCTAATTGCATTAATAGCAGGAGGGCTGCTGGACCTGTCACGATGCACTAATTGCAAAGCTTTGTTTCTTCTGCTTCCTCAAACGATCAGAGTTTCTCAGAAGCTGTCCGTTCAGTTTACCATCTGCTGGTTTTCCCACTGCACTCAGTGGTAACAGGTGGGAGCTGATTAATGCCCCACTTCGTCTTTGCATGACTGGAAACTGGATTTGCCTTGAACAGGGATGTTATTTTAAAAGCACAAAGCATGTGAAAAGACATTAGCTGCTTCTCTCCCACTCGCAGATCCAGCGTCAGAGTTTGTCTCAAGCTGAAAATGAAAGCATTGTCCCGGACAGTTGAGCTGAGATCCACAGTTATAAGCAGGGCAAAAATGTAATTTGGGTTTGATTCCTTCAGTCCATTCACTGCATTTAGCAGAGCTAAGTAGAATCAAGTCCACCCAAGTTATCTAAAGAGAGTTGGCATACAATCAAAAATCAAAATCAAAAATGGCATACCGTGTAAGACTTGGTAAGCAAGTTACAGGCTCCAATAAAAAGTCTGCATCTGAGGAAGTCCCCAGGAAAGAGAAGGGGCAAGTATAATGTTTTTGACTCATTTGTTTAATTGGATTCTCTTTATCTAGTTTTTGTGATCTGTGTGGAGATCAGGTCACATTTTAGGTTATGGTTATGCAGAAATATTGAACATTTAGCCCTCACAAACTGTACTCTTGTAGGAGAGATAAAGAGATAGAGTAGTTTGCTTGCTATCTCTACTTATTTAGTGCCTCTCCCCATTCCCCTGCCCCCACAGTGATCCAGTAATCAGTAGGATAAAAGGAAAAGAACTTTTGGCAGTACGTCTGGAGCTTGGCAAAGGGTGGATCATTGGAAGACTTGAAGGAACAAGCTGGAGACAGATTGTCCTGGACAAAATTATCTGGTTGCTAAGAGTTGACTCTGACCTGATGGCACATGTCCAATCAATCACTTCTGGAGCCACATTTATTTCTTCCAGTGTTCCAGAGCACCAAAATGGAAATACCAATATTGGATTCACAATAAATTTATGAGAATCAAGGGAATAATTATATAAAATGATTGCTCATGAATCAAGGGTCTTTCAATCAGGTTGTGCTCTGATTATTAACTTCTCTGTGTGTTTTTCTATGACTTATCCTTCCCAATTACCGGTATCTGAAATGGCAGATATGTTTCAATTTTTTGACACGTATGGTGTACTACTTTACATAATCTACATATTGCCGATAACATAGATTATATATAAGTATGTTATTGGAGGTGACCTTTTTTCAAGGATTTTTTCAAGGATTCAGATGTCTGCATGGTAATTGTACAATGTTCCTTTATTCACCTTCTGAATTACCCAAAATGAAGAATATAGTAGAAAACATGGGGCTTCTAGTATGGAACACAGCATACCAAAGCAGTCTGCAATATTCTTCTATGATAGCCAACCTTACAGCTGAGCAAACAATCTGGATATTATAGCTGTGAAGCAATGGAATTAGTCATAATACTGACACACATAGTAAATGTTTTTAAATCACAGTTTCAGATAAGCAGTTGCTTCATTGGGCATATGGCCAAAACTGAACTGGAAAATATTTGAGTTGTTCTCTTTTCAAGTTAGTGCTAAAGATTACTAAAATGTCATTTAGAAACCTGAATATTTTGACCCAAGCTGATAACTTGATGACAGTTAAAATCGAAATAACTGAGGACAATCCACTATTTGATATAAGTTATCCCACCCTTATATTTAAACATGTGTTGCACTTTGATTCTCATCACACTCAACCACTATGTATAACTTTCTATATAGACAATGTGAAGTATTATTTCCAAAAATTGAATTGATCTGTGATCTATAGCAGGGATTCCCAATCTTGGCAATTTTAATATGTGCCAACCTCAACTCCCAGAATTTTCCAGCCAGCATGCGCAGAGTTGAAGTCCATACGTTGCCAAGTTTGGGAACCTCTGGTCTATGGGACAATTAAAATGATTTCTCACAAGTGAGCTTTAAGCTAGATGTTTTATTTTCTGCGTTGACAATACATATTTAAATGCATCAGTAATGAAAATATACCGTATTTTTCGGAGTATAAGACGCACCTTAGTTTTTGGGGAGGAAAATAGGGGAAAACAATCTGCCTACCAGGTATTCATCTGGCTAGCATCCTTAGTCTGGTCAGCTTCAGCACATTATTTTATCCCCTGGTTAGGACTTAAAAAAACCTTCTTCTGAGAGTAACAATGAAAGAGCATGCAAGCCAGTAAGATCTGGGAAGATAGTTAGCACCTAGTTAGGGCTAGAAAAAAACTTATTCGGAGCAGCTGCAGCACATTATTTTATCTCCTGGTTAGGACTTAAAAAAACCTTCTGAGAGAATAACAATGAAAGAGCCTGCAAGCCAGTAAGAGCTGGGAAGATCGTTAGCACCTGGTTATGGCTAGAAAACAACTTCTTTGGAGCAAGTAGAGCAATGAAAAAAAAAACCCCTGCAAAGACTTAGGGCTGGAAAACATTCTTCTGAGAGAGTAACAATGAAAGAGCCTGCAAGCCAGTAAGAGCTGGGAAGATCGTTAGCACCTGGTTAGGGCTAGAAAACAACTTCTTTGGAGCAAGTAGAGCAATGAAAAAAAACCCTGCAAAGACTTAGGGCTGGAAAAACATTCTTTGGAGAGAGTAACAATGAAAAAGCCTGCAAGGTAAGAGCTGGGAAGATCTGTTAGCACCTAGTTAGGGCTGGAAAAAAAGTTACATTCAAAGTATAATGAGATAGCGCAGTGGTTAAAAGCAGCATTGCGACCTTCAGCTGATTGCTAGTTCAGCTGTTCAAATCTCACCAGGCTCAAGGTTGACTCAGCCTTCCATCCTTCCGAGGTGGGTAAAATGAGGACCCAGATTGTTGGGGGCAATATGCTGAACTCTGTAAACCACTTAGAGAGTGCTGTAAAGCACTATGAAGGGGTATATAAGTAAAGTGCTATTGCTATTGCTATAAGATGCACCCGAATTTTCAGCCACTTTTAGGGAGGAAAAAGGTGCGTCTTATACTCCAAAAAATACGGTAGGTTCTTTTTTCTGTGGCTTATTTCCATTTTCTGTCCTATACACATAAATAATTCAAAGTTAGCCTCCATAACTTTTAGCACATGTGTAAGAAAATAGCCTGAGTTCAGAGTCTGTTAGCTAGGGATTTACTGGCATAAGGTACTAGAGCAGCAATTTCTAGTATAAAACGTGAGCATTTATCCATGTATTGGTTACTGTGTTGGCCATAAGATTCAATGTGATATAATGGTTAAAATGTTGGACTGGGAACAGGTAAGCCCAGGTTCTATTCTCCCTTCCTGCGATGACTCTGAGCCAGTTACTCTTTCTTAGTCCAATCTGCCCCACAGGGTTGTTATGGAAACAAACAAAGTGTGAGGACAGAGGGCTACATACCCTGTGAGCTTCCAAATGAAAGACAAGACATAAATCAACTACAAATGAAAAATAATGGTGAATATATTGGATTGTCATAAACATTATGGAGGGATCAATTTGAATAATAAAGGAAACTGGGATAGATTTAAATAATAATGGGATAATGTAAGTTCTTCTGTATAATGAGCCAGATAAAACTAATATAATAAAGCCACATAGAAAAAAGAGTACTATAAGGAGGGACAGAAAGGGAGCTGCATATACCAACACAAACCTTTGTTTCATCTAATTTACAATTCTGTTTCTTTAGATACACAGTTTGCATCCCGGCTCTTTGCCAGTGCATTGGCTGGCAGGTTCTCCAAGGTGTCAGACCTGAAAAAGCATGGATAAAGACATATGACAATTTTGTTTGTTCTTTCTGTGTCAACTTCCTTGCCAAGAGCTTGACATGGATGTAGGAGAAAGCAAATGAATGCTGAAAAAGACAAAAAGCAACAACACTAAGCATACTCATCTACCTGAAGCCAGGAAGAAACTTCGGTATTTGCACGTGCTTTACCCTAGATTATGGCTTTTCCACATTTGTTCCATTTTTTAAATGGAACAGGAGAAGAAAAATATAACTAAATTAAGTTGGATTGTAACCGTTGACTACAAGCCAATCTTGCATGTGGCATGTTTAAGCCAACTGAAATTAAGCCAACCATAATGTTATCAAAGGATAAGATTGTTGCTTCTAAGTTTACACACGCTTGTTTCATTCTTCTTGGAATCCAACCTTGCACAGTCATCTGCCAGCACGGAGCTTAACTGTACTTATTCACTTTGTGTTCTTCCCCGCACATGTGTCAGTACTTCCAAGCAATGGTCCCATTAGGGAAAGTTAAGTTTGTTGTGGCAAAGCCGTTGGCTTTAAAATCACTTTGTTCTTTTATCTGCTAAAACACCAAGACTTCCCCCCACCCTTGTCACATTAGGGTGGCCGGCTTGATTTATAACAACTTAATTGGTTCACTCAACACATGTGGGCTCTACATGGGTCACATAAGTTTACAAGAACACATTGGTGGTTTATGGGTACCTCATGCTAACCCAAGACTGGCTAAATAATGTCTTGTTTCCTACCTAATGACATCTGTTTATTATTTCTAAGCTGTATCTCAGCTCCCTTTGATTATTCCCAAATGGGTTTCTGCTTCCCAACTGCTAATAAATGACACTGCTATTTATTGGGCTGAACCTTTCTTTCTTCGTGTCCCCCATGTACACTTCAATGCATTTTTTCGGGTGTTCTTGTTTAGCTAGCTTGTATTTAAGGATTTATAATGCACAGCCAAGAAGGTTATTTACTCAAGGACTACTTTATTCAGAAACATGGAATCATAACCAGAAAAGGGGAATAGAGAAAGAACCAATTATGCCCTTGCACTTACTTGCAATAGCCATTCCTGGCTGAAATAGGTAACAATTTAAAGGCGAGATTAAAAAGATGGGCCTCTAGACATGTTTTCCTGGTGCAAGAAGTAACATCTCCTGAGGATCCTAGAGAAGGAAGAGGAATCAGTCATTAACCCAAAGATGTTTTTTTAAATTTTTTAATTATTAATGTTCATATTTTACATATTACAATATTTGTAGACAGATCTGCCACCATTTATATATATCGCTACTATATTTATATAATTTATACATTATTTTATCATATTTTCTAATCCTGTGTCCTGGTCCCACACTGTTTCTTCAAATTTCTATTATTAGTCCAGTTGTACCATTTTTCCCAAATGTCGTAGTAATCTGAATTTTTTTGTCCTCTGAGTTCAGTCGTTAGTTTGTCCATTTCAGCACAGTCGTATATTTTTTTGATTATCGAACTGTCTGTGGGTATATTGGAATTCTTCCAGTTTTGTGCATACACAATTCTGGCCACCGTAGTGATGTGAAGGATTAGGTATTTGATGCTTTGGCTATATTGTCCTTTGAATATTCCCAGTAGAAAAAGTTCCGCCGTATATTCTACTGATGAGTCCACTATTTCCTGTAACCAGTAGTGTATCTTTATCCAATATTTTTTCGCTTTGGGACACAACCACCACATATGAAAGAAGATGCTTTAAAAAAAAAAAAAAAAAAGAACCTTTGGGACAATCATGACCTGGATGACTGAGAATCTCCATAGACAATCATTCATTGAATGTTCCTATTGGAAGACAACATGTAAAAACATGCAAAACTGAACTTTTGCTTCAGTTCCCAACACACATTTTGTACATAAAACACAGGAGATAATGTAATAATGAGCTTAGAAAGTCTTCTAGGGCTTCTGCTTTCTTAATGCCTTTTAAATATGTAGGTTTACATCCCTGCCCTGCAAAGGCACCCCTGAAACAGTATAAGTGTTCCTGAAAGGTCATAGAGTTGTCTCTCCACCCACTTTATACTGAATAATTAAATAAATAAAAGCACAAACCATTGGAATATAATATATTGTAGTCTTATGGCTCATAAACAGCTGCAGCAGGATGCTCCCTATTTATACTTAATGACTATTTATATTGCTAACCTTCACATTGCCAGCTTCTAATCCTTATGGGAGGAGAAGTCATAGCCGACAATAACAACCTCCCTATATTCCTATCTGGCAATTCCATGCTGACTCAGAGCATGAAACATGCAAATCCCATTCTTGGCATCTATTTAAGATGTGCTGGGGAAGAGAGGCTTGTCAAAACTCTCATTTTGATGCAGACCTAAATAATTTTGTGATAACGGTAGACTAAATAAATATGCTACAAAATTCTGTATTTTCAGAAAGGAGTTATAAACATGCGACATATTTAAAAATTACGCGTTATCTCATATTAATTTTGTTTTGGAAGACCACTGGCTTTTGCAGATATTTATGTTACTTTTGAACCACTTACCAACAGAGTGGTTCTAACTAGAACAAGAGAATTTTAAAAATGCACTTAATAAAAATATGTGAAAAGCGAATTAACTATGATCTGAAAGTAGAAGCACTTATTTTTGCTCCTTGTTGTGGATAGATCACTGTTCCATTTCTGTGGATGATCTCCTTCTGCAGTGGGGAGGAATCTATTAGATCAGTCCACCCAGGAGCTTAATGGATTCCGATGGCTTGAAAACCTGACAGCCTGTATTCTCCTCCTTTCTATATCCAAGAGAGACAAGATGGGTGAATCTTGAGTTTCTTCCTCACTGCTTCCAGTCTTTAGAGGCTAAACTGATATTTTTGTAATGGTTGTGACATATCTTTTTCAAAATTGTCTTCCTACTCTTCTACACCAGATAAAAAGATTCACCAAGGATACCTGAAGGGTCTTTGTGAAGAATTCCCATGGCATTTGACAAAAAGCCGTTTAGATCCGAACAAGTAGAACTTTAGCCAAACTATGTTAATAGAAATGAGTGAGGTTTCAACTTGTGAAATCATCTGTAATCAGTTTGAGTCTATGAGTCATGAAGAAGAACATAGGAAATTTCTGCAGTGTTAGCTGCACCATTCTCAACTGTATCCCTGCCCATTGTTGGTTATAGCATCCTATGAGGTGATGGGGAAGGACCTGACCAGTAGCTAATACTTTTTTGTATAAGGAGGTATTTCCATCTTCTGTGAACAAAGTCATGGAGCGCTCTCTGCTCAAGAAGCCATTGGTTGTGTTGGGAGGAGGTCATATAGAAAACGTATTCCCTCCTCTCTTTTGCCCCCCAGTGGCACAAACACCACAGAAGGCAAGAGTATACTATAAAACAATAACATAGGCCCGTGATGGCAAACGTATGGCACGCATGCCACAGGTGGCACGTGAAGCCATATCTGAGGACACGCGAGGCCTTGCCCTATGTCAGCTCCAGCACGCATGTGCGCGCTGGCCAGCTGGTTTTTGGCCTTCTGGAGGGCAGGGGGAGACTGCTTTCGCCCTCCCCAGGCTTCAGGAAAGCCTCCGGAGCCTGTGGATGGTGAAAAACGGGCCCAACGGGCCTACCGGAAGTTCGGAAATGAACTTCCGGTAGGCATGTTGGGCCGTTTTTCGCACTCCCCAGGCTGCAGGAAAGCCTCCTAAAGTCTGGGGAAGGCGAAAAAACGGCCCAACAGGCCTACCAGAAGTTCAGTGGCTTCAGTGAGGCCTGCACACATGCATGGGGGGAGCGCAGGAGGGGGGTTGTGCGCTCATGCACAGGAGAGGGCATTGCATTATGGGTGTGGGCACACACACGTGTGCTATCGCACGTGCGCACACCCTTTTGGCACCCAAGCAAAAAAAGGTTCGCCATCACTGGCATAGGCTTATTGAGTCAAACTTGAATATACTTGTCTTTTTAATACATTTAAGATGTTGGTTGTTCACCTCTAAAGGTCTCCATGGCTCCAGAAAGAGAGAAAGGCCAGCTCCTTCCAAGCCCTGTTCTGTATATCCAAAATGCCATTTGATGGAGTCCTGGAATTGAGCATTTTCAATCCGATCCAGTCTATCTCTTCCCTCCAGGATTTCAAGAGAGCAGTGAAGACCTGGCTTTTTCATCTAGCTCAGGAGGAAGACATGTTTTGAATGCTGGGATACCCTGGCAAATACTGTACATGGCCCGGGAAGTGGTAGAACCTCATTCTTTAGTTTCAACAAAATGTTTTAAACTCTACAGAATCAGAGTGAATAACATCTCAATTTTCTTCGCAGAATAATGTATCTGTGCAACATGTTTATTCTGAGTCAGGAAAAGTACAAGGCCAGGTATTTCCCCTGAATAGCACATGGTCAAATGTGTGTGATGACACACTATTCCAAATTGTGTATGTGTTTGCTTATTTCACATGGATCACCACAAGGTTATAACAGGGATAGAAACAGTTGTGAAATGATTCGCACAAGGAGAAAAGTAAACAAGGAGGTTTTGAAGACCAGTTCTAAAATGAGTCATTCTTTTTTTCCATCCTTAGGGATGAACATTTGGCACAATCCTTTCATGCTTAGCTGTATTTCAAACATCCCTAGCTCTGTGGATTAAATTATAGCTCTCCTTTAATGGTTATTACATTTTCTGAACCGATAGACTGCATATCCCAAGCTACTGCAGATCAATTTCCATAACAAGTGAGGTAACATTATGTTTGCAGTTTGCTCTCATGTTCTTCCCATATCTGGGTCTCCAGAAAAAGTCTGAGCAGATTGGAATTGGGATGCATAACTCATTAACCCAGTAGCTCATATTGGGACTATTTAAACGATTTAATAAATGGAATGCCATGCCGCTTGTTATTTTTTCAAACAGGAATACAAATTAATTCCCCCTAAGGAGATCAAAACCAGGAAACATTTAAATGAGACTTCCTACCCAGTGTGAAATATAAATCCTTTTTATGCATTGCAGAGTGAATGAACCAGACAAGAGTGTATTGAAACAGCTTGTACAATAGAGTTGCATTTGATCAAAGCTGGTTTTCCCTTTTAATTAAGATAACAAGGTAGCTGGACTAAGACAACTGGTTTCCCACTGACACGCTGCTCAAAGATACATCAACATTTCTCTATTAATAGAACACACAGAGACTGTATTGTTATTAGACTACAAAGCAAAAAGTATAGCAAACAGCTGAAGCTCATAAATAATCTTTTCCTTTAAAATAACTGGTGAAGATGAAGCCATTGGTGATATTACTTCTAAAATTATTCATTATCCGGTGCTTGGCAGTTTCACTATACTTTACAGATTTTATTATGATCATAGACCAAAGCAAGAGAAGATCACCATAGTAAATCATTGGGTATTCACTAACAGGTATAGCTCATAGCAAGCCTGAGTTGCATAATGTTTAAGGACACGGATTGGTTGTCTAATAGATAATATAAATAAGTCCAGAATGCCTAGCAATGTAGAGATGATCAGTCTCCCTGTCGAACTGGCAGTGTAACAAACATGAACTTGTGGTTTCTTTTGGTGCAGCATTAAATCAAGCCAAGGACAAAGCTCTTTTGAATTTTTAAACAGTGATCTTATCTGGATAACTGGCCAACCTGTAGTATGTAAACTGGTTGCTAATAAATACATCACAGGCAGGGGTGGGTTCCTCCTGGTTCGGACCAGTTTGCCCAAACCGGTAGCGACCCTCTGGTGATGTCACAATGATGTCACGGACCCGGTTTGGTTAGTGCCGGTCCGTGGGCGCCGCCATCTTTTTTTTATTTTTTTAAATTGTTTAATTTTTTGAATTTATTTTTATTTTTTCTTCTGAGCATGCGCAGAAGCCGAGTTTCTGGCACTGTGCATGCGGTCGCCATCTTGTTTTTGGCTTTTTTTTTCCGGATTTTTCAGCACGGGAGGAAGCAAACCAGTAGTGAGGTATGTTAGAACCCATCCCTGATCACAGAGACAAGCTGCATAATCGAACTGACTTTCTTTGAAATCCTTCGTTTCAAATTGAGTTGCCATTAGAAAAGAAGATCCCACTTACACTGCACTACATAACATGCAGCTATACCCTGAGCAAATTGTCATTTAGAAAAAGGATCATCATACCAAGAAGAAAAAGGCAGTATTGTCTAGTCCACCGGTGTCAAACTCACGCATTACGTTGTTGCAGGAGTGGGCTTCAAAATTTTTAGCAAGGAGTTCTCTGCCTGGTTGCTGGGTGGGCGTGGCCATGGTGGGTGTCGCCTAGTCGGCCTCCGGAGGCTTTCCTTGAGCCTCCAGGAGGGCGAAAACGGCCACCCCAGGCTCCAAAGGCCCTTCCCGAACTTCCAGTAGGTCCATTTTTCGCCCTCCCTGAGCCTCCACACGCACCCTGCACTTACCTGCATCCAAAACGGGCCACGTGGGGACTCCTGGGAGGGGTGGGGTAGGGTGGGGGGGCCCAGCCAGGAGTGGGATTTGGGGGTTGTCCGAACTGCACAGAATTTTAGCTAGAGGTTCTCCCAAACCCCTGCGAACCTGCAGCAGCCCATTCCTGCATTGTTGTCACATGACGTATCGCAACTTTTTGCCCCTTCACTAAGTTAGAACCCACCCCTGCCCCACACACCCACTTCACGGTATGCTTCTGTTGCTCCCCTCTGGGAGAAGGTTTCAAAGTGTTTCTAGTAGGACTACCAGATTCTGTAACAGCTTTGTTCCCTATGCCATCTGTCTGGTAAACTCGCCATGTACATGTATACATCCAAACTAAACTGTGTTGTTTCTCCGTGTCATATAATATATGTGCGTATATGCATAATTTTGTATTTATTTATTTTGTCATGTTTATGTAGTGTACATTAGAGATGGAGACCTTTGAGAGCTGTATGCAACAAAATTTTATTTTAATGTATGCCTATTAGTGTACATTCAAAGTGACAATAAAGTTAGTCTAAGTCTAAACAGGTAAAAAACCAGTTTTTGGATGCATTCCTATATTAAAACCTCCCTGCATATAATGTGCTTTACATATTCTAGAATGGATTGTAGTAAATATTTCTGCCTAAAATACTGGTTTGTACGGCATAAAGTTTTGTTTTAGGTCTGTTTAGATTTTTTTTCCTAAGAGGGAGCATTCAAAAGATACCAGACCCAAAAACTTTTATTTCCTTTTACAAGTTCAATTGCCCTGGAGCTGGCATATTTATTAGCCTTCCCATTGAAATCAATGTAAGGCAAAAGAAAAGCGTTCATACACATACCAAAAATTTTGGAACTATAAAAAAAGTTCCGCAGCCCGCCCCCCTTTTTGGAGAGGCTGTAAATTAATTAGTCCAGAGGTGGATGAACCATGTTTTCTCATGGCTGCTAACATTTAAAATAAAACCGAAACATAAAGTCTAAAATAAGGTACTTTTATTAAGAAAGTAAAAATATATATTTTGACTACATGCTCACCAGAAGAAAATACGTCCGGCTGGACTGAATGAAAGCAAGGAAAGAAGAACAAAGAAACAGACACTACACATGCGCAATAAATCAAGTCACAAGACACTTAGAGATAAGGATTCTCAGGTTACTAATACACAGAGTGGAGGCTCAGCTGACGAACCAGAAAAACACAGTGACAAAAAAAGGGGAATGTGGCGAATTAAACATAGCAAATTCAGCAAACATAGCAAATTCAGCAGGTCATATTTTTTTTATCATGAATTCCCCTCTAGTCTGTCTATGGGATTGTTCTATCCATAACATTTCCCTCCATCCTGACCTATGGGATAAAACAAGGTTCAAAGAAATTACAGTAAAGAGTCAAAAGTTAGACAGCCTGCATTAACCTCAAAGGAGTGGGATGGGAATAATCAGTGTGAGGAGTTCAACCAGATGAGCAACAGATCTTTTCCTGACCTACAAATCTATGCGTCTGTGTGTGATGCTTTCAATCCCTGCTTCTAACACGCTTCATCATCTGGTAGCTTTAACACTGAATCTCTGATCTGCCAGCCTGCTTATCTCTTTATCAGGTTCATCGGCTTTCTTAAACACCCTGCACCAATTAATGGTGCTCTTCATTGTGGTTGAAAACATACGGCCAGGAAATAAATTTTAGAAGAACCGACAAGCAAGGAAAAGTGTCTTACAGAGACAGAGGCAATGATTATGCCAAGAGACAATGTGGCTTGTGTGGTTTGCTGCAGATTTTGTGTACTGACTGGTAAAAACCTGGAATAATTTAAGGATCTGATCAATAGAACCTCCAGTGTTCTGTTACTTATTACCATTCTAGGAGCAAAACATTCCAAGATGATATCAAACACCAGCTCTCTATTCTACTACAGAAAGCATACTGATAGGACAGAAGTTGCCAACAGTGAGTCATTCATTGCTGAATCCAGATTTCACAACAACATGATTCAGTGTTTGCAAGGGCCGGGTTGATTGCAAGCTGCTCTCTGTCAGCATCATGATTCTTGGAATGCATTTCATCTCTTTGGCTTTGCATGCTATACACCAACACTACCATACGAGTGGTTCCCCATTATCACCTTACAATACTGTCCCCTAGGTATAAGGCATAAAAATATTATTTTCTGCAAAGTGATTGTGTAAACTATAAGAAGAAGAAAACTAGAAGGTCACACTGCCCTCAAAAATCCAGCTGGAGAATTTCTCAGTTAAATCAGATACTTCTTTATATAGATCTTCTTGATGTATCCTATCTACCTGTTCATTTTGGTTTTGTGGTTTCTCATTTTACTATTCATAAGCTGATTGAACTTATTTTCATATCTGTTTGAGATTCTTTTAACAACAAAAAAATCACGAACAATCATACATGTATACATTTATCCTAATATATCCTAATATATATATATATGTGTGTGTGTGTATACATACAGACATACACACATACATACAATATATATACTGTATATTGTATATATGTATACAATAATATAGATATACCGTAGATGAGAAAGAGATGGAGATAGACATGACAGACAGACAGACAGACAGACAGACAATTTGGAAATGACTGGCTATCATCTTAATTTCTACCAAAATGCTGAAAACCAAGCCTGAAAATCATCACCCTTTCCTTGTAGCAGGTTCCGTCACATTAAACATCTTGATCCTGCTCTACACAAAAGGTGGAAAAAGGTCCAAAGAGGTCATGGTGCAGGCGGCTGACTAGGCCACGCCCACCATGGCCACGCCCACCCAGCAATGGGCAGCAAACCCGTTGCTAAAGGATCTGAAGCCCACCAGTGGTGGGGTTCAAACATTTTTACTACAGGTTCTGTGGGCGTGGCTTGGTGGGCGCGGTGTGGCTTGGTGGGAGTGGCTTGATGGCATGGCTTGGTGGGCATGGCAGGGGAAAGATACTGCAAAATCCCCATTTCCTCCCAATCAGCTGGGACTCAGGAGGCAGAGAATAGATGGGGGCGGGGCCAGTCAGAGGTGGCATTTACCGGTTCTCCAAACTACTCAAAATTTCCGCTACCGGTTCTCCAGAACTGGTTAGAACCTGCTGAATCCCACCCCTGCAAAACACGTCTTGCACTATTGCAATGCAGACTTCACTTCTTCTGCACCCACGTCAATTGCATGCAAATACATAAGGAAGAGAACTTTCATTGCGTCATCAGTATGACAACCTGTTGAAATCTCAATTTGCGGCAGATGTCTCAGCTTGCAATGGTCAAGTAGATTGTAGAAGCAGATGTCATTATCAGTACTCTCTTATGTACCAATATATATATATTCCAATCTATACATCCTATCTAAAAATTAGCACAACTAAGGGGAAGCAAAATTTTAGTTTGCTCTTCTCTTTACTGTGCTAATTACCCACTTACAAAAAGTTTATGTTTGATTAAACATAACAAGTAAGGGAAAGCAGGCGGAACCTGATTTCTAGAAATCTCTCCAACCCCGTGGTCAGCAGTGGCCATAGAAGGCATCTGTATTCTTTTCTTTGTTAAAAAAAAGTAGATGGTTATGTCTGAATTTCTAATTTATCCTCATGTTGCAATGGTATGTGTTTGCATGCAGGAGGAAAACAGATTGTGTACACCAGAAAAGGGACGTTGGTACTCACCTGTGAGACGTCCTTTCTCGTAGGGCGGAGCTAGCCTCCAAGGAATGGGTTAAATCTGCCCTCTAGCCAATAGGACCGAGTCTTAAAAAAGGTATAAATAGTGCCAACCTAGATTGGCACCCCCTCTTTTAATCGAGGGATAAAGACAGACTCAATGTGCTTCTCCAAAAAAAAAAAACAAGAATTTATTAACTATATACAATGAATTACCAGATAAGTTGAACTATGTATATGTGAAGGATCACAAACCAGACAATGACTAATTATGTACAATTATGGACCCGCAACTTCCAGCCAGCCCCAGACGAGGGAGGGACTTGGAGGCTAGCTCCGCCCTACGAGAAAGGACGTCTCACAGGTGAGTACCAACGTCCCTTCTCCATAGTGGGCGGAGCTAGCCTCCAAGGAATGGGACATACCAAAGCTGGCGTCCCAGGGCGGGATCAATCGTCCTGGCTGGGAGAATCGTCCAAAGGCAGCCCTGCCCCCAACACCCGCCTGCCGAAATCGGCCTCCTCCAAGGCATAAGCGTCCAATTTGTAATGTCTAATGAAGGGAGTCAGGGAGGACCATGTGGCCGCCCTACACACCTCGGCTATGGAAGCTCTAGCATTCCATGCCGTAGACGTTGCAGCACTGCGGGTGGAATGGGCTGTGAGGCCCGACGGTTGGGGCAAAGACATATGCTTGTAGGCCAAGGAAATGGCCGCACGGATCCAACGTCCGATCGTTGCGGAAGAAGCTTTACGACCCTGGAGAGAAGGTCGAAAAGTCACAAAGAGAGTCTCTGTACGCCGGAGGGAAACTGTACATTCGAGATAAATGCCCAGAGCGCGCCTGACATCTAACATGTGCCAGGCCCGTTCAGAGTCGGAGATCGGATTCTGAAAAAATGTGGGCAGGATGATTTCCTGCGCTCTGTGAAAAGGGGTATTCACCTTGGGCACAAATGCTGGGTCCAGGCGAAGAACCACCCTGTCGCTGTGAAAGACGCACAGGTCCTCACGCACAGACAGGGCCGCGAGTTCAGATATCCGCCGTGCGGAGGTCACGGCTACGAGGAAGGCAACCTTAAAGGACAGATGCGCTAAAGGAATAGTGTCCAAGGGCTCGAAAGGGGCCACAGTTAGGGCGGAGAGAACCTTGGACAAGTCCCATGTGGGGAAACGGTGTATCACCGGGGGGCAAAGATTAGTGACCCCCTTCAGGAATTGTCTCATTAGCGGGTGAGCGGAGAGCGAGTCCAGGTGCGGGCAGGACAACACAGTCGAGAGCGCCGCAACTTGTCTGCGTAAGGTGTTGGGAGCGAGGCCCTTGGCGAGACCCTGCCGCAAGAATTGGATAACGTTGATGATGGATAGGTCGACTGGTGAATATCCCACCTGGGCACACCATCCACAAAAGGCGCGCCAGGTGGTGGAGTAGATCCGCTCCGTTGACGGTCGCCTAGATGCCAACATGATTGAAGAGATATTGTCCGGAACTAGGCGGTGTTGCAGAGTGATCCGCTCAAGCGCCAGGCGGTCAGTTGTAGCCAGTGCGGCTCTGGATGATGCACTGACCCCTGGGCAAGCGACCACTCTGTCGGCGGGATCCGCCAGGGAGGTGATGCGGACAGGGATATAAGGTCCGCGAACCAAGTTCTCCTGGGCCAATGTGGGGCGAGGAGGATGATCTCCGCCTTCAGCAATATTACCCGCCGTATGACTTTGGGAATCAACGGGAGAGGCGGGAAGGCGTATAAGAGTTCCTGCGGCCACCGGCAGCGTAGGGCGTCCGTATCCTCCGCGCCCGGCGTCTGGAACCTGGTCACGAACCTGGGGAGTTTGGCGTTCGCCGGTGTCGCGAACAGGTCCACGGTCGGTGGTCCGAAGCGGTTGGTGATCTCCTGAAAAATGTCCGGGTGTAAGGACCACTCTGCCGGATTGATAACATTCCGGCTGAGCCAGTCTGCTGTGATGTTGTCGACACCGGAAATGTGTTCTGCCGTGATTGAAGGCAGGTACCGCTCCGCCCACAGTCCCAGAGCCATTGCTTCGTTCATCAGGGCTTTGGAGATGGTGCCCCCCTGACGATTTATATGCGCTTTTGTCGTCACGTTGTCCGTGAGGACGAGGACGTGACGGCCAGACAGATGCTGTTGAAAATGATTCAGAGCCAACCGAACTGCCCTGAGCTCTAACAGGTTGATTGGTAGAGCCTGTTCCTTCCTGGACCATGTCCCCTGAGCGACTAAAGAGTCGGTGTGGCCCCCCCAGCCCGAGGTGCTGGCGTCGGTCGTCAGGGTCGTTCTTTGCGGTTCCAGAAAACAGGAGCCCTTGCTGAGGGCGGGCGATGACCACCACCGGAGCGACCTTCTTGCTGGCATCGGCAACCGGACTCTTACAGGGGAGTTGCTGCGATTTGCCCGCTGGAAAGGGAGAAGAAACCATTGAAGGTCCCTGGAGTGCAGATGGGCCCACGGTACGATATGTATCGCGGAAATCATTTTTCCCAGGAGGGAAGACAGCTGGTTCAGAGGAACCTTCGTTTGGGCCAGAACTAGCTGGACGATCTCCAATATGCTGTCTCTCCGTTCCTGGGACAAGTAGACCCTGCACTCCAGGGAGTCAATAATGGCCCCCAGGTGGTTGACCCTGGTGGAAGGGGATAACTGGCTCTTACCCAAATTAACGAGGAACCCGTGGTGTTCCAGTGTGTTGAGGGTTACCTGGATGTCCTGTTGGGCCTGAGACAGGGAAGAGGATTGGATAAGTATATCATCCAGGTAACACTGGACACGCACGGGTAGAGCCCTGAGATGGGCTGTCAAGGCGGCCAGAACCTTGGTAAATACCCTTGGCGCCGACGACAGGCCGAAGGGCAACGCCTGGTATTCATAATGCACCCCTGCATAACAAAACCTGAGGTATTGGCGATGGGATGAGTGAATTGGAATATGGAGGTAGGCCTCCGTCAAGTCAATTGAGGCGAGAAAGTCGCCGCGCCTAATGCCCGCCAGAATTGATTGCAGGGTGTGCATCTTGAATTTTCTGTACCTCACGTATCTGTTAAGGCGTTTCAGATCAAGAATTGCCCGCCATCCCCCCGAGGATTTCGGAACCACAAATAGGATGGAATAAAATCCTTGCCCCTGCTGGTCCTCGGGCACCCATTGGATGGCTCTAATGTCCAACAGGTGCTGGATTGCCTGATCTACGAGGACGCGTTTGGAAATGTTGGAGGACAAGGGGCAGCGTAAGAAAAACCTCGGAGGGGTAGAGATAAATTCCAGGTACAGTCCTGTCGACAGGGTTTGTAAAACCCATGCGTCGTTGGTGATTTCCTCCCACCGACTGGCAAAGAATGCCAGTCGACCCCCAATGGGAGGGATCGGGTCATATCTACTTATACCGGCGGTAAGGGCGACCACCGGCTCCTCTAAAGGGCCGTTTGGTTTGCCCACCCCGGAAAGGCCGGTCGACGGACGATCGTTGTCGTGACCCATAGGAATTTTGGGAAGTTCCGTATTGAGCCTGGGAAGACCCGTATTGGCCCTGACCAGATTGGTATTGGTTCTGGTATCTACCGTAAGGAGGTTCAGAAGCTCTGGACCCCCGACGATAGGGAGCGGCCTTGTTGTAGGATTTTTTTGTGTATGAGGGAAGAACTTTCCTCTTGTCCTTATTTTCGGTGGTAATGCGGTCAAGGGCCGGGCCGAACAGCGACTGACCCGAAATCGGGGCTGCAGCTAGTTTCCATTTGTGCCGCAGGTCAGCTGGCCAGCTGCGGAGCCAGTGCATCCTCCTGGCTACAACCGCCGTGCCCATTGCCCTCGCCGCGAAGTGTCCTGCCTGCAAGGTGGAGTCAGAGGCGAACTGGGCGGCAGCAATTAATTTGTTTATATCTTGATGCGCCCTTGTGTCGGCCTGGGGGATATGGTCTTGTAGGCCATGCAGCCATTTGAGGGAGGTGCGGCAAAAGAAGGACGCCGTCGTTGATGCTCTGACCGCCCAGGCGGCCGCCTGGTGGTTACGTTGAAGGATGGACTCCACGCGGCGTTCCTCTGGTCGTAGGAGGTCATCTGGGTCCCCTGGGACGGGGGCGTTGGAATAGAGAGCCAACACAGGTGGATCGACGTCAGGGACCGGTAGATGCTGGGCCAGGCGAGAAGAAACGTTAAAGTAACGTTTGTCCAGATTCGTGGGGGAAGGGCCTGTGGCAGGGGATTGCCATTGTTTCGTTACAGCCTCGACAAATAAGTTAGGTGTAGGGGTCACCTCCATGGGGGATGTGGACGCTTCCCCAAATATGGGATCGCCTTGATCCGATGCGGTCTGGGGATCGGTTGCCGAGGATGGGATGTTAGCCGTCGCCTTGGCCTTGTGTAGTAGAGAGCGGAAAAGACTTGGGTGGAAGAGGGCGGTGGAAGTAGACGGTTCTGGGGCCAAATCTTCATCATCTGAAAGCTGAGGATGGAGATGGTCCCCAGCTGTAGGCAGTTCATCGAGTTCCCCTTCCTCCCTGTCTAGGTCCCCAGCTGGAATGGGGGAACTGTGGATGGAGTATTCATCATCCTCAATCTTGTCGGAGGGGACTGGCGCCGGGACTGGAGGAGGTGAGTTGGCCCTGCGCTGTGGTGGGAGGGGCTGAGAAGGTCGCGCCATTGCCCTGACCGCAGCCTCGATGCCACGTTGTATGGCATCGTTCATCCTTTGCTGTATGGCAGGATCCTCCAACGGGTCATCATGCGCGCTGGCAGAGGACCTGCGCTGAGCGTTTGGTTCTGGGGCTTGAGAAACCCCCCACACGTCACCCTCACGTAATAAGATGTTGGAGCCATCAAGGGAAATGTTGTCAGGTGAGTGAGCAGGTCTCTTCCCGTGGCTCTGTTCCCCTGACAGTGGCCCCTTGTGGTGGTGCCCTGGAGTGTCATGTGGGCGGAGGGTGCCATGGTGGGGTGCCTCGGCATCCCCAGAGTGCTGTTTTGGCCCCCCCTTATGTCCGTCCCCCTTTGAAGAAGCCTTAGAGGGCTTCTTGGATTTGACAGGGGGAGGAGTGTGGATGGGGGAGCGATCCCTGCAGTCGTTGGTGGCACGCGGCATTTGGGACGCTTCGGAGGCTGCCTCGGACGGGAGGGGCCTGACGGACTTTGCTTTGGCCTTTCCCTGCTTGCCCGCACCCTCGGCCATTATCAGGAACACACACAGGAGAAAAGTTTATTTGACTCCTTCGGCAAACGCTGACAGCCGCTTTCTCCGACGCGGCAAGCTCGGCGGGGGAAGAGGGACGCACTACGCGTGCGCGCGCTCCCCAGCTGATGAGCGGGCGATGGGGAATCCTCCGGCAGCCCGCAGACGTCACTAGGAGCACAGACCAATCAGGAGGCTGGATTTCGTCCTTCAAAATGGCCGCCGGTGACGTCGCTTCAGTTTTCCCCAACGGCCTTTCGCGCCACTTCAGGAGCGCTCGATTCGGCCTGTAGCTGACGGAGGCCTGTCAGGGATTCCCCTGAGGGAGCGGCCTGGCGACTGTGGCCTACAGAAGCAAAATTCTGTTGGGACGGCCGAACGCAGAGGATGTCTACCGGCTTTGGGAGGAGCACTCCAGCCGGGGGGGGTAAGCCGATGGCCGCCCAAGCGCCGGGCTTCTGCGGCTTTCGTTGATGATTTTCTGGCTTCCCCCCGCGATAGCAAGAAGAGTAGAGGTGCCCAACGTGAAGATCCCCAGGGAGGTAGCCACCCCCACCGGGACGTTGGGAGGAACAGCTCAGGCAGCCGCCTGAGCCGGCTCAACCCAGGGAGGGACACAGGTGGAAGTGACAGCTGTCACCTGGGGAGACTTACTGGTAGATGAGAGATAGAATCACTTTAATTAGGTCAATCAGGATCCAATAGCTGCGGAACTGGCCTCCAAGGGAGAAGCACAATGCCCTTTGGCTAAAAAGGACCGAGATTAAAAGAGGGGGTGCCAATCTAGGTTGGCACTATTTATACCTTTTTTAAGACTCGGTCCTATTGGCTAGAGGGCAGATTTAACCCATTCCTTGGAGGCTAGCTCCGCCCACTATGGAGAACAGAGGGCATGCGGCATATGCTCTGTTTGGTATAGTGCAGCAATCAACAGCATTCTGAAAAACTGCCCAGCTATTGTACCCATCTAGAAGGATATTTGGGGGTGGGGGAGGTCTGAAATATGTTCTGCCCCAGCTGAAATCCAACCCATTTTCATACTTGCTGTTTCAGCTCCTCTGCTCTTATCAAATTTGGTACCATTATGTTCAATTTTCAAAGAGCTGTCCTGCTGACAGAGAGAAGGAATTCTGAGGCCTTTGATATAATACCTGACCAATACTCTACAGGTAGTCCTCAACGTACGGCCACAATTGAGCCCAGAATTTATGTTGCTAAGTGAAAAATTTGTTAAGTGAATTTTGCCCCATTTTATGACCACATTTGTTAAGCGAATCGCTGCAGTTCCTAAATTAGTAACGCGGTTGTTAAACGAATCTGGCTTCCCCATTGACTTTGCTTGTCAGGGGGTCGCAAAAGAGGATATCACATGACCCCAGGACACTGCAATCGTCATAAATGTGAGTCAGTTGTCAAGCATCCGAATGTAAATCACATGACCATACTGCAACAGTCATAAGTGTGAAAATGGTCATAAGTCACTTTTTTTCAGTGCCATTTTAACTCTGAACGGTCAGTAAATGAACTGTTGTAAGTTGAGGACTATCTGTATTGTGCTGGAAGCAGGGGTGGGTTCATCCCGGTTCGGACCAGATCGCCCGAACCGTTAGCAACCCGCTGGTGACGTCACGATGGCATCACAGATCCGGTTCGGTCAGTGCCGGTCCATGGGTGCCGCCTTCTTTTTTTGAATTTTTGGTGAAATTTTCCGTGTTTGGAGGGCTTCTCCTCTTCCGTGGCTTGAAAAAGAGCCCTCCCGCCCACCCCCGAGTTAATACTGACCTTTATTTCTTCGCCCGAAGCACAGCTGATCAGCTCCTCAGCTGTGTTTCGGGCTGAATCCTGCTACTGAGCATGCGCGGAAGTGAAATTGCACGGGGGAAACGCGCACGCGCGAAACATCGCAATGCGAACCGGTGGCAAAGGTAAGTAAAACCCACCCCTGGTTGGAAGGATTAATACAGAAAGTTTCCCTGTGAATCAAGCTCAGTTGCTGGTGGCTTCATGGACTCTTCTTTGCAATGGGGGATTGGGGGAGTACAGTATGGAATAGTATGTCTTCTTCTAGGATGTTTTTCAGCTCCTCAATCTAACTTGCAGCTGGGAATTCCCCAAATGACTTCTAAACAAGTAATAACCAGGCTCAGTCATGTTCAGCTTCCAAGCCCAGACAAGGTCAGCCAACTAAAATATATTTTGCATTCGATTTTGCAATACTATTGGGAATATTACAAACACACGTACATATTTCATAGTTTTACAGTATGTGTACGTATATATATATATATATATATATATATATATATATATATATATATATATATATATATATATATATATATATATATATATATATACATACATACATACATACATACATACATACATACATACATACATACATACATGTGTGTGTGTGTATCTATGTATGTGTATACTGTATATGTGCATGTACAATATTTACTGATTGAAAGATAATAATATAGTTGCTATGTATAGGGAGAAATTCATCTGAACATTTTAATTTCTCCCTCCCTGAGTCTAGATTGTCATTATGAGGTATATACCAATCAATGATTTAATTAGCACTGCCAGACTCTTTCATTTAAGTGTTATTATAAAAATATTTGAATACTTCATCAGTTTAGTTGGAAAAAAAATTACGTAGGGCAAATCTAAAACAGTGATTAAAAAAAAACAAAAACAAAGAGAATGATAAAATGGCACCAATGTGGAATTTTATTAATTTATGGTCTGAGTGGTGATAAGGTCATCCTGCTGATACATTACCACATGCATAAAACATTCCTCTCAAAAAGACAGAAGGATATTCAGATATCCAACGGTGGACAATTGCAAGGGAGGGCTTCCATTCTCCCACTCACATGAGGAATTGGATTCCTGTAGCGTGACAAAAGACAGAAGAACCACCTAAATACAGGAGAACCATTTGACAGTTTCATGTTTCATATCAAAGCACAAAATGTGTCCAAGTTTGAAGAAAAAAATGCTAACCCGATTTGAATAATGATTAAATTAGAATCCCTTTTCTTTTTAACCTTCCATGATATATACAGGAGGGGTGTATTTTCTTTCCCAGAAGGGAAAAAATAGAGAAAGACAAAATGATACTACCTAATAATGCAGTAGACACAGTTGAAACCTTTATTAGGTAGTATCATTTTTTCTTTCTCTAGGCCTAGGAGCTGGAGATAATTCTAAATGCCTACTTGAAGACCAAATATGAATGATCAAGGTGTTCTTGACAGCATATGAAATAAATAAGCTGCTATTTGCAATTTTAGCCTTCTGGCTAAGACGCAGTTATGGTATTATCTTTCCTACTTTCCTATACTCTGAGCACTCTAAAAGCTGTGATTATTGGTGCATTTTGCTGTCAGATTAAGGATGGAGAAAATATGGGAAAATTAGACTATCAATGTACTAAACTCAGTTACCTCAACCAGGATGAATAATTTAGAACACAATTCTCCTTATATTGGACATTTGCTTTTGAAATTATCAATGGAAGCATATTGGTGCGGATAGGATTAATTTCAAAACTTTATTCCTAAATAACCTGGTTATGCATCTCAGCTTTGAAATGAAATTACTCTTGGATTTATAGGTAACAATTGCAGCCTATTGTATCGTAACAAGAAGCTTTGCTTAATTATATGGACAAATGCCCTGGAGTTGCATTAAAACAGTCATAAAAATCTGCAAATTGTATCTATATAGAGAGGTAATGGGAACCCTTTTTTTCCAAATAAACATTGTTTATTGTAAATTGAATAGCAGAGGGTTTTTTTCCTAAATAATTTACATTTAAAATGGGAGAATTGTCATAGATTTCTTATCAATACAATAAAGGACACATAGATATTTTTTTGTTTTGCTTTGTTTTTGTTTGTCTCATCTTGAGGGTGCCAGATAAGGTTTTCTTGAATTCAAAATAGTCTTTCATTCATTTCATTCATTTGTCATTAAACATGGACAAATATAGATATATGATCAAATATGTCAATGACCACTACAGGTAGTTCTGACTTACAA
This sequence comes from Diadophis punctatus similis, assembly GCA_023053685.1. Lineage (NCBI taxonomy): Eukaryota > Metazoa > Chordata > Lepidosauria > Squamata > Dipsadidae > Diadophis > Diadophis punctatus. Next base: position 76,179,914 of record JALIGW010000001.1, read on the forward strand.
TCACAATTGGGACCAGCATTTCTATTGCTAAGCAAGCAGTTGCTATGTGAGTCACACCCAATTTTACAACCGTTTTGCCAAGGTTGTTAAGCAAACAACTGCTGTTAAGTGAATCACGTAGTCATAAGTGAATCCAGCTTCCCTGATTGACTCTGCTTGTCAGAAGCTGGCTGGGAAGGTCAAAAATGGCAATCACACATGACTCTGAGATGCTCCACCATCGTAATACATGCCAGTTGCCAAGCGCCCACATTTTGATCATGTGACCATGGGGATGTCTATGGAGATTCTCAGTCATCCAGGTCATGGTTGTCCCAAAGAGGCAACTGGACTTTCTGGTTTTTCTTCGAAGGCTTTTCGCTTCTCATCCAAGAAGCTTCTTCAGTTCTGACTGGATGATGGGGAATTCTCCACCATTCCCCACCAGCCAGCCAGAGCTGAAGTAAAGCTTCTTGGATGAGAAGCAAAATGTCTTCAAAGAAAAACCAGAAAGTCCAGTTGCCTCTTGAAAAAGCACCTTTGGGATGACTATGGGATGCTGTAATGGTTGTTAAGTATGAGGACCAGTCATAAGTCACTTTTTCAGTGCTGTTGTAACTTCAAATGATTAATAAATGGATGGTTGTAAGCAGGGGTGGGTTCCTAATTGTTTTACTACCACTCTGCGGGCGTGGCTTATTTTGTGAGTGTGGCTTGCCAGCCATGTGACCGGGTGGGCATGGTTTGCTGGCCATGTGACTGGGTGGGCGTGACTTCTCAGATTGCTGAAGGGAGGGGAACTGAGATAGGTCCTGCCGCCCATACCCCCTCCCCTCAGCAGCTCGAGAAGCCTCAAACGTGCGAAAATGCCTAGGATCATCACCGCATGTTCGTGGCTTTTCGGACTGCTGAAGGGAAGGGAATGGAGATAGCTCCTGCCGCCCATTCTTTCAGCTTCCCACACGCTCCCTCAGCCATCCTCCCCTGCTTGGACTCACTGTGGGGTAGGAAGGCAGCGCATGCGTAGTGCCAGAAGGTCGACTTCTGGGCATGCGCAGAAGAAAAAAAAATAATTTTTTTTAAAAAAAATGGCGGCGCCCAGGCACCGGTACTGTGACGTCACCAGCAGGCCACTACCGGTGCTATAGAGTGGACCGCACCGGTAGGAACCCACCACTGGTTGTAAGTTAAGGACTATCTGTATATCCATTAGGAAAGTTCTTCATGTGTGGGAAGCATGTATTAGCACTTAGGTAGTATGCTCTTTTGCAAACCTTTGTCCTTAATTTTCTCCAACAGTGCAAAAGAACCATGTCATGAACAACTGTTGTGCAGAAAGAAGACATGGGCAGTTAGAAAGCTGTACAGAAGCTTCCCCTGTCTTCCAGATGTGTTGGGCTGTGTGCATCTTCAAAAAAAATTGCTTTGTGAAAAGCTCTATCGTAAGAAGCAAAACCCTGAAATGAATGTTATCTTCAAACACCCATGTGGATGAGTGATTTTTGCTTTCTGGACATGCTTTACAAAGTCTAAACAAACCCAAGCACCACATTGAAGCAAATCCCTATCCATCTGCAGAGATTTAATTACAATTTCTAGAATTCCCAGCAAGAATGGCTGCAAATTCTGGAAGTTGTAGTCCAAACACATACAAAGAACACTAAGGAAGATTGCTGTACGGAAACAAATTAGCTAAATCTGACGTTGGCACTGGGGAAACCACCAAGCTTTTAAACATCACTTGAAGGTAGGCAAAGTAGGGGCAGACCTCTGGTGGGATGTTGTACTCCAAGGCTTCTCTGAAGCAACAGAGAAGGCCTGCCTCCTGGCTCCCAGTAAAAGATGGTATTGTTCAGGGGTGGACTGCTGGGAGTTCGCAGGGAGTTCGCAGGGGTTCAGGAGAACCTCTAGCTAAGATTGTGCAGTTCGTAGAACCCCCAAATCACACTCCTAGCTGGCGCCGCTCACCCCACCCCACCCTTCCCCATGCAGCCCATTTTGGATGCAGGTAAATGCAGGGCTTGCACGGAGGTTTGTGGAGGGCAAAAAGCGGGCCTACCGGAAGTTTGGGAAGGCCGGAAACAGATTTGTTTCTGGCCTCCAGATGGCCTCCGGAGCCTGGGGAGGCCATTTTCACCCTCCCGGAGGCTCGAGAAAAGCCTCCGGAGCCCGGGGAGGGCAAAAACGCCCCCCTCCCCACTGTGGTGCAGGAGGTTGACTAGGCCACGCCCACCATAGCCACGCCCACCCAGCAACCAGGCAGAGAACCCCTTGCTAAAATTTTTGAAACAACACCCCTGGTATTGTTTATTTGGTGGAGTCGAGAGCAGATCAACCATGTAAGAATAAATGAGACAGGCAGACGCTACAGATGGTCCCTCAAATCCTAGGTTCAAAGATGATATTTGCCTGGAGATCTGCCAGCTTGGACATGGAATGAAATCCAAGCAAGATAGTGAACAAGTGTGAAAGTCACTGTCAGCTACAACGTGTTGGGGCCGCCATTCGGGCTAGGGGGAACTCTCGTCGCTCGCCTGCTTCCGGACTTACAGAACGCTGTGCGGAAGCCTGAGGATGCCGCCGAAGCTCACTAATGCATTTCCCGATGCCCAGCTGGCTAGTAGTGGCGCAAGCCCCGTAGTGAACATGCGCACAGCACAGCACTCTAATTAATCATGGCTTGACTCGAGTGACGTCAGTAGGGGGGGTGGAGTTGCGGGGTGGGGCGCGTAGATGCTTAAATAGGTGGCGGGAGCACTGGGTGTTTGCTGCTGACAACATATTCGTTCGGATGAATGATTGTTAGTAAGTGCCAGAAGCTTGGGATTAAAGACTTCGTTTACAAACCGCTGTGTTGGAGCTTTTCTTTCCACTGGCGTTCTGGAACCTGACAGTCACGTTTGGTGAGGACTAACAGAAAGAATCATTGGTTGCTTTTACTCTGCTTTGGTACACTTTGCAGATCCTGTGCATGTTGGTGTGGCAGAGCTTAGTATCTGCTGGACACAGAATTAAGGGGGTGGGAACCCCAATGTATTGTCTTCTGCTACATTTCCTACTGTGCACAGTGTTGATAGGCACAACCGTTGTAAGCATAAAGAGAATCTGGGACACATTTCTCCCATTGCTCAGTTCCATTGCCTGGAACTGAGTTCTGCAATAAGAGAGTTCAATCCATCATACTCAAGATAAGGAAGATAGAGAGAAGGTTGAAGGGAATTGGCTTATCTGAAATCTTGAAAGTTAAAATCATGGGGAGTTTGAAAATGCAACACTTTCCTTATGGGAGGGGAAGATAGAATGCAAAGATAGCAAACTGAAGTTTTGAAATCATTCAGATACGCAGGTTTACTTCTAAATAAGAAATATAGAGAAGAAACAATTCCATAGAAGTACCGTATTTTTCAGAGTATAAGACGCACCTTTTTGCCCCCAAAAAGAGGGTGGAAATGTCGGTGCGTCTTATACACTGAATACAGCCATTTTTTGGCCTCCTGAAGCCCCACCCCCGCATCCCATTTTTGCAAAAAATGGGCCGTTTTTTGCAAAAATGGGGGGATTTTTGCCTTCCCCCACCCCCTAGGAGTGCTCTGCAGGCTTCCCAAACCCTCTGCATGCCCTGTTTTTGCAAAACAAAAAACAAAAGAGTGAAAAATGGGCTGTTTTTTTCAAAAACTGGAGTGTTTTTGCCTTCTAATTACCCCATCTAGCATGACTGGAGGAGGAATTCTGGGAGTTGAAGTCCACTAGTCTTAAAGCTGTCAAGTTTGAAGTTTGTAAAAAGTGTACATGATTGTAAAAAGTGTACATGGTTGTAAAAAGTATACATGGTTGTAAAAAGTATTCTGCTACACTGGTATTTTATTAAATAATATATTACTACACCATTTGGTTCAGAATACTTTTTTCCTTGTTTTCCTCCTCTAAAATCTAGGTGCGTCTTATACTCTGAAAAATACGGTAAATATTAATGAGAGCTGGAATTATGAACAATCTTCCCTCTATTTTAAATGTATACACTGTATACAGCTATATTTGATACAGCAGCTACCCTGGAAAGATGTTATTAAACCTTTTTGGCAAACTGCCTTTAAAATAAGCTCTGCCCTCACTAAGCAGCACTCCCACTTACTTACTGATTGATATATGGGTGTGTCTAACATCTGCAATTGGCCTTTAGATTGGTTTGATGAAATTGATAAAGGTACCACCTGAAAAAATAAAACTGACTTGTGCAACTTTCATCAGTTGCATATTTGGAATACTGCATCCAGTTTTGGTCACCACAATATAAAAAAGATGTTGAGTTTCTGGAAAGATTGCAGAGAAGAGCAATGAATATGATTAGGGGCCTGGAGGCTAAAACATCTAAAGAACGGTTGGAGGAATTGGATATGTCTAGTCCAGTGAAAAGAAGGACTAGGGGTGACATGATAGCAGTATTCGAATATTTGAGAGGCTGCCCCAAAGAAGAAGGGTTCAACCTATTTTCCAAAATACCAGAAGGCAAGATACAAAACAATGGATGAAAACGAAACAAAGAGAGAAGCAACTAGAACTAAGGAGAAATTTCCTGACAGTTAGAACTATTAATGAGTGAAATAGCTTGCTTTCAAAGGTTGTGGGTGCTCCATCACTGGCGGCTTTTAAGAAGAGACTGAACAGCCATTTATCTAAAAGGGTATAGGGCAGTGATGGCGAACCTTTTTTTCCTCGGGTGCCAAAAGCACGCACGTGCACGCTATTGTGCACGTGCGAGTGCCCACACCCATAATTCAATGCCCCCTGCGCATGCGTGTGTGATCCCCCCGTGCTGCCCCGCCCCTGTGCATGCGTGCACAATCCCCCCGCTCCCCCGTTTCCCGACTTCGGGGGACCCGGTTGGCCCATTTTTTGCCCTCCCCAGGCTCCAGAGGTTTTCTTGTAGCGTAGGGGAGGGCAAAAATGGCTCCCCCCCACCCCCCGGAGGCCCTCCAGAGGCTGAAAACGCCCTCCCAGAGCCTCCGTGAAAGCCAAAAATCAGCTGGCCGGAGCGCACATGCGCACTGGAGCGGAATTAGGGCAACAGCTCGCGTGCCGGCAGATATGGCTCCGCGTGCCAGCTGTGGCACCCGTGCCATAGGTTCGCCATCACTGGTATAGGGTCTCCTGTTCAAGCAGGGGGTTGTACTAGAAGACCTCCAAGGTCCCTTGCAATCTGTTATTCTATGTTCCTCTATCATGATTTCTTATCTGGTTTGCAAAATGTATACCATAGTACAGGTATTTTTGGTACAGGAAAAAAATGTTCTACAGTAACCACTTTTTACTTTTCAGTGGGTAATTCCCAACTGTTTTGTTTCTAGCCCGAAGTTAGAAAACATTACCGTTATAATAATACATTTTTAATTATGTGCTTTCCCCTCCTCCCCGCAGTTGTTCTCTCTTTCTTTATCTGCTTTTAATGTTCTTCTTCCCTTTGTTTTACAAAGGTAATCAATCCAGTACCTTATGAAAGAGAAGATATATGCATGTTCACAAAACATGCAATCAGTTTGTCAAATGCCAAATTTTCTTTATGAGAAATGCCAAGGGTAGGACTACCTCTTCCGCCTATTAACAACTCTTCATCTCTTATTTCTTCTTTTCCTTTTAAAGCAGAACTGGAGGCTATCATTTTGATCCTGCCTGTTAGCAAAGGCATTTGTTATCACCTGTCTCAAATAATTGCATGTTTTACATGGGTTTCTACCATTAATTACAAGCCACGCAGATTCGCCTGGATGGAGAACACATTTGTACTGCACACCCCGTTTTACATAGCATAATGTTTCCATTAACACTTAGCCCTTGAGATTATTGGACCACCTATGGCCATTAAAGACCTGGTTTGCAGGACCTGGAATGTCCTTTGACCACAAGTAACAACAATTGGTTGCATTTAAATTTTGGGGATCTTGAACTGAATAAACATTATTGCCTTCTTTTACTACAAATTGGTTGCATGGTTTCTCACCATTATGAGACAGGAGCACACAAAAAATGTAGCATAAGCCACAAAGTAGCCTATCCATTTTTTTAAAAGGTGGGGGGAATCTATATATCCCTAGTACCACCCATTATGCTATTTTTTTTCAGGGTGAGCGTCGCTGTGCAGAATGCAAAAAAGGAGTAAGAAACTGTACAGACAAAAAATTAGAACTCTCAGGCAGGAAAAAGAATGGAAATTAGAACTCAGTCTGGTTTACAGTATTCATAAGTCCTCTTTATACCTTTCTATTCCTGCAAACAGTTTTTGCATCCACCACTTCCATATACCCCTTCATAGTGCAGATTGCCATTTGCATTTTTTTAAGGTTCTCCTTCTTTTTAGGTTCTCATTAAACTCCATCAACCACAACTTTCACTGCCTTCCTTTCCTCTCAATCCGCAAACTTCTTTGTATGTTTGTTTTGTGATTAGATTCACTTTCTGACTGTCTATAAATTCAAACATGCATGCTTCTTCTGTATGTCGTCACCCACTTTTGTAATGAATTAAATTTCATTGATCATTTTTACCCCATCTCTTCTTGTTATATTGCACACATTTTGTAAATTATTATTTCCCTGCCATCCACTGTCTTCCATGTTTTCTATAACATTCCTTCCCTATAGAATAGGGGTGTCAAACTCAAGGCCCGGGGCCCGGATCCAGCCCGCGGGGTGTTTAGATCTGGCCCGTGGGGCTGCCTTGGAAACAGGAGCTCCATTTTCGCTGGCAGAGGGCTGCAGGAGGCTGTCGCAGCCAAAAACGGAACTGGTGACAATGGATCCCCCAGCCCCACTCGGGCCACCACAGGTGCCCCCAACACAAGTGACATTGAGCTGCCCATGCCCCCCCAAGGTCAAACACATAGCTGGGGGGCATGGCCAGCTCAATGTCACTTGTGTTGGGGGCACCTGTGGTGGCCCAGGCGGGGCTGGGGGATCCATTGTTCCCCCAAGGTCAAACACAACCCTGATGCGGCCCTCAATGAAATTGAGTTTGACATCCCTGCTATAGAAGGATGCTCTTATACACATCCATTTAGCTCCTTGAAACAAATATGCATTTCTGGCCACAAACCATATACTACCGATAATCTTTCCACCAGCATCTGAATGTCTAAGAATCTTTTTCATCAATTTTCATCATTCTAACAATATATGCTAATTCACCTCCTTGCTGTAATTTATACATAACTTCCCTTGTATACACAGTTGCCTTAGTGTTTAATACAGTAATTTTCCATGCATCACATAATCTATCTAATGTCCATCAAATAATTTGAATTCTGAGAGAATATTGCGGTATAATCTACCTACAAAAGTACATGTACATTTGTGTCTCTAATCAACACATCTCCAACAACACCACAAGGATTTACATAGCATGTCATGAACTGCAAACTGAAGTCTTTTCCCATTGACATTTAAATTAGTAGGTGAGTACTAGAAGACACAGAATCACCTTTCTAGCCCTTATATCCATAAATACAAAGAGTGCACTGGAATTGGGTGGCTGACACATTTAAATAAATACATAAACAATAAATCTAAATAAATAAATTAGTTAAACAATGAAGGGGACATTAAGTATCTCTTCTTTCCTGGTTAATGTTGAATCATTCAAATTAGGATGAGAGGAGATTGTATGCTTACAGAGAAAAAGACAGAAATAAAGCAGTCAAAGTATAGAACAGTAATGATTAAAAAACTAAGAAAAGGTCAAGATTTGAACGTTTTTGTGGAATGTATCACTATTATACTTTGCACACATGTACAAAAAAGATGAAGCTTATGATACTGCAACACTCCTTTATCGTTTTAATGAAAGCAGCAACATAAGGATAGGGAGGTATAGAGATATACGTATATTGAATGGTACTAGTTTAACTAGACTTACCTTTTTTATTTTCCTTATCCCTTGGCTTTAATTTCCTTGACTTCCTAGTTCTCATGCCTCTTCTGCACACTGCAGAGTGTTCCTCCATTTAACTAGACGTACCTGTTTTATTTTCCTTTCCTTCATTTGCAAATTAACAATAACAGGGGGAGGGGAATGTCTCAGTTCTGTTTGCAATAATTCCAGCTTTGAGCTCTGAACTTGGATTGCTCTTGCTAGGCCATAGAGCCATGATGGCGAACCTGTGTCACGTGGGCCACGAGTGGCACGCGGAGCCATATTCGTGGGCACGTGAGCTCAGGTCCAGCACACACATACGCGTGCCGGCCAGCTGATTTTCGGGCCTTCTGGGCCCACTGGGAGTTGGGAAACAGGCTGTTTTCAGCCTCCGGAGGGGGTAGGGAAGACCCATTTTTTGCTCTCACCAAGCTCCAGAGCCTTTCTAGGAGCCTGGGGAGGGCGAAAATGGCTTCCCCACCCCCCCTGGAGGTCCTCCGGAGGCCGGAAATGTTCCATTTGCCAACTTCTGGTTGGACCGGAAGTCCTGTTTTTTTTGCTCTACCCAGGCTTCAGAGCCTTTCTAGGAGCCTGGGGAGGGTGAAAATGGCCTCCCACCCAGAGGCCCTCCAGATGTCAGAAATGGCCTATTTCCCAACTTGAAACGGGCCATTTCTGGCCTCTGGAGGGCCTCTGGGGGTGGGGAGGGCCGTTTTTACCCTCCCCAGGCTCCTAGAAAGGCTCTGAAGCCTGGGGAGAGCGAAAAACGGGTGTGCCATCGCGTGCCGGGAGCTGGAGGGATGTCATGTATGCATGCACAGGGAGGCTGCATGGAATTATAGGTGTGGGCACGCACGTGACACCCCCTTCTCCCACACTCCCTCCCCTTTTGGCACGCGAAACAAAAAAAGTTCGCCATCACTGCCATAGAGCATACAGATTGTTTTGGGAACCAGGGTTGATCTTCAGAAAAACAACAACAACAGAAGGAAGCTAAATTCAGTTGGCCCAAATGATCTCCTGTCACATTAAAGTTCCAAAGGCCCACAGTGAGGATGCCTCATCTCCTACATTTTCCAGTGCTGAACAGCTGTTTATTTCATCACATATCTTATATCACGGTAGAGAAACAGATACTGATGAGTTTTCCCTGTGCTCTGGCTAGAAAAATAGCTGGTTACAATGGTCAATTCCTTTATCTGAAAACCTACACAACTGAATTCACAAAAGAAGTGTAGGTGGATTTCTTTAAAAGGTGTCTGGTATTAGGATTCATTATTAGGTGATACAGGTAGTCCTCAACCTACGACCACAATTGAGCCCAAAATCTCTGTTGCTGAGTGAGACATTTGTTAAGTGAGTGTTGCACGATTTTATGACCTTTCTTGCCATAGTTGTTTAAGTGATTTTCTGAAGTTGTTATGTTAGCAACCTGTGAATCTGGTTCCCCATTGACTTTGCTTGTCAGAAGATTACATAAGGTGATCATATGACCCCAAAACACTACAACTGTCATAAATATGAGTCGGTTGCTAAATGTCTGAATTTTGATCACGTGACTATGGGGATGCTGCAACGGTCATTAAGTGTCAAAAATGGTCATAACTCACTTTTTTCGGTTCTGTTATAATTTCGAATGGTCATTAAGCAAACTGTTGTAAGTCAAGGACTACCTGTATTCTGAATGCAAATAGTAAACATACACCCATAATGTAGTCTAAATTTGCACACAAAGACTGCGACCAAAAATAATTTTCTCTCTCTTCTTTCAGCGATGACAAGACCTTGTTTGACAGACCAATCTCACTCCCCAACCCAACACACACAACCAATTTACATTTAAGAGAATCTCTGCAGACGTCACTGCAAATGTGGTTTATTTATTCAGGATTACTTTGATCTTCTGATTATTTTAAGCCTCACTGTGATACAGAAAAATAAATTGTATAACATAATAAAGCCAACACTGTAGTTTTAATCAATAGTTTCCATGAAAATCCTGTCATCACTTCATGATTCCAGAAGCTATTAAAGCCCCTCAGTGACAATAATTAGGAATTTACACTGACATTTGTATTTGTTTATTCAAGGTTTTTTTTTTTAAAGACTCACAGATTTGTCTGTTTGATAAATGTGACCATTGAGGCAAAATATCACATTAGATATAATGTGGCTGTTAATATAATTAACTAATTCTCATTCTGCCTTTGCTGTTAATTTGCACTGTCTGTTTAATATTCTGTAAAAACTAGGAAATCAACCAACTCATTAGATACAATGTTATACTATCATACTAAAATAAACTGCCTTTAAACAAAATAAAGGGAAACAAGCCAGACAGGTTAATGTTTCAGTCAGCTAGTTTAAGCCAAGAAGATTCCTGGATCTTAAGGAATATTCCCTAGATATGTACACCGCCCTGAGTCCCTCGGGAGTTGGGCGGCTTATAAGAAGAAATAAATAAATAAATTTCCAGCAAAATAATATATTTTTGTTCAACTTCTATTAATTCTTCTCTCAACATTATTAAGATAAAATAGCATTCAAGCAAAATAACATATTATAGTATTATGTTGAAACAAGCTTATTGCTTTTACATGTAGTGGGTGGGGAGAAGAAATAAGTCCCTTCCCTCACAGGAATACCCCGTTTTGATTGACAAGGAACATTTTAAATTTAGGTCTAGGATAACTCTGTATCAAAAAAGGGATGCTTAACTAAGCAGCAGCCATGTGAGGTTACCCAGTTTCTCCTGTTTTCCATTTTACTCTTGGAATTGTATAATATGGTCTACCCAATTAGCAACTACTCTAATATAACATGTAAATTGTATAACCACTCTGCATATTACAGATCATTAGTGTGGTTGCTGCTGCTAAGAGGAGTTGGGTGAAATCAATTTAGCAAGAAAGTGGTGGTTAACCATTTTATTCTTACACACACATGGATTTTTTTGTCCCAGCAATTCATCATCTATCCCAGTAAGTGAAATTCTTGCATACTTCTTCTGGAATCACCTTACTTTTCTACATTCTGTCACATTCCTATTCAAAGCCTTAGCATGAGACAGAAGACCATCGAAGAAAAGAGAGACGTATCTGTCTTCCTCCTTCCTTTTAATTTTCTCATTCTTCGACTCCCTGTTAGCTAACCTGCTCTGAAAAAAACCCTAGAGTTGTTTTTTACTCTGTTAGCTGGACATTCAGGGGTGGGATGGGAGTAAATCAGGGGTGGGTTCCACTTACCTTCGCCACCGGTTCGCATCGCAACATTGTGCGCGCATGCGCACATGCGTCCCCTCGCGCAATTTGGCTTCCGCGCATGCTCAGAAGCAGGAATAAGCCCGAAACACAGCTGAGGAGCTCATCAGCTGTGCTTCGGGCGAAGAAATAAAGGTCAGAATTCACCCGCGGGTGGGCGGGAGGGCCCTTTCTCCATAGTGGGCGGAGCTAGCCTCCAAGGAATGGGTTAAATCTGCCCTCTAGCCAATAGGACCGAGTCTTTAAAAAGGTATAAATAGTGCCATCCTAGATTGGCACCCCCTCTTTTAATCTCGGTCTTTAGCCAAAGGGCATTGTGCTTCTCCATCCTTGGAGGCCAGTTCCACAGCTATCTGATCCTGATTTTCTCTACACCGTGAGTCTTCTATTTGACAACCAGTAAGTCTCCCCAGGTGACAGCTGTCATTGTCATCTACACCTTCCCTGGGTTGAGCCAGCTCGGGCGGCTGCCAGGGCTGTTGGCCCAACGTCCCGGTGGGGGTGGACACCTCCCTGGGATCCTCCACGTTGGGCAATCTTTCTGACTGAACATTTACACCGATTGTGGGGGGAAGCCAGAAAATTCCATCTACACGCCGCAGAAGCCCTGCGCTTGGGCGGCCACCGGCTTACCCCCCCCCCCCCGGCTGGAGTGTTCCTCCCACAGCCGGTGAAATCCCTTCGTCGTGTTCTCGGCCGTCCCAGCAGGTTCCTGTATCTGTAGGCCGACTTCGCAAGGCCGCTACCTCAGGGGGATCCCTGTTAGGCCTTCTTCTCCGGCGGGCCTCTCCAGGCGCTTCTGAAGTGGCGCGAAGAGCCGTTGAGAACACTGAGGCGACGTCACCGGCGGCCATTTTGTTTTGCCGGATTCTCGAGTGCTGATTGGCCAGCGTCATCGCTGAGGTCAGCTGAAGCCGGGGATTCCCAAACGCCGCCCGCTCATCAGCTGGGGAGCGCGCGCACGCGCAGTGCGCACTTCTCCCCCGTCGAGGCCGGAGCATCGGAACGAGCGGCTGGCTCAAGTTGCCGCTTCTTCTTAATAAACTTATTGTGGTGTTTCTTTTTCCTCAACGATGGCCGACGGAGCGGGCAAACAGGGGAAGGCAAAATCCAAGTCAAACAGGCCTCTCCCTCCAGAGACTGCCTCAGAGGACTCCCAGTTGCCACGCACCACCAATGACAACAGGGATCGCTCCCCTCTCCACACCCCTCCCCCTGCCAAGCTTAGGAAGCCTTCTAAGACTTCCTCCAAGGGGGATAGCAATAAGGGGGCTTCCAAGCAGAGATCAGGAGATGCAGAGTCTTCCCATCATGGAACCCCCCGTTCCCATGACACACAGGGACACCCTCCCAGGGGGCCCCTGACAGGGGACCAGGGCCGCAGGCAGAGACACTCACCTGATCATGTCTCCCTTGATGGCTCCAACATCCATTTACGCGAAGGGGACTTGTGGGGTGCATCTCAAGTCTCAGAATCAGACACTCACCGCAGATCTCATCCCAGTGCGCAGGCAGACCCGTTGGATGACCCTGCAGTACAACAAAGGATGAATGATGCCATTCAACGCGGCATCGAGGCCGCGGTCAAGGCCATGGCGCGTCCTGCTTCACTCCCTCCAGCGCCACGCAGAGTCGCCTCACCTCCTCCAATCCCGGCGCCCGTCTCCTCAGATGAGATGGAAGCCAATGACTATTCCATCCACAGCTCCCCCATTCCAGCTGGGGACCTAGACAGGGAGGAGGGGGAACTCGATGAGTTACCAGCAGGTGGGGACCACCTCCACCCCCAGTTGTCGGAAGATGAGGACTTGGCCCCGGAACCCTCCACTTCCACCGCCCTTTTCCACCCTAGTCTCTTCCGTTCCTTGCTTCACAAGGCCAAAGCGACTGCCAACATTCCGTCATCGGCAGCTGACCCTCAAACCACATCGGATCAGGGGGATCCCATTTTTGGTGAGACCTCCACGTCTCCTATGGAAGTGATCCCAACTCCAAATCTATTTGTGGAGGCAGTGACTAAACAATGGCAATCTCCTGCCACGGGCCCTTCCCCCACAACTCTGGACAAACGTTACTTCAACGTGTCCTCCCGTCTGGCCCAGCATCTGCCTGTCCCGGACGTCGATCCACCTGTGTTGGCACTTTATTCCAACGCCCCCGTCCCAGGTGACCCAGATGACCTCCTGCGTCCGGAGGAACGCCGCGTGGAATCTATTCTCCAACGGAACCACCAAGCGGCTGCATGGGCGGTCAGAGCATCAACGACAGCGTCCTTTTTTTGCCGGACCTCCCTTAAATGGTTACATGGTCTCCAGGACCACATCCCCCAGGCTGACACAAAGGCGCATAGTGACATCAACAAATTAATAGCGGCCGCCCAGTTCGCCTCCGACTCCACATTGCAGGCAGGACGCTTCGCGGCTAGGGCCATGGGCACGGCGGTTGTGGCCAGGAGGATGCACTGGCTCCGCAGCTGGCCAGCTGACCTGCGGCACAAATGGAAGCTAGCCGCAGCCCCGATTTCGGGTCAGTCGCTCTTCGGTCCGGCCCTCGACCGCATTACCACCGAAAATAAAGACAAGAGGAAAGTTCTTCCCTCCTACACTAAAAAGTCCTACAACAAGGCCCCTCCTTATCGTCGGGGATCCAGAACTTCTGAACCTCCTTACAGTAGATACCAGAACCAATACCAATCTGGTCAGGGTCAATACGGGTCTTCCCAAGCTCAGTACGGGACTTCCCAGAATTCATATGGGTCACGGCAACGCTCGGCTGCTGACCGGCCTTTCCGGGGTGGGCAAACCAAACGGCCCTTTAGAGGAGCCGGTGGTCGCCCTTACCGCCGGTATAAGTAGATGTGACCCGATCCCTCCCATTGGGGGTCGACTGGCATTCTTTGCCAGTCGGTGGGAGGAAATCACCAATGACGCATGGGTTTTACAAACCCTGTCGACAGGACTGTACCTGGAATTTATCTCCACCCCCCCGAGGTTTTTCTTACGATGCCCCTTGTCTTCCAACATTTCCAAACGCGTCCTCGTAGATCAGGCAATCCAGCACCTGTTGGATATTAGAGCCATCCAGCGGGTGCCCGAGGACCAACAGGGGCAAGGATTTTATTCCATCTTATTTGTGGTTCCAAAATCCTCGGGGGGGGTGGAGAGCAATTCTCGATCTGAAACGCCTTAACAGATATGTGAGGTACAGAAAATTCAAGATGCACACCCTGCAATCAATTCTAGCAGGCATTAGGCGCGGCGACTTTCTCGCCTCAATTGACTTGACGGAGGCCTACCTCCATATTCCAATTCACGCATCCCATCGCCAATACCTCAGATTTTGCTATGCAGGGGTGCATTATGAATACCAGGCGTTGCCCTTCGGCCTGTCATCAGCACCAAGGGTATTTACCAAGGTTCTGGCCGCCTTGTCAGCCCACCTCAGGGCTATCCCCGTGCGTGTTCAGTGCTACCTGGATGACATACTTATCCAGTCCTCTTCCCTGTCTCAGGCTCAACAGGACATCCAGGTAACCCTCAACACACTTGAACACCACGGGTTCCTCGTTAATTTGGGTAAGAGCCAGTTATTCCCCTCCACCAGGGTCACCCACCTAGGGGCCATTATTGACTCTCTGGAGTGCAGGGTCTACTTGTCCCAGGAACGGAGAGACAGCATATTGGAGTTAGTCCAGCAAGTTCTGGCCCAAACGAAGGTTCCCCTGAACCAGCTGTCTTCCCTCCTGGGTAAGATGATTTCGGCGATACATATCGTCCCGTGGGCTCATCTGCACTCCAGAGACCTTCAATGGTTTCTTCTCCCCTTCCAGCGGGCAAATCGCAGCAACTCTCCTGCGAGGGTCCGGATGCCGGTGTCAGCAAGGAGGTCGCTCCGGTGGTGGTCATCGCCCGCACTCAGCAAGGGCTCCGGTTTCCTGGAACCGCAACGGACGACCCTGACGACCGATGCCAGCACCACGGGCTGGGGGGCCCACACCGACTCTCTTGTCGCCCAGGGTACATGGTCCAGGACGGAACAGGTTCTGCCAATCAACCTGTTAGAGCTCAGAGCAGTTCGGTTGGCCCTGGAACACTTTCAACCACACCTGAACGGCCGTCACGTCCTTGTCCTGACGGACAACGTGACGACGAAAGCGCATATAAATCGTCAGGGGGGCACCATCTCCAAAGCCCTCATGAACGAGGCAATGGTTCTGGGACTTTGGGCGGAGCGACACCTGCCTTCAATCAGGGCAGAACACATTTCCGGGGTCAACAACACCACGGCGGACTGGCTCAGCCGGAATGCCATCAATCCGGCAGAGTGGTCCTTACACCCGGACCTCTTTCGAGAGATCGCCGACCGCTTCGGCCCTCCGACCGTAGATCTCTTCGCGACACCAGAGAATGCCAAGCTCCCCAGGTTCGTAACCAGATTCCGGACTCCGGGAGCGGAGGATACGGACGCTCTGCGCTGCCCGTGGCCACAGGAACTCTTATATGCCTTCCCACCTTTCCCGTTGATCCCGAAGGTCATACGGAGGGTGATATTACTGAAAGCGGAGATAATCCTCCTCGCCCCATATTGGCCCAGGAGGACTTGGTTCGCGGACCTTATGTCCCTGTCCGCATCACCTCCCTGGTGGATCCCGCCGACAGAGTGGTCGCTTGCCCAGGGGTCAGTGCATCATCCAGAGCCGCACTGGCTACAACTGACCGCCTGGCGCTTGAGCGGATCACTCTGCAACACCGCCTAGTTCCGGACAATATCTCTTCAATCATGTTGGCCTCTAGGTGGCCGTCGACGGAGCGGATCTATTCCACCACCTGGCGCGCCTTTTGTGGCTGGTGTGCGCAGGTGGGATACTCACCAGTCGACCTATCCATCATCGTCATCCAGTTCTTGCGGCAGGGTCTTGCCAAGGGCCTCGCTCCCAACACCCTGCGCAGGCAGGTGGCAGCGCTTTCGACTGTGTTGTCCTGCCCGCACCTGGACTCGCTCTCTGCTCACCCGTTATTGAGACAATTCCTGAAAGGCGTCACTAATCTTTGTCCACCAGTGGTGCACCGCTTCCCCACATGGGACCTGTCCAAAGTTCTCTCCGCCCTGACTGTAGCCCCCTTCGAACCCTTGGACACTATTCCATTGGCGCATCTGTCCTTTAAGGTTGCCTTCCTCGTGGCCGTCACCTCCGCGCGGCGGATATCCGAACTCGCAGCCCTGTCTGTACGCGAGGACCTGTCCGCTTTTCACAGCGACAGGGTGGTTCTTCGCCTGGACCCGGCATTTGTGCCCAAGGTGAATACTCACTTTCATAGAGCGCAGGAAGTCATCTTGCCCACATTTTTTCAAAATCCGATCTCCGACTCTGAACGCGCTTGGCACATGCTAGATGTCAAGCGCGCTCTAGACATCTATCTCAAACGTACAGCTTCCTTTCGGCGCACAGAGTCTCTTTTTGTGACATTTCGTCCCTCTAACCAGGGTCGTAAGGCATCCTCCGCAACGATCGGACGATGGATCCGTGCGGCCATTTCCTTGGCCTACAGACATATGTCCTTGTCCCGACCGTCGGGTCTCACGGCCCATTCCACCCGTAGCGCTGCAACGTCCGCGGCATGGAATGCTAGGGCTTCCATCGCCGAGGTGTGTAGGGCGGCCACCTGGTCCTCCCTGACTCCCTTCGTCCGACATTACAAGTTGGACGCCTATGCCTCGGAGGAGACCGATTTCGGCAGGCGGGTGTTGGGGGCAGGGCTGCCACTGGACGATCCTCCCAGCCAGGACGAATGACCCGCCCAGGGACGCCTGCTTTGGTATGTCCCATTCCTTGGAGGCTAGCTCCGCCCACTATGGAGAAGGGACGTTGGTACTCACCTGTGAGACGTCCTTTCTCGTAGGGCGGAGCTAGCCTCCAAGTCCCTCCCTCATCTGGGGGCTGGCTGGAAGTTCTGGTCCATGGTTGTACATAATTATTCTTTGTCTGGTCTGTGTTCCTTCACATATACATAGTTCTACTTCTATGGTAATTATCTGTATATAGTTAATAAATTCTTGTTGTTTTTCGGAGAAGCACATTGAGTCTGCCTTTGTCCCTCGATTAAAAGAGGGGGTGCCAATCTAGGATGGCACTATTTATACCTTTTTTAAGACTCGGTCCTATTGGCTAGAGGGCAGATTTAACCCATTCCTTGGAGGCTAGCTCTGCCCTACGAGAAAGGACGTCTCACAGGTGAGTACCAACGTCCCTTTTCAAGCCGCGGAATGGGGAAAATTCGCAAAAAAACAAAAAAAAGATGGAACATATGGAACAGCACCGACAGTGATGTCACGAGCGGGTCGCTACCAGTTTGGGCAATCCGGTCCGAACCGGGAGGAACCCACCCCTGGAGTAAATAATCCAGAAACCACAATCTTCTCTCTCTAGTCTGTAATATGCAATGGAAGAAGATCCCTCTCTCTCATATAACCCATAGGTTGAAAGAACTTGCATAATATTTAATATTATTCACTGTCGTTATAAGCCACCCATTTCTCCCTTAAAACATTCCAGTCCATACCAGTTTAGATCAAATAGCAGAATTTTTGTGTCCTCCCATTCCCTGTTTATTCTAAGCTATGGGTTGCTCAAACGAAGTTTATGGCACAACCCTAATTTTCTGGGTTCATATAAAGCATCATCTAGAAATCCTGGGTTCCATTTCGAAAGCTTAGTAACACACTGAACCCGAGTGAAACAAATCAGACTAAAGCTAAGCAAGATAAGTAAATTCAACCTGAATTTATGGGGATGGCTTAGGATAGCTATAAATTGAGTACTGCATTATAATGTGATGATGCTCATCAGAAAAGAAAAACAATTTAAATTTAAATAAATAAATAAATAAATAAACAAACAAACATAAATAAATAAACATAAATAAATAAATAAATAAATGGTGAACTTTTTGTGTTTCGCCTTTGTTGTGTTGGTATGAACTCTGTTATTTGTTCTGAATCTGCAGTGTGTGTGTATAGCTTCAGTCTGACCTTTTAGAATTATTTGGTGTAAACTGAACAGTGGGAACATTAAGGCTTCAGGAAATACCATGCTGGGATGTCAAACCTCTCAGATTCCAATCAGCTTCCCACCTAGGAGAAAGTCCTAAGGCAAAAGACCACTCCTAATTATAACAACAGATCTGAAGTCCTTCCCAATCACATCAATTCTCTAAAAAAGAGGAAAACTCACTGGACCAGATTACCCAATCTCACACTTCAGTATAATATGACCTCCCTGAATGCTTCATTTTATATTATATCAAAGTAAGGTTAAGATTAAACACCTGTTTTTTTAAAAAAAAATTAAAAAATTGGCAAGAGTTATCTCATAGGTCCTCATTTAAATTTCACTTCAGATCACATCCAAATGTTTTGGGGGTTTTGGGGGGGGGAGTTGTGCTGTGTGTCTGATTGTAAAACTGGATAGATCTATAATTTACCCAAAATTATCAATGTTATCCTACAGCTTAAAAATAAACGCAGCAGTTAGAGGCAGTACTGCAAGTCACTTTAGCTGACTGTGATCCGCAGGTCAGCGGTTCAAATCTCACCGGCTCAAGGTTGACTCAGCCTTCCATCCTTCCGAGGTAGGTAAAATGAGGACCCAGATTGTTGGGGGCAATATAAATATACATTGCTTAATGGTGTAAACCGCTTAGAGAGTGCTTGCACTGTGAGGCGGTATATAAATCTCACAAAATAAATAAATAAATAAATAAACAAGGCCTCCTGTGGCATCTTTAAGAATTTGTTGCTGTAAATTACGTAGGCAAATCCACTTCATGAAAAGCTTGATGCCAATAAGGAAAATAAAGCTATGTGGTATAAAAATTTTGTTGAGAAAAATATGTATATATCTTTCACTCCAACGTCAGACAAGAAACAGGAGATATTGTTGTTCACTTTTAGAAGTAGAAATATTAAACAATTGCTGATGAAATCTAATAAACAATCCCTTTTCAGAGTGAGCAACACTATTCATATTTAAATGAAAGATGTAGAGATGTATATATGAATATGCTTGGATTGCTGCTTGTCTGGCTTCTTACATTTTTTTTTCAATTGCTTCAAAGTATTTTAATTTTTTAATCTTAGGGGATTTGAGATCTGCAAATATAGAACTCAAAAGCTACTCAACATTTTTGGATGGAGGATCAGGACACTTTCATAAATAAAAGATTTGATGCAACAACAGCATTACAATTCACAATTATATTGGCATCAAAAGAAAAAGTTAAATCTGATAGTAGTAAAGATATGTTCTAATGCAGCGGTGGGTTGTTCCCGGTTTGGACCGGTTCTTAGAACCGGTAGCGCTGGCGGCGGGAGGCTCCGCCCACCCACCCGGGACGCTTCTGCGCATGCGCAGGAGCGCATGCAAACCAGTAGTAAATGGTTTTAGAACCCACTACTGGTCTAATGGTCTAGAAAGGAGTGTTTGAGGGAAATGAAACAATCTGAAACATTTTGCTATTCCTTGTTTAGCCCTACAGGAAAAAAAATGTTTATTTTCTTTGAAGGCTCTTCAGACTGATTAATGATACAAAACCATCAGAAGAAAGAATAGGCTCTTTAAGATGCCCATCAACAATAAGAAAACAAGTCAGCAATCTAAGCTCACACACTGAACATCTTCATGCAAATTTTTCTACTCTGGTGAAAACTATTATATTGCATTTAAATTATACTTCTCATTTCTCATATATTTACATATGTAAAAATGTCCTCATTCTTAATGACACGTTTTCTATGTGTTGATGATACAAAAACAGCCTGTTTCCTGCTTTGTTCTACAAGAACAAGAACTTACTTGAATGTTGAGGCCAGAGTTCAATTCAGAAAGGAAGCTGAGCAGAACAGTGATTTTCCAAACTTACTAGTGAAAACTTCACTAAGAATCCTTTAAAAAAAAAGAGTTTTCCGTTCATCAAACTATTTGCTACAAAAGTTCCTGAAGATGATGCAAAAATGGATGGGTCAAATGCTCTGACCTGTGACATGTAACAGCTCAGACTAGATAATTATACATTCCCCTTTATGGCACTCCATTTTTTGGATCTAGCTAGCAAAGGAAGAACCTTAGTGTTAACATATCTGAATGTCTTTACAAATCTTGATGACAGGGCCTAGTTCTTCATTCATCTGTATGGTACTCAGAGTTAAATTGCAGAACATCTCCTTGTCCTGCAAAAGTTATATACAGATGAGGAAGCCACAGTATGGACAGGGCCTGTATGGTTACTATATCTGGACTGTAAACTTCAGGGAAACATTAATTGGCAGCACATGGATACGGAAATCTTCTTGCTCTCATCTAACCACTATCCAGAATTTTGCAACCCAGATAGGATAATCCAGAAATTGCTGCTTCCTGTGTCTAGAATGCCTTCAGTTTGATTTGCTTTAGAATTCATCAGACCTGAAAGTAAATTTGCTATACATTATTTATTTAGTGCAATTTTCTCTGCCCTGCTTTCTCCTTTCAATATGTGATTAAAAAAAAGAAAACACTTATGAGCAGGGCTGCCTACCAGTCCAGCATCTCTAAATGCATACAGATTATCCTGATTGGCTTTAAAAAGGAACACAAATCATGTTTGTCATTCTTGCACAAAAACGTCTAGGAAGGGCTTCTGAAACAAATACCCTCCAAATGTATCATCTCATCACATTTAGATAGTGTGACATTTGTGAATAATAGAAGTTATAGTCCAGCAGCAAATGGGCAATTGCTGGACAGAAGGATTTGCCTAAGTTTAGATATATTTCTTACCTATCAGTACAAGCTAACTTCTAGCTTGCTCATCAATTCTCATTTTTTATTTATTTCTGTTAGCTGACCATGGGCCATCTTCCCTCCCCAATATGAGTCAATGTTACCTAAAATCATACAGCAGGAGGTAAGATCATGACACTTCCAACCCAACCTGCTTATAGGTCTCCGAGCGCACTTCAAGGTGTTGGTGATTACTTTAAAGCCCTACATGGCTTAGGACCAGTTTACCTCCGAGAGCGCCTTCTCCAACATACCTCCCTAAGACCGATTAGAGCCCACAGAGTTGGTCTGCTGGTGGTCCCGTCAGCCAAACAATGAACGAGGGCCTTCTCTGTGGCAGCACCGGCTCTCTGGAATATACTACCCCCCGAGATCCGCATTATTCCCACCCTGCCAGCCTTCAGAAAAGCAGTAAAAACATGGCTTTGTCAACAGGCTTGGGGCCAATGATTTTAATACGATCATTCTTGGCCCCATGAATGATTTATTGTATGGGTTTTTAAATTGTAAATAAAATTTAAACTGAGGCGAAGCCTCAGGGGCAGTCCAGGAGTTCATGGCTTCCATGACAACCATGGACCTGACCCAAGTAGTTCAGGGTCCGACTCATGAGGGAGGTCACACGCTTGACCTTGTGTTTCTCTCGGGGCAGTGGAGAGATGATCTGAGGCTGAGGGGTTTATTCACAGTACCCTTGTCGTGGTCAGATCATTTCCTTCTGAGGATGGATTTCATGGCACCACTCCTCCACCGCAAGGAGGCGGGACCGACTAAGTGGTTCCGCCCCAGGCGCCTAATGGAGCCCGAGGGATTCCAGAGGGAGCTTGGGGAAATACCTGAATCCCTGGTACACAACTCATCCGAGGACCTTGTAGCCACCTGGAATCGGGTGGCAGCGGGGGCCTTGGATCGGATTGCGCCTTTGCGGCCTCTCCGTGGTAGCGGATCCAGGAGGGCCCCTTGGTTTACTGAGGAACTCCGGGAGATGAAGCGCCATAAGAGACGCCTAGAGCGACAATGGAGATCTAGTAAAGCTGAGTCTGACCGGACACTTTTAAGAACTTTCATTAAGTCTTACTTAGTGGCGATAAGGGCGGCAAAATGTTCGCATTTTTCCGCCCTTATTGCGTCTGCTGACTCCCGCCCAGCCGCCCTGTTTAGGGTGACCCGCTCCCTCCTAGCCAAGGAGGGTGGCGAAGATCCCTTGCAGGGCAGAGCTGAGGAATTTTCTCGGTTTCTGGCGGATAAAGTCACTCAGATTCGGACAGACCTGGACTCCGATTGGGCAGTACAGGCCGAGGTGACAGGGGCAGGTCTTAGTCCTGTTATATGGGAGGAGTTTGAACCGGTGACTCCTGATGATGTAGACAAGGCCATAGGAGCGATGAGTTCCGCCACTTGTTTATTGGACCCGTGTCCATCCTGGTTGGTTTCGGCCACCAGGGAGGTTTCACGCGGCTGGCTCCAGGCGTTGGTCAACGCTTCTCTGAGAGAGGGGTCCGTCCCGCGGCCCTTAAAAGTCGCGGTGGTGAGGCCCCTCCTCAAGAAGCCTTCCCTGGACCCAGCGGATTTAAAGAACTTCCGTCCGGTCTCCAACCTTCCCTTCGCGGGGAAGGTTGTAGAGAAAGTGGTGGCACTCCAACTCCTACGGCTGTTGGATGACACTGATTTTCTGGATCCCTTTCAATCGGGTTTCAGGCGCGGCTACAGTACGGAAACGGCTTTGGTCACTCTGATGGATGACCTCTGGCGAGCCCGGGATGGGGGTCATTCCTCCATCCTGGTGCTACTTGACCTCTCAGCGGCTTTCGATACCATTGACCATGGTATCCTTCTGCGTCGTCTCGGCGAGGTGGGAGTGGGCGGCACTGTGTTACAGTGGTTCTCCTCCTACCTCTCTGACAGGACGCAGTCGGTGTTGACAGGGGGGCAGATGTCGAGCCCTAGGCCCCTACTTTGTGGGGTGCCGCAGGGCTCGGTCCTCTCGCCCATCCTGTTTAACATCTACATGAAACCACTGGGTGAGATCATCCGACGACACGGGGTGAGGTATCAGCAATATGCTGATGATACCCAGTTGTACATCTCCACCCCGTCTCAATTCAGGGAAGCCGTCGACGTAATGTGCCACTGCCTGGACGATGTTAGGGTCTGGATGGGGAAGAACCGGCTAAAGCTCAACCCTGACAAGACCGAGTGGCTGTGGATATTGCCTCCCAAGGATTATGTCAATTGCCCCTCCTTGGTTCTTGGGGGAGAGAAATTAACTCCCTCAGAACGGGTTCGCAATTTGGGTGTCCTCCTAGACCCACAGCTAAAATTGGAGCAACATCTTTCAGCTGTGGCTAGGGGGACCTTTGCACAGGTTCGCCTAGTGCACCAATTGCGACCCTTCTTGGAGAGGGAGGCGCTACTCACAGTCACCCACGCCCTTATCACCTCCCAGCTGGATTACTGCAATGCGCTCTACATGGGGCTACCCTTGAAGAGTATCCGGAGACTACAATTGGTGCAAAATGCAGCTGCTCGTGCCGTGGTGGGTGTGCCCAGGTACACCCATGTAACACCTGTCCTCCGGCAGCTGCATTGGTTGCCCATTAGTCTCCGGATCCAATTTAAGGTGTTGGTCGTTACCTTTAAAGCCCTACATGGCTCAGGGCCAGGTTACCTTCGGGACCGCATCCTGCCGCATACCTCCCTACGACCAGTTAGGTCCCACAGAGTGGGTCTTCTCCAGGTCCCATCAACCAAACAATGTCGGTTGGCGGGGCCTAGGGGGAGAGCCTTCTCTGTGGGAGCTCCCTCCCTATGGAACCAACTTCCTCCGGAGATCAGAGCCATCCCCACCCTGCTGGCCTTCCGGAAAGCAATAAAAACGTGGCTCTTCCGGCAGGCGGGGTGAAAGTGAGACCGAGCATATTATCTCTGGGTCTCCCCCCTTGTTATGAATGTTGGAGATTTTCTTTTTAATTTTTCTATATCTTTTTAACTGTGATGTTTTTATTGTAATAGATTTGGATATGTTGTGAGCCACCCAGAGTCCCCCGGGAGTTGGGCGGCATACAAATCTATTAAATTAAATTAAATTAAATTAAATTGTGGTTTTTAATGTTTTTAAATGTTTTAATATTTACTGTTGTTAATGTTTTTCTTTTTTATATTTGTTGTTGCATGTGAATTTTTATTGTTGTGAGCCACCCAGAGTCTCTGTGGAGTGGGCGGCATACAAATGCAACTAATAAATAAATAAATAAATAAATAAATAAATAAACCTGTGGGTGTCTTTTGATTAAGAAACTTGATTTCAAGTTCATGGACTGTGTAAGCCAAATCTGACTTTAAAAAATGCTTTTTCTGGACACTTTTCCAGTTTCACCTAACAGAAGATGTCTATGTTTGATTTGAGAGAAGACATAATTACATTGTTCCTGAACTTGCAGGAAAAACACATTCTGGTACAAAGGAGGTTAAGGTGTATTTTAATATCTTATAGCTGGGATCAGAGACCAGAGACCACCTACTAGCTGTCCCAACAGTCTCTGCAATCACTAATGTCAGGTTTCCAAGTGATGAAACCCATTCAAAAAAGAAATAAGCAAAGTCCATCTTCCAAAACAAAATCCTTTTCATTTACCGTATTTTTCGGAGTATAAGACGCACCGGAGTATAAGACGCATCTTAGTTTTTGGGGACGAAAATAGGGGAAAACAATCTGCCTACCAGGTATTCATCTGGCTAGCATCCTTAGTCTGGTCAGCTTCAGCACATTATTTTATCCCCTGGTTAGGACTTAAAAAAACCTTCTTCTGAGAGAGTAACAATGAAAGAACCTGCAAGCCAGTAAGAGCTGGGAAGATCGTTAGCACCTGGTTAGGGCTAGAAAAAAAACTTATTCGGAGCAGCTTCAGCACATTATTTTATCTCCTGGTTAGGACTTAAAAAAACCTTCTTCTGAGAGAATAACAATGAAAGAACCTGCAAGCCGGTAAGAGCTGGGAAGATAGTTAGCACCTGGTTAGGGCTAGAAAATAACTTACTCGGAGCAAGTAGAGCAATGGAAAAAAATTCTGCAAA
Source organism: Diadophis punctatus similis (assembly GCA_023053685.1). Classification (NCBI taxonomy): domain Eukaryota; kingdom Metazoa; phylum Chordata; class Lepidosauria; order Squamata; family Dipsadidae; genus Diadophis; species Diadophis punctatus. Next base: position 76,204,946 of record JALIGW010000001.1, read on the forward strand.
GACTTAGGGCTGGAAAAACATTCTTTGGAGAGAGTAACAATGAAAAAGCCTGCAAGGTAAGAGCTGGGAAGATCTGTTAGCACCTAGTTAGGGCTGGCAAAAAAAAGCTACATTCGAAGTATAAGACCCACCCAAATTTTCAGCCACTTTTAGGGAGGAAAAAGGTGCGTCTTATACGCCAAAAAGTACGGTAGGTAGACATCAAATTGGCAAAGTCTGTTGTAATTCCGGATCTGACCCAAACCGGAATTACACCACATAATATTGTAAGTTAGAAACATTCCACAAAAGTCACATTCCCCAATTAAAACAGAATCAACATTGCCCAGTGTCTTCAAACTCCACCTTCAGCTCACAGCAAGGGCAGCCAATTTTGGGTTCTACAACTATCTCAGTTGTTTTTATTGTTTTTTTGGTTCCTAGAATCAATATAGGAAGGAACTATATAATTATTTGCTTACTTTTGTCACCTTATTTTGTATTTGTATTTGTTTTAATTGGTTCTTGTACACTGTTCTAATTGCTAGTTTTATTGCATGCCACCCAGAATATGTGAAATAGGCAGCCATTTAAATTTGATAATAAATAAAATAAATACATGACATGCTTTGACTTTTTACCAGAAAACTACTTAAAATGGTGAATACTTTAACAAAAAAAACCACCCAGCATCTAAATGAAATTGAATTAACCAGTAACTGCCTTGAAGTTTTTTTATAAAGATTTTTACACATTTTCTAAATGCCGACAGTGCTAAATGCAACTCCCAAAGAAAAGCACTATGGAACATGAGAGCATACCACATAGACGAGCACTTGACAATGTGGGCATCACCCTTTGGATGATGCCCTTTCATATTTTATTATCCAAAATTTATAATGTGAGAGGCATCCTCAGTTAATCTGGCCCTAAGAATTTTAGGGGTTTAAAGGTAAATAATATTACAGGTAGACCCTGCTTAATTTGAGAAGCTTAATGACTTCCCTGTTAAAAGGCTGTTTATTTATTTATTTACTTACTTACTTACTTACTTACTTACTTACTTACTTACTTACTTACTTACTTACTTACTTACTTACTTACTTAATCAAGCATGTACAGCAATCCATGGTCTCATGATCACCATTTGCAGACTTCGCTGCCAGCTTCCAACAAGCAGAGTCAATGGAGAAGCCAGCAATAAAATCAGAAATCATTGTCTTGCTTGATGATCATGTGTGACTCACTTAATGACCATGCAAGTATGGGGTTATATGCAGGGGCGGGTTCCTAATTTTTTACTACCACTCTGTGGGTGTGACTTATTTTGTGGGTGTGGCTTGCCGGACATGTGACCGGGTGGGCGTGGCTTCTCAGACTGCTGAAGGGAGGGGAACTGAGATAGGTCCTGCTGCCCATTCCCCCTCCCCTCAGCAGCTCGAGAAGCCTCGAACGTGCAAAAATGCCTAGGATCATCACCGCGCGTTCATGGCTTCTCGGACTGCTGAAGGGAGGGGAATGGAGATAGCCCCTGCCGCCCGTTCTTTCAGCGTCTCACAAGCTCCCTCAGCCATCCTCCCCTGCTTGGACTCACTGTGGGGTAAGAAGGCAGCACATGTGCAGTGCCGAAAGCTCGGCTTCTAGGCATGCGCAGAAGAAATTTTTTAAAAAAATTTAATGTTTTTTAAAATGGCGTCACCCAGGCACCGGCAACCAACCGCACCGGTACTGTGACGTCACCAGCGGGCCGCTACCGGTGCTATAGAGTGGACCGCACCTGTAGGAACCCACCACTGGTTATATGTCCATCACAGTCGTCACTTAATCGCATCGCACTCATTGTCAGAAGCACTGAGGGACTTCCAGGTTGAAAGAACCAGATTAGCCAGTTACATCAGCATTGTCCAGGGGACACCCACTTGGGGACTGCTTTCTTGTCCCTGGTAGGAGCTGAAGCAAAGGACGAGAAGCTTCACTTAATGACAGCAGGTGATTTGTTTAATAACCATGGTGGAAATGAGATACGTCTGCCACAGTCACATGATGTCTCGCTTAAGAATCTCATTGCTTAGCAACAGAGTTACAGCTTCCAACTATGATCATTAAGCAAGGACTAAACTGTACGTCTTATAGTACCTAGTGTAGAATTGGTAACTAATAAATGTGTTGATTGGTGATCTTTGTATTTGCATTAGCCACATTGTGTTCTAAAAGTTTTCAAAGAGTGCCCTACATAAAATATATTACAATGGCCAAGGCAGGGAGCAACCAGTTGAACTGAACTGGCTCAAAAAAGAGCCACAGCTGGCACACTAGTTGTAATTGTGCAAATATGGCCCTTGCCACAGCTGCCACTTGCATACAATGACAGCTGAGGTTCAATGAACATATTCAGATCACGTATCAGATCTTTCAGGGGAAGTGCAGTTCTGCCCCAAACAAGTTACATCATAGTCCCCAGATCTGTTTAGGCCATTGAGTCCAATGCTCAGCATACTCCTGCAATCTAAATTAAAGAATACCTTCTAAATAACTGTCCAGGATCTGCTTGAATTCACCCAGAAAAAGAAGCTTTCCGCATCTTTAAAGCTTTCTTTTGGTTTTGTGTGCAAGCATCAGTGAGCCTGAATGTTAATGAGTCCTTTCCTGGAAGATACTGACAAAAGTATTATATAACAGGAGTTTTGTCAATAATATGGCAAAATAGACTTGCAATCCCTAGATCACTATCATCTTTGTAGGTCATCTAACACACAACACACAAAACAACTAAAACCCTCCAAGACATCTTAAGTAAATCAAAAGACTCAGTCACTCAAGAAGGAAAACAGGAACCATGTACAACATACAGAGTAAGGTCTATAAGAGCCACTATGTAGGATAGACAAGCAGAAGATTAGCAGAGTGTATCTATGAACACAAACTAGCAGTCATAAGACATGAAAAGTCCTTAATCTCATGACACATGGACAGAGTTAACCATAGTTTCAACTGGAAAACTGTGAATATCTTATACCAAGCCAAATCCAAAAATGCTAGACAATTTCTGGAAGCTTGGCATTCAGACAAATCAGCCATCAATGAACACATAGAGATGCTATAAACCAGGAGTCCCCAACCGGGCATTGAGCCCTTCGGAACCATACTGCTGGTTTGTGAGTACGCACACGCATCCCCCCTTGTGCGAGCAGCAGGCAAACCCGGACATGCACACTCCATTTGGAGCTGTGCATATGCACACATTTGCCCACCACTTGCGCAGAACCACCCCTCTCTCAAGCTGGTCCGCAAAGCTGGAAAGGTTGGAGAACTCTGCTGTAAACCACATTTACACACCATTCAAAAGTGACACTAAAAAAAAACTAAGAACGAAATAAAAAGACCAGAACACATCCTCTCCAGCAGCCTACACCCAGATAAGCAGGGATTAACACCAGAAAAACAATCAAGCAGAAAGCAATACTCTAACCAAGAAACTACCAAAGAGAAAGCCACATCCCCACCAACACTTGCAGGGTAAGCTACAGTATATAAACAGGGAGCAAACCCCACAGTTCAATTGCACTGATTTTACCTAGTCAGGTAATGAAACTTCTGCAAGCAAACATTCAATTTCAGAGAGAATCAAGGACTCCACAATTCAACCCTGAGCTACATATACTGTATTCTCTTCTATTAGAAATATATTTAATCTCTTACAAGAAGGATTAAAGGCTTTCCAAAATGCCTCCATTCATGTCATGTACAAAATCAGTCATGGTAAACAAAGACTGCAATTTAATCGAGAAGTAAACTTGGGAAATCAGAATTCTCAGAAAATTACAAATGGTTTTCCAGGAAAACATTCTATTTCAGGACTGAGGGAGAGGAAAAAAATCCAGGTAATTAAGGAATTAAAATGTACAAAATGTTTTAAATTCCACCAGGACAGATTTTAAATAGGGAAACCAAGAGATAAAATATAAAACCTTCTGCCATTTTTAGCATTAAACAAATTACTGGAAATATTAGGCAGAATAAATGAAAGGTAGTTGAATACACAAGACTATCTGTAGATTTATGACTTACATAATAGTCTCTTGTTTTTATTAATTGGTTGATTTCCTTAATTGTTTCAATTTGGAAAGATCAGTTGACTCTGCTATATCCTTACAAAAACTGCTACTTGTCTAATAGCTATACACATGTGAATTTTTCATGATCCTTCTTTGCTAGTCTTTCATATAAATTGGGTTTCAATCTGAAATTTGCAACCAGCAGAAAAATCTGGCTCTAGTAGGCTTTATTCCTCACCAAAATAAATACACCAGGCAAATCCATCTGAAATTGGTGTGATTAATGCCTGAATGGCATGCATAAAGCTTCTGGATGGATAGTGATTAGTCTTTTCCAACAAAATCAATAGATTTTGTGATACCGTAAAGGCTAATACATTTATTATCACATTGTCATAAATCACATGATTTATGGAGTTAGCTCACTACCCAGGATGATAATGCAGTTCTTCCATCTGAAGGCAACAAAGTACTTTGGAACATGTATGCTGACAATCTGCACCAAATGCATGTTCCTCCATGATTGCATCACAGATAGAATAGAGTAGAGTAGAGTAGAGTAGAGTAGAATAGAGTAGAGTAGAATAGAATAGAATAGAATAGAATAGAATAGAATAGAATAGAATAGAATAGAATAGAATAGAATAGAATAGAATAGAATAGAATAGAATAGAATTCTTTATTGGCTAAGTGTGATTGGACACACAAGGAATTTGTCTTTGGTGCATATGCTCTCAGTGTACATAAAAGAAAAGATACATTTGTCAAGAATCATGAGGTACAACACTTAATGATTGTCATAGGGTACAAATAAGCAATCAGGAAACAATATTAATATAAATCGTAAGGATACAAGCAACAAGTTACAGTCATACAGTAATAAGTGGGGGGGAGATGGGTGATAGGAACGATGAGAAGATTAATGGTAATAGTAATGCAGCCTTAGTGAATAGTTTGACAGTGGTGAGGGAATTATTTGTTTAGCAGAGTGGTGGCATTTGGGAAAAAACTGTTCTTGTGTCTAGTTGTCTTGGTGTGCAGTGCTCTATAGCGTCGTTTTGAGGGTAGGAGTTGAAATAATGATGTGAGGGGTCAGTAAATATTTTCACAGCCCTCTTTTTCACTCGTGCAGTATACAGGTCCTCAATGGAAGGCAGGTTGGCAGTAATTGTTTTTTCTGCAGTTCTGATTATCCTCTGAAGTCTGGGTCTGTCTTGTTGGGTTGCAGAACCGAACCAGACAGTTAGAGAGGTGCAGATGACAGACTCAATAATTCCTCTGTAGAACTGTATCAGCAGCTCCTTGGGCAGTTTGAGCTTCCTGAGTTGGCGTAGAAAGAACATTCTTTGCTGTGCTTTTTTTGATGACGTTTTTGATGTTAAGTGACATGATAGAACCTAGAAATTTGAAGGTCTCTACTGTTGATACTAATGCCAAGCAATCCCAGAAAAATACACTTTTGTAGGGGGTGGGTGGGAGAAACCCACTGAATTGCAGACAGTGCTGTGTTCACATCCACATCCATTTTACCTTCTAATCCAAAGCACTGCATAACCCTATTACTCCAGAAGACCATCTCAGGTGGTCTTCATTTTATTATTATTAAAATTATTTTAATTTGCACAAGGGCATCCACCACCTTTCAGTTACCGGCAAGGCTTCCTAAGAAGAAAAAGAAAAAAAACCAAATGCCAGCCTAAGAGGTTTGAAACCCTCTGAGTGAAATATTGTCAGTTCTTGGAGCCAGCTGCCTCTTTTCACCACCAATCCCATCTGTCCAAGCGGCATTATGAATCCCAACTGAGCGTCCAAGTCCCGCCTATAAAATAAGATCAGATGTTTTGCCTCTCATCTTTCGCTGAGCATTCTAATAGATGCTGGCATTGTTTACCCATGCAGACATCATATAATTGGAAGAGAGCGAAATATCACTCCAGAATGATACTAAATAGGGACGGGCAGATCAGCAAAAGTCTGGTCTGTTTTATTCCGTGTTGGAAAGGCACCTTTCCAGTCTATGGTAGTTTTAAAATTATTTCTGTTTTAAATAAGATCCTTTAAAAACCCACATCTGTTTAGGGCTATACGTAGTCCGTAATAAAATCGAGCTTTATAAAAACAAAAAGAGAAAAAAAGAACCACTGAATAAGCAACAGAAGTGTAGGAGAAGCCAGATAAATAGGGAGGTATCTGATGGAAGTGGGGGGGGGGAAGAGCAGAGGGCTTTTCTTCATATCTAAATTAAAAAGAGTTTTTGAACCAATAGAAATTGATGCCAATATAAAATCGGCTGACTTGTCTGGTGATCTCTACCTGCCATATATACAATGCCAGCAAACGATGCTTCTTTATTTACAAAGCATAGGGCAAATGAAGAACTGTTCAATGAAAATCTGACTATCAACTGACAGCTGGACTTCTTTTAGACATTGGCTTAGCACTGTTTTAGAAGAGAAATAAACTCCTGCTCAAAAGCAGCTTTATTGCTATTTCAGAAAAGCTTTAAACCTGCATTCAGACCAGTGATGGGTTCCTACCAGTGCGGTCCACTCTATAGCACCAGTAGCGGCCCGCTGGTGACATCACAGTACCGGTGCGGTCGGTTGCCGGTGCCTGGGCGCAGCCATTTTTGGGGGGAAAAAATTAATTTTTTAAAAAAATTTCTTCTGCGCATGCCCAGAAGCCGAGTTTCCGGCACTGCTGATGCGCTGCCTTCCTACCCCACAGTGAGTCCAAGCAGGGGAGGATGGCTGAGGGAGTGTGTGAGATGCTGAAAGAACGGGCGGCAGGAGCTATATCCATTCCCCTCCCTTCAGCAGTCCGAGAAGCCACGAACGTGCGGTGATGATCCTAGGCATTTTCGCATGTTTGAGGCTTCTCGAGCTGCTGAGGGGAGGGAGAATGGGCAGCAGGACCTATCTCAGTTCCCCTCCCTTCAGCAGTCCGAGAAGCCACGCCCACCCAGTCACATGGCTGGCAAGCCACACCCACAAAATAAGCCATGCCCACAGAGTGGTAGTAAAAACATTAGTAACCCGCCCCTGATTCAGACTGACACGTGTAGGGCAAGTTTCTCCATAGAGCCACAGAGACCCAGCTCTCCTGTTTCACCATGTTGGTCAGCTGCTATTCAGAGTATGGATTGGGACAAGAGGAGAATCCAGTAAGAAAGAATCATAATCTCCTACTGCTCAGAGAAGAAAAGCCTGGAAAGCTGAGATATGCCCATATACCAACCTAAAGTGGCAAATGGATGCCAAGCTGATTGCACATCATGTTAAACCATAATATATTTTGTACGTTTTTAATTTAGCATGATGTAAACTCATTCCAAGAAAAAAGATAGCTTACAAACAGCAACAAATGGATTTGCACATCGCATAAACCAAAACGCTAACCAATGCACCACATTTTGATTTCCAGTTATATGTGAACCAGGCCTCTTGAAGCCCAGAGATGCGCTAGCTCCTAACCTTACCTCACTTGCACTACTCACAGCACAAAGATGTCCCAGTCACATCATTCTTTACATTGTGTCCATGACACTACCTTCATCTCATCTCTGCCTGTGAAGCCATCTTAGCTATTTCAGTATTACAGTAGTATTTACTCCCTTATTCCAACCCATCCAAAGATGGCTTCAAGGTGTGAAAAGCGATTGCTAGAGAATGTCCCTCATGTGTATCAGGGGTGGGTTGCTCACTTACCTCGCTGCCAGAGCCATGCGCGTGCATCTCCATGCTTTGGGGGGGTGCTCGCTATGCGCGTGCACCCCCTTGCGCGATTTTGCTTCTGTGCATGCGCAGAGGCAAAATCTCGCCAAAATCTCATGCGTGCGCACGTCCCCTCATGAGATTTCAGCGCAATTTTGCTTCTGCGCATGTGCAGAAGCAAAATTGACCCAAAATCACCGAAAAAAATGGCGATGCACCGGGTGGACCGGCAGAGAGGGCTCCGGAGCGGTTGTGCAATCGGCTGCCCCCTACCAGAGCCGCGCACCGGGCAGCTCCGTCAGGAACCCACCTCTGATATGTGTGTGTGTGTGTGTGTGCGTGTGCGCGTGTGGTGTGTGTGCGTGTGCATGTGCATGTGTGCGTGCGCGTGTGGTGTGTTTAAACATATTCAAACTGCTAGCTGGAGGCAGTTAATTTCTTTAATGTAAATATACAGTATAAATATCCAATCTTCTTCCTGGATTTGCTGTCACAAAATCCACTCTACAATATTACTAAAAGTCATAGATAACACAATGGTCAGCAGCCATAAATTGAGCTGATTATACAGGTCTGATGTGGGAGTCCAGATAGAATGTTATATGTCTGCTGCACTGGTGGGTTGTAAATAATTTTGCTACCGGTTCGTGCGCACAGACAGGTGGGCGGAGCATCCCGGGCGGGTGGGCGGAGCGTCCCACCGTCGGCACTATCGGTTCTAAGAACAGGTCCGAACCGGAAGCAACCTACCACTGGTCTGCTGTACCAGTCCAGTTTAGCAAATACTGGCAAAGTTTAGGGACGTTGTTCTTAATCTCCTTTATTTATATTATACTGAAGTCAAATGGCAGCATGTGTATAGCTGAGCAGTATATGGATATGGATGGGTTCCTCAGTAAAGAACCTGATTTGTCTGCAGAAGATCTTAGATTTAGTTTTCCTTTCCTTTAGAAAAACAGAAACCTGATGATTGGGGAATCATGTTGCTTGCCTGAAACCCTGCAGAGCAATGAGCAACAAACTGGGTTGGTATAAGGTAGCTTCTTATATGAATAAACTAATTTCCCTTAAACAGGAAAATCTATAGACTCTAAAAAAATTGCAGACATCTGTGAAGTTCGTTCTTCCCCCGCTCCCTCTCTTTAGAATACAGTTCAAACCTGAAGAACAATATCTGTGTGGTCACTGTTTTCATTTAACATTCAGTGATTTCCCCTCCTGGTTTCCTCCCTTCCTCAACCCCCTCTCTCCCCCACACACAGCCTTGTGTGATGAAGTCATCGCAAACCAGAGCTTCCCACTGCCTGATACCGGCTAAAACAGGATGATGTATCAGAGAAGAGTCCTATTGAAAAAGAAACATCTACATGCAGCAAATGTGGATAAAAAGTGCAAGCTGGCCACAGATAGATTATAACACCACCATTCCATTTTATTAAAATTAATTATATATGTTTTGCTTGCATTTGGGTTATTCTTGTGTTGTTTGAGCCCAAGAAGGAAAATATTACGCAGCTGTTGCTTATAACTATGCTGAACAATAGCAGGGTAGCTTCTTCTCTGGTAACATTGTACTCTTAACCAGAGCATACAAAACATTTACTAGACTAAAGTGACCAGATTTTTTTTTTAAGCGGGACGGGGGGGCGGGCCCGCCTGGGCGCCGCCATTTGAGTTTTGCCCTCTGCGCATGCGCAGAATGCTGCGCATGCGCAGAGGGCAAAACAGCAAATGTCGGCGTCCAGGTGGGGGGGGAGGCGGGAGGCCTTTCCTTGCCTCCCGCCTCCCCTTTGGGAGCCGGCAGCCCTTCGGGAGCCCGCCTCCCCTTCGGGAGGCCTTTCCTCGCCTCCCGCCTCCCCTTCGGGAGCTGCCCTGGGGCCGGGCTGGCAAGCGACGAACGGGAGGCGGGAGACGGGGAAAGGTCCAAGGAGGCAGCCGGCAGCTTACCTGTCGCGAGCTCCAGGCATCCAAGCGCCGCGGTCTCCCGGTCGCCCGCCCGGCCCCAGGGCAACGGCGGCAGCGAGGCGACGGGGGGAAGGAAGGGGAGGGGGATGAGGAAGGGCTGTTTGCGCCGCCGGAGGGGCCGCTTGTGAGCTCAAACCGACAACGGCAGCGGCGATGGCTCCTCATCCCTCACCCCTCCACCCGCATCCCAACAGCAGCGGCGCCTCCGAGGGCGGGGCTAGGGATGGGGCGGGGGAAGGAGAGGAGGAGCAGCCCCCCTTCCCCCTCTCCCCAGCAGGCAGCCGCCTCGCTGAAATTACGCTTTGCCCAACTTGCTTCCGGTACCTCTCTTTTGTGCTTCCCCTAAGGTGACCAGACATCCCGCTGTTTTGGCATTCTTTCCAAAAAAGCGGGACTTTTTGGAAAGAATGCGGGACGCGGGACACACGCTTGAAAAGCGGGACGTCTGGTCACCTTATGCTAGACCGATCCTTGATTACAGCTCATCAGTCTGGAACCCACACTTCATATCAGACATTAACACTATTGAGAATGTCCAGCGATACTTCACCAGAAGAGTATTACATTCCTCTGTTCACAACAGAATTCCTTATGAAACCAGACTAGAAATTTTGGGACTTGAAAACTTAGAACTCCGCCGCCTTCGATCTGACCTAAGTGTAGCTCACAAAATTATCCGCCTCAATGTCCTACCGGTTAACGACTATTTCAGCTTCAACTGCAATAATACACAAGCTCATAATAGATACAAACTTAATGTAAACCGCTCCAGACTTGATTGCAAAAAATTCGACTTCAACAACAGAGTTGTCAACGCCTGGAACACTTTACCTGACTCAGTAGTTTCTTCCCCAAACCCCAAAAACTTCAATCTCTTATTATCTACCATTGACCTCACCCCATTCCTAAGAGGTCAGTAAGGGGCGTGCATAAGCGCACAATCGTACCTACCGTTCCTGTCCTAATGTACCCATATATTCATACCTCTTCTACTCTTATTCATGCTTGTAATATTATATATATATTCAATCATGTTTTATTGTTTATACTTTGCTTATATTCATTTATGCTTGACAAAATAAACAAATACAAATACAAATACAAATAGGGTAATAAGCTTAGCACTAACCTTGTCCTACTTCCCAACTCCTGAGGCTTTGCCCTCCACTCCAATGTGAAGGCACTATGGCACTTTGCCAATGTATCCACTCCCCTACAGGCCACCCTCATTGCTTTCTGGGTGCCGCAGAAGTGACTTGGTCACATTTCCATCTAGTAGCTGGTTGATTGGTTTGCTGTTTAATAAATTTTCTTTTCCCTCATCAGGAAAAATAATTACATGATGAGAAAATAACAAGGAAGGGATCAGGTTAGCTACCATTTCTGGTGCCCTCTCAAGATGGATGGAGAACAGGGTTGCTCAGGGACCTAAAGATGAGAACATTCAAAAAGAGGGGCACAGTGGCCCCAAAAAGGCTCTTGTGGGTTTGGATGGCAAAGCCACATGGAAAGAGTTTTTGTTAAGTTCAGGCTTAAATTTTAGAAAGCTGAGCCTGAACTTCCATTTAGTCTGGGAGAAACTTCTATGGATACTTCCAGGTTCTAACATAGCAAGTAGAGGAACATTTGCTGTGGATAGTACTAGAACTAGTTTCAAGCAGTGGTTAGAGCATCAAGCAAAAACAAATCAGGGAGCTGGACTTCTAGTCCTGCCTTAAGCACAAAATCAGTTGGGTGATCTTGAGGCAGCCACATTCTCAGCTCTGAGGAAGAAGGAACTGATAAGCCACTTTCAAAATATGCTACCAAAAAAAATGCAGAGGGCAGACCAGGGGTGGGTTCCACTTACCTTCGCCACCGGTTCGCATCGCGATGTTTTGCACGTGCACACTCGCTCTGCTCTCGCGTGCATTCCCTCATGCAATTTGGCTTCCGCGCATGCTCAGTAGCTGGAATCAGCCCGAAACACAGCTGAGGAGCTGATCAGCTGTGCTTCGGGCGAAGGAATAAAGGTCAGTTTAAACCCGGGGGCAGGCGGGAGGGCCCTTTTACAAGCAGCAGAACAGGAAAAACTTTCAAAACCGTAAAACAAATTCGCAAAAAATTCCCCCAAAAAAGATGGCGGCACCCACGGACTGGCACCAGCCGATCCAGTTCAGTGACGTCACCAGCGGGTCGCTACCAGTTCGGGCGATCCGGTCTGAACCGGGAGGAACCCACCCCTAGAGCAGACACCAGGAGTCAAAACTGTTTGAAGGCCACTTTTTTTATGGGACTTTATTCCAGATACATCACTCACTTTCCAAGAAACTTCATTCCCTCACTCTCAATGAGCAATAGCAATAGCAATAGCACTTAGACTTATATATCGCTTCATAGTGCTTTACAGCCCTCTCTAAGTGGTTTACAGAGTTCAGCATATTGCCCCCAACAATCTGGGTCCTCATTTTACTGACCTCAGAAGGATGGAAGGCTGAGTCAACCATTGAGCTGGTGAGATTTGAACAGTTGAACTGCAGCTAGCAGTCAGCTGAAGTAGCCTGCAGTGCTGTACTCTAACCACTACGCCACCTCGGCTCTTGAGTAAGATAATGAGCAGTAAGCTCATTATCTGAAGTTAGAATAATATTTTTAAAAATATGCAAAGATGTTACATCACTATTAAGATAAAAATAAACAGCATAAATTCCCTTAGAAACAATTTTAAAAAAACATTTCCCACAAATAAAAAACAATCTGATCCCAGCAAAGTTCATAGCAGAAAACAGACAAAACTTTGCCAGATATATTAAATTACTCTTTAAATCATTTTTTTAAAAATCTCATCCTTCCTATTGCAAAACAATCCAGAACCACACCCCAGTTTATCTTTCATTTCAAGTTTCAGATCAATCCATAAGATGTAGTAATCCTTTCAGCCTACTCCCATTTTTGTTCTTATGGAATGTAATTAATCTGTCTTATCTTTAACACTTGCAGGAAGGTAATTCATTATTTATTACATTTATAGTCCATCTTTCTTTTAAGGCAATCAAGGGGGAAGGAAAGGATGAGGTTTTTTTTTTTTAAATCATACCCTGTTAGATTTTGCCACTTAGTGGCAAGATAGAGAACTTCCTTCCCACTTTCTTTAGGTATGCCCATCTTTATATTTGTACAATTACTTTAGCAGCTTGGGGGGAAATTTAGTACCTCTGTTTTGCAATCCTTCAATGGTTGAAACTGTTGCAGAGGATCTAAGAGGGTTAGGCTAAAATGCTAGCCTGTGACAGACAATGCTTCTCTTTCCCTCAAAGCAGAGGTCCCCAAACTTGGCAACTTGCCTTAAGCCTAGAAATCATTCAGTGGCCCTAAGCTCAGGAGAACCTCTAGCTAAGATTCTTGCAATTTGGAGAACCCCCAAATCCCATTCCTGTTGGCCCCGCCCACCCTGCCCCTCCCAGGACTCCCCACGCGGCCCATTTTGGATGCAGGTAAGTGCAGGGTGCGCGCGGAGTCATAAATAAAATAAATACAACTACCATAAAATGATGAAAAACAATGTCTGACATTATCTTGGAACTGTTACTATCTTGAGATTGCCATCCTAAATCAGTCTGCTCAAACTTCCTATTCTACTTTCAAATCAATAGGCACATTTACCCTCCAAATATAAATCATGCTCATTTTCATGATTTCTCAAACAGGAGCTGGTTTATCACCCTGGCCTGTATTGTTTTTGTTTGTTCTTTGAAATAATTCATTCGTGTTCCTTTTCCTTCCATCCTGACCAGAGGTGGGTTCCTACCAGTACGCTCCTACCTGTTGGTCGCCGCAGAACCGAAGAAGCCGGTGGCGTTCGCGGCGTGGAGCTTCCCCTGCCCGCTTTCCCCCGCCCGCCTAAACGCCGCCATTTGCGTTCTTTTGCCCTCTGCGCATGCGCAAAGCATTCTGCTTGCGCAGAGGGCAAAATAACGCAAATGGCGGTGTCCAGGCGGGTGGGGGAAGCCCCGCGCTGCGAACGCCACCGGCTTCTTCGGCTCTGCGGCGACCAACAGGTAAGAGCGTACCGGCAGGAACCCACCTCTGATCCTGACCATTATTTCAAAACTTTGCCACAAATCAATCCACCTTGGTCATTATGTTCCTTCTTGAACACTTGAACATGGTCTTCATACTGAACCACACTGTAATTTAAGTCTACATGCATGCCAGGGGCGGGTTGCTTACTTACCGGTGCCGGTGCGCTGCGCGCGCATCTCCACATTTCAGATGCACTTGCGGTCACTACGCTCACGCGCCCCTCACCCCTCACGTGATTTTGCTTCTGCGCATGCGCAAAAGCAAAATCTCACAGAAATCTTGCGAGGGGATGCGCACGTGAGATTTTGGCGAGATTTTGCTTCTGCGCATGCGCGGAAGCAAAATCTCGCCAAAATCTCTCACGCGCGCACATCCCCTCGCAAGATTTCAGCAAGATTTTGCTTCCGCACATGCGCAGAAGCAAAATCGGCCAAAAATTCACCAAAAAAGATGGCAATGCGCACGACGGACCGGTGGAGAAAGCTCCGGAGCAGGGGGGCACAAATTGCGCAATTGGCTGCTCCCTACCGGAGCTCTGCACCAGACAGCTCCAGCAGGAACCCACCTCTGATGCATGCTCATCCCAAATGTTTGTCCGAGGGTTGATCCACCTGACCAGTTTGGTTCCGCATAGGTACGGGCTTCTGATCATTTCTCAAAGGTAGGAATGCACATCTTTATCTTGGACCTCAGCTCATTGGGAAGGCAACCCACTTTCTCTGCTAAGAGTTGTGTTCTGACTTCAGGTGACTCAAGCTACGCTGTTGGGGTTACCTGCTGCGTTTCATTTTGTTATGCCTAAACGTCCCCATTCTGTTTGATGATGGAACTCCCCTACTGCAAGAATGCCACCTTCTCATTGGTCATTGCCCTTCTAGCCCTTCTGCACACTTTTTTCCTCTTTTTTTTACAAATTCACCCAATGAATGCTAAAAACAACAACAACCCCTTTTTAAAAAACAATTTCACTGAGGAAACAATAGCATGGTGGGCCTGTACTTTGTGTTTTACATTCTCTAAATGAAGCAATGGTAGCAAAACCCTATTTTACATTGTTGTTGTTCTTCACCTAGGTTAAAGGAACTAGTGTTCTGTCGCTTTTCTCTTAATCTGTTACAGAAAAATCATTAAAACTGTGATGTCTCTGCCTTGTCCTTCTTTGTCTTCTCCTCTTCCTCCACCTTCATCTCCTCCTCCTCCTCCTCCTCCTCCTCCTCCTATCCCTTCCCCTCCCCATCTCCCCCCACATCCTTCTCCCAAAATATCAGGGGAATCCATTAATTGGGGGCCACAAATGCTCTTGAGCAGAAAATCAGGCCACTATGACCAAAGCAGAAGAAAGAGCTAAACTGGCCAAGCTATTTCTTAAACTGGCTTCATTTCCAACCAAATTATTCACTGAAGTCCAGCAGTTTAAGGCTGCTGTGCAGAAAATCTAAAGACCTATGCGATTTCTAATTTTTTTCCTCCAAACATCTTTAACATTGCTCTAAATATCATTCTGTAACTGTTTCTTCCTGTCTCTCTGTGATACTGCGGATAGCTAAAATTTGGTACTATATAGAGAGCTCTAAATATATGATTTATTAATGTACGATTATTATGACTAATTGGCAATGCTCATTTCCTTCTTAGAGGCCAGAAAGTACCATTGGATATATATGGATCCTTTCCATCTCCCCTTGGGTATTAAATTTGCCTAAACTTTTCCATTACTAATCTTTTAAAAAAATGGAAGCACTTAATGATTTCAACAAGCCCTATTTCTTCCAATGTCCTAGCTTTTAGTCTGGCAGTTCCAGTGATTAGTTCCTATGGGTATTACTTGGCATGAATTTTCAAGTAGAATCAGGAAGACCATTGAAAGTAATCCTATGAATACACACTCAGTTATTAATCCCTTTGGATCAATGTCACTTATTGCTCTGTATGTGTATATCCATTTTCATCCTATCTGCTGGCAACCAGTTCTTTCCAGACCATTTTTGTTTTTAAATATATATCATCATAGGAAACGCACATTAAAAATGCATGCTTTCTAGGCTCCATTAAGTCCAGAATATGCTAGACTACAACATACTACTAAAATATTTACCCCGGTTTAAATAAGCCTTACTCTTAAGAAGCATGCTTAGATTAGGGGGCTGACTAAAATGCAAATGTTGGATAATAACACACAGTTAAGCTTAGCCAATTAGCACCAGAGATCATATAAAAACATTACACTGTATACAACAATAGCAATAGCACTTAGACTTATATAATGCCCTATAGTACTTTACCTCGCAAGGATGGAAGGTTGAGTCAACCTCGAGTCCCATCGGGATCGAACTTCCCACTCTGGGCAGAGTTAGTCTGTAATACTGCATTCTAACTACTGCACCACCCCAGCTCCTCAGCTATACTACCCAACTTTGGGGGGATGAGGGGTTTGTGCTAAACTTCAGCTGAGTCTCCTTTATACATTTTTCAACCTTCCTGTAAATAACAAATTAGCAGCTTTGCTTATGGTGTTTGATACAGGAAAAGACTTTTACAATGTGACATTATTTGACAGTATGAAGTCTAAAACAGCGCAGTTATTGAAGTTGATCGTTTCCCATACTTTTTCTTAGGTGGTCACATGTATAGACGAAACCTCAAACAGTCGTCTTTCCTTCTGTTTCCAACTCACTCAGCTTCACTGGAGGGAGGAAACGTAGCTGTGTTATAAGAGGGTCTTGGAGTTGAACCTTTGCCATAGATGCCCCATTTCTTTCTAATGCGATTTATCTCATATTGCTTTTTGAAATATACCTAGAGCAGGGGTGAGTTCCTCCCAGTTCGGACCAGATCGCCCTAACTGTTAGCGACCCGTTGGTGATGTGGCGATGGTGTCATGGATCCGGTTCGGTCGGTGCCAGTCCGTGGGCGCCACCATCTTTTGGGGGGAATTTTTGGTGAATTTTTCCGTGTTTGGATGGCTTCTCCTCTTCCGCGGCTTGAAAAAGAGCCCTCCAGCCCACCCCCGGGTTAATACTTACCTTTATTTCTTCGCCCAAAGCACAGCTGATCAGCTCCTCAGCTGTGTTTCGGGCTGAATCCTGCTACTGAGCATGCGCGGAAGTAAAATTGCACAGGGGGAACACGCACGGGTGCACGAGCGGAGTCAGCATGCGTGCTTGAAACATCGCGATGCGAACCGGTGGAGAAGGTAAGTGGAACCCACCCCTGACCTAGAGCCACACTTTTAACAAAGCTGGTGAAAACAGGTCATTTCTCTGCCTACTACTATAAAGGAAAGGAAAGTGTCTCTTGGTGCCACTGAACTTCCTTTGGCTTTTTACTTGTGCTTGGATATTGTATGTAGTTGGAGTTTTGTGATATCTTACAATAATACATTGTATTGTTCATATTATATGGTTAATTCATTAGTAAGCCACTGACTACTGATAAGTGTAAAATATAAGGTAGATTTCCCCCCTTTTTCCCCTTCTTAGTGTGTATTTTGTTTGTACTTTTACTTATTTCTTTTTCAAGATTAATGGTTGATTTGTTAATTATGCATGTATAAACTAAACACACACACATACATAGAGTGCAGGTGCATCGGACATCCACTCTCATAAATTCCCTGTGTATCTATATGAGGAGGCTTTTCTTATACAATTGGAAGCTTGCAAATGAAATACTTATATCCTGTTTGCTTGATTATAAAAGTATTCAGTTACTTCAGCTGTTTAAATACATTTGAACATTCATTTGTTGCATTCTCCTTTTCAGACGCTGAATGCCCACATTACAATTATTTTCCCAAAAAAAGAACCTAAATGCATTATATAAAATACTGAAAGGAAAGGAAAGTGTTGCACATAAGCTGTTTGGCAGTAATAACAGTTACTCAGCCTTAGTCTGAGCTATTAATTTTTGTTGTCTTGTTTTGTTTTGCATCAAAGACACATAAAGTCTTCAAACACCAATTTCCTAAAACCACATTTGCATATCTAATAATAAAGCCATTTTGCAGATTGATTCATATCAAAACAGGATTTGTATGTACATTTGTATGCATACATTTGCATGGACATTTGTTCACACACACACACACACACACACACACACACACACACACACACACACACACAGAAAGAGACAAATCAAAACCAGACAAGCTATATTTTGTATTGGGCCAATGAGCACAGCAATGAAAGGCAATATCTCTATCTGTATTTCAGCAACCTCAGAAAATCTATGAATGGAGATTTACAAAGTGGCAATCTTCCTTTAACTGGTAACCATTTATCACAGCACTGATCATGGAAACATCACCCCAGCTGTCCGTTGTCATGTTTCCCCCCTTCTCCTGCATGCAAAAGCCATGTGTCCCTTGTTCTAGATTCAATTCTTAAAGCTGAGATGCGCAAGCATAAACCCCAGAGGTATATTCAAAATTGCATTTGACATCTCAAGAGGGACAAAAATTATGAAACAGACTGTGAAGATCAAATACTGCAGGCCACTTTGCTCCTAAAATTCTACAAGCCATCTGTTATGGGCACTGCATATCAAAACATACTCAATTTGCAATTCTACATAGTCTATTTCACCAAAACAGATGCATAATCACAAACGGAAGAGTAATGACACGACTGCACCATTTTGCAAAAAACAAAAAAAAAGGTGCCATTTCCAAAAGAAAAAACATTGACACTATTATGCCCAAGGGGAAGGGTGACCATGGCTGACCTGGATGTTGTTCTTAAAACATTAATTTCATTTGGTTATCATTCCCAGAAGTAATCAGCTACTATCTTTCTCTAGCTTATTCATTAGCCTACCGCAAAGACTTGTTTTATCATCACCAATTTCCTTCATTATCAAAGTTTCTTTGTCTCGCTAGACAGGATGCATGTAAAAGGTAGGAATTTAAAAAGTACTTCGAATAAACAAATATTTATAATAACTCCTTTTCAACAAATTAATTATGAATCATATTTAAAATAACTGCTTATCAAAACTTCAGAAAAACACCTTGTGGATTTATTGAAGGAGATATGTGATAACAACAATTTTAAAAATAAAAATAAAAATTACTTTATATACTTTCGTATAAGCCCATCTGCGAATAAATTGACCTTTGAATTTTTAATCAAACTATCATGAAAAATCAGAAGTTTCTTGGATGAGAAGCGAAACGTCTTCAAAGAAAAAAGCATCTTTGGGACAACCATGACCTGGATGACTGAGAATCTCCATATAGATATCATGAAAAATGTGCCATCCATAGATAAGACAACCTGCATTTTTCTTGGTATTTTTGGTTAACAATTTATGAGTCTGTTTATCTGCAGATGGATTTATACAAAAACTACAGATGCTTTTAAAAAGTATTACCATATATATTCGTGCATAAACCCATCTGCACATAAGCCAAGCTTGATTTGGGGGGTGCATTTTGTTAACTAAAATTCTCAGCTTATCTGTATATGGTAATAGCCAATGTTCTGAATACCCACCTATACTTTCCCATCCCTTCTCCAAAACACATCAAGGAGAGCAACTGGTGGCCATTTTTCTGGTTAGGAATAGGAATGAAAATAAAATTCACCAGTTGAATCCACCAGTTGCTTTGTTTAGCCAGCAAAGCACCACTCACTGACTCTATTGATGAGACAAAACAAGGAACAGCAGTAATGGCAGCACAACGTATTCCGGCATAGTTTCCTGTTACTCTATGATCTGAAGCAAAGGACTTTAGTGCAGCTACCTGTCTGTGATCTACATCTATTTGCTTGAAAATGTTGGTCCTTTTCCGGACTAAAAGCTCTTCCTAAATTCTGGCAGGCCCAAATATCTTATGCAGCTCGAAAGCGTGAGATCAGTATCTTGGATTCCACATTAGACAAACATCCTATGGGGACCCTTGCGTAAAAACAATGTATTTCATGTTCAGTCAGAACTCAAATATTACATAGAGCATGGCCCTTTATCTGAACAAAACAGTACAAAAATGAGAACTGTGTGTGTGGATCTGATTGGGTTAAACTGTAGGAGTGTAATGCTATGTGGGAATGACCTTGGAAGATATGGAGGCAGAGATGCTAACTAAGGAACAATCAGATAAGAGAGAGTGTAGCCCCCAGCTGCATAATGGCTGGGGAAAGAAACTCAGAAAGAAACCACCCTAACTTCTCTGGCTGTAAAAGAGACAGTGGGAGATAGTTCTATCAGACCTGGAAGATTGGATATCAGCCTTTCCAAGTAGACCGGACAGGTAACACAATCAGGTGAGCTAATTCTACCTTATTGTAAGGCTACATTGACGGAATATTTTAATAAAATGTATTGACTTAAATGCTATATGAATCCTTTGGGAGCTGCATCCAGCTCACCAGAAATAATTTCGTCATCTGTGCCATAAGTTGTATCACTGCCTCTCTCAGAAAGTCACTTCCTGCCATTGCCAGTTTGGGCAGGTTTTATAATCGAACCACTTTTAACGTTCATTTATTGCCCCAGCTGTCCTCTCTTTGTTCTATAGGGTAGATAATGATCTGGTCATTCATTCATTCATACTTTAGGTTTAGAATATGTTATCTGTGCTCAGCTATCAAACACACTCCTTAATGTAAATAAACCATTAAGATAGAATTTGGCTCAAACTGAGGAAGATATGCACATACAATATGTATGAGGAAAAGAAAATAGATCATCCACCAGAGCATCTCCAAAGCCAAGACCTTCTCCTTCCTTCCTTCCTTCCCATGAAACAAAGCAGTGTTTGATGTTTACAAAACTGATAATAGCCTGAAGTCTGTCAAGATTGAAATTTAGCCAACAACTTGCACTCTGTTTCCCTAGCCTGGATAAACAAGTTGATGTCAGTTTAAAGGTCAGTAGAATGTTTTATCTAAATCTACAAAAGAGTCTTGGGACACCTTAAAGACTAACACATTTATTACAGCAGAAGTTTGGATGGATTGCAGTCCACTTCATTTGATGCATGGAGTGTTATCCTGGAACAGGCATGTTACTATATACAACCATGATTGCTTGGAAAGGGAGGAAAATGGAGAATAGCAAAGGTAAAGGTCAGGGGGAAAATGACAGTACCTTTTACATTTCATTTTCATCCGGCTTCCTCTTTTACTATTTTCCTTTCCCTTCCTCCCACATACCTTCCAACCATGGCACTTTTCCTTCTATTATTCCCTAACAATATCCAAGACCTCTACAAAACCACATTATCCAATAATGCAGACATTATTTAATAAAAGCCAATACCTACGGTATTGGGGTTGGTGATTGATTCTCTCTATAAGAATTTGGTTTGTCTCTGAAGGATTGTCCAGTCTATATTTAGTTTAGATAAAGAATCATTCATAGGGAGGAGGACATTTTAAACATGCTCCTCAGAAATTAAGATTTGAAAAACTTGTTTGTTTACTCACTCACTTACTTACTTAATGTCTGGAAACAGACTGTTGAGTAGGCACATCACTTACCTGATCACAATCTCTTGCTAGTTATAGAAAAATATATTTTCTTTCTACTAAGATATTACAGTTATAACCTCATTCCTATGCACGTTTCATACAAATCTGTTTCCATTTAGCATTTGTTTCGCCTCAGCAATTCATTTATTTTTTAGAGGTCATATAAAAGTGGCCACTCCAATCCCAGCTATATACACTAGAGCTATGTAGTTCTAATTGCACAAAACATTTCTTTATGAATGAAGGGGAAATAGGCTGAGGCAAACTATATAGAAAATAGCCACATTCTGTCAAAGTGTCATATCAGATATCTTTTAGGTCTACAAGCAGAACAGCTTATCTATCAATAATTTCCATAATATAAAATAATTCCTATGTATCTTCCTCTCCTCATATTTTCCAAATGATGGGAAGCTAGATTTTTCTTTGAAATTTATTTGGAAGCAGTCTTTGTATTACGGTAGGGATTTTTCACCAATCCTCCTTCTCACCCTCTATCTCAGATTAAGGTGAAGAAGCACAGGTATAGAATAGGTGGTACCTGGCTCAACAGTAGCAATTATGAGAGGAATCTAAGTCTCCTAGTGGACCACCACTTAAACGTGAGTCAGCAGTGTGCTGCAGCTGTTAAAAAAGCCAATGCAGTCTTAAGCTACATCAACGGAAGGATAGCATTAAGATCATGAGAAGTGCTAATACTGCTTTATACTGCACTAGCAAGGCCACACCTGGAATACTGTGTCCAATGTTCCCTGTAAAATTAGAAAATGGCGCACAGCAGTTAAAAAATGCCGCATGGCGTTCTCTTTTCATGTGCACAGCCGCGCAGGCGCGTAGCCTCTGCCATTAGAAAATGCCACGTGGAAGTTAGAAAATGCCGCGCGGCATTCTCTCATTACGTGCGCGGCCACGCAACCTAGAAGGAACAGTGACTGTGTCCAATTCTGATTACCGTGATACAAATAAGATGCTGAAACCCTAGAAAGAGTGCAGAGAAGAGCAACAAAGATGATAAGGGGTCTACAGGATACATCATAAGAGGAACAGTTAAGGGAACTCGGGATGTCTAGCCTAACAAACAGAATAATTAAGGGTGACATGGTAGTTGTCTTCCAGCACTTGAGGGACTGCCACAGAGAGGTGGGGGGGTTCCCTTCCAGCCTTATAAACATCTGTAGTCAATCTCCTCTTACCCTTTTCCCTTCAAGTAGTTTAGCATCTCTTTCATTCAAGAAGCGCTATCAGAATACAATCCATTTGAGAATAGAGAGATACAGATGTTATACAGTATATTATGTTATGGCCACATATATGGAGTTTCACATGACTTCCACTCTTTATTTTCGCACAATGTGAAATTTATTTCCTATCTGTTTTCAGTTACAGTAACCACCAGGACACACTACACTACCAGTTTCAACTATTCACAATCTTCATTTACTTTTGCTTACCCTGATACCTATAGAAATTTCATTTGAACAACTTTCAGAAGAAGCCCTATGGCACCACCTGCAGGATAGTTCAAAATAGGGTTCTGTAAAGTAGGCTTTTTCTTGAGAAATATTCTCCTACTAAGAAAAGGTATAAAATATGGAATGTGTTAGAAATATGGAATCAAATGCAATTACACAATGTCTGATACCATTTTAACTCCAGACTGATACTCTGAGTTGCAAGCTGTTGGAGTTGGAGTTGGAGTTCTTTCAAATGTTGGAGTTCTTGTTGGAGTTCTTTCAAACTATATTTTTCCTTTTAAAATAATATACAATCCCATTGCATATTGGCCAATCACTAGCAACAAAATTAGAATAGAATAGAATAGAATAGAATAGAATAGAATAGAATAGAATAGAATAGAATAGAATAGAATAGAATAGAATAGAATTTTTATTGGCCAAGTGTGATTGGACACACAAGGAATTTGTCTTGGTGCATATGCTCTCAGTGTACATAAAAGAAAAGATACGTTTGTCAAGAATCATAAGGTACAACACTTAACGATAGTCCGGGTATAAATAAGCAATCAAATCATATTAGGAACCAGTCAATATAAATTGTAAGGATACAAGCAACAATGTTACAGTCATACAGTCATTAGTGGGAGGAGATAGGTGATGGGAATGATGAGAAGATTAAAACTGTTCTTGTGTCTAATTGTTCTGATGTGCAGTGCTCTATAGCATCGTTTTGAGGGTAGGAGTTGAAACAATTTATGTCCAGGATGTGAGGGGTCTGTAAATATTTTCACGGCCCTCTTTTTGACTCGTGCAGTATACAGATCCTCAATGGAAGGCAGGTTGGCAGTAATTGTTTTTTCTGCATTTTTCTACTAAATGAATTCTCACAATATGCTTACCCATTCTTAATATATTTCTTTCATACTTAGTGAAATAATTTGAAATATTTTTTTAAAAAAGTTCCCATAACTTAAAATTACAACTGTTTTCATCTTATGATAAAAAGGTAACCAAACCATGTAATATTGGACAATCTTTTGAACTTGGTGAAAAAAATAGCCTTTAGGACTATCTTTTTTGGGCAGGGACATATTTGAAATTTTGAAATCATATAATAAGCAGACTCACAGCATTACTGCTGAGACTTGCCGGCTTACAAAACAGCTGTCATCAGCATAGTGAGCAGGTCAGTTACAAAACAAGAGACTAAATTTCAGGCTCTATAGAGAAATCCAATAGACTGCTAGAAGAAGCCAATACAGCCATTACAATAATTTCTACTACCATGATAACTCAAACCAATAAACTGATTTCGTAATCAAATGCAGTGTACATATAATCCTTGATTTATGACCACAATTGATCCCAAAATTTCCATTGTTAAGCAAGAGTCTTGCTTCGGGCGTACCGGTAGCGGCAGCTGCCAGTGGTTCGGAGAACTGGTAGGGGCGGCAGCACGAGGCTCCACCCACCCACCCGGACGTCACCATTTTCTTGTTTTTAACCCTCTGAGCATGCACAAAACCTTCTGCACATGTGCAGAGGGTGAAAAAGTGTGCACGATGGTGGCACACGCACAAAGCATGTGCTTCCGAATCGGTAGGGAAGGTAAGTAGATTTCACCGCTGAGCAAGACAGTTAAGTTTTGCCCCAATTTATAAACTTTCTTGCCACAGTTGTTAAGTAAAACACTGTAGTTGTTAAGTTAGGAACACAGTTGTTAAGTGAATCAGACTTGCCTACTGGCTTTGTCAAAAGGTCACAGAAGGTGATCACATGACCCCAGGATCTTGCAAGTGTCATAAATACATCCAAGTTGCCAAGTGTCCAAATTTTGATCATGTGACCATGGGAATGCTGCAACAGTTATAAATGTGAAGTCATCAATCGCTTTTTTCAGTGCCACTGTAACTTCGAACGATCACTGAACAAATGGTTGTAAGTCAAATATTACCTGTGTACCAAGGTGGCGCACTGTCCCCACTGCTATTCTGCATAGGCTTAAACCCGCTCAGTCAGATAATCAGAAGAACTGGATAAGGATACAAGTTCAAGAGTGGAACTACCACCAGCCACCTCCTATACATGGATTACATCAACTTGAACTCAAAGAGTGAACGAGATATCGATTTGCTGATCCACTCAACACAATCTACAGTCATGGTGTCATTTGGACTAGAGAAGTGTGGCCGGGTCGTAGTCAAGAAAGGGAAATACTGATGGGGTGGAACTACCAACATAGAAGACATACAAACCAGTTACAAGTTCTTTGGTATCCCATAGTTACACGGGAACCATGATAAGGAGGCAAGGAAGACAGCAACATTCAATCAGCGGTGGGTTGCTCCCGGTTCAGCCCGGTTCTGCGAACCAGTAGCGGCGGCGGGGGGAGGCTCCGGCCACCTGCCCGGGATGCTTCTGCGCATGCACAGAAACGTCGCATGCGCGCTTGCAAACCACTAGCAATGGGTTTTAGAACCCACTACTGCATCCAATTACCATCAAAGAATCAGACAGGTCCTCAAGAGTCAACTCAGGAGAAAGAACAAAATCCATGCCATCAATCGTGTATGCCCTGCCAGTCTGCAGACACCCTGCCAGTGTAGTGAGCTGGCCAAAGGACAGGGAAGCTTCCACCCCAAGTCCAATACCCTGAGACTGTACACAGCTGGAAATTGGGCAGTCAGGGTTTGGTAAGTGTCAAAGCCATTGTCATGGATGAAACCCAGAGCATACAGGAGCCCCCACTGTATTGTGACACTATTGTTAAAAAGTGGAATTAAAACAGCACTTAATATAATTCTCCATCCTACAGGGAAGCATGTCCCATATAGTAGTCCTCGACTTACAACAGTCCTCGACACGTAGTCCTCGACTTACAACAGTTCGCTTAGTGACTGTTCAAAGTTACAACAGTACTGAAAAAAGTGACTTATGACCATTTTTCACTTATGACCGTTGCAGCAGCCTCATGGTCACGTGATTTACATTCAGATGCTTGACAACTGACTCACGTTTATGACGGTTGCAGTGTCCTGGGGTCATGTGATCTCCTTTTGCGACCTTCTGACAAGCAAAGTCAATGGGGAAACCAGATTCACTTAAAAACCACATTACTAATTTAAGAACTGCAGTGATTCACTTAACAAATGTAGTGAGAAGAGTCATAAAATGGGGCGAAACTCACTCAACAAATTTCTCACTTAGCAACATAAATTGTGGTCATACGTTGAGGACTACCTGTACATTTGTTCCTACAAGAAATGTGCCTGTCAGATTACACGGACAGGGGGGGGGAAAGTCCACAAGGAAGACACCCCAATGGTTTTATTTAAGAAGTGTTTTTTTCAATCTTGGCAATGCTGGGGAATTGAGGGAGCTGAAAACCACACATCTTAAAATTGCCAAGGTTGACATACACTCTTCTAGCATATCAAAGCGTATTTATGAATTCCTGCTTTTCCAAAGACAAGCTGAGCTTTTACCCCTTTCCCCTCCAACTCCATTCCCCCCACCCCGAAGCAGCAGCCGACATACGCCCGTCCCAATCCCAGCAAAGACGCGCGCGTCAATTCTCCTGGGCCGAACTGCTCCTCCCTTCCACCAGGGGCGCTCTCCGATGCCAAAGACGCCGTGCACGTGCGCTTTGTTTTGGTGACCGCAAGAGACAGAGAGAAGGGGCGGAGGGAAGAGAGAGAGCCGTTCGTGGGGCAGCGCGCCTGCGCATACTGGCAGGCCGCGCCCCGAAGGGCGGAGCGAAAAGGGGAGGAGCTACGTGCGCAGGCGTAGAGAGCACGTTTCCGTGCGGGAGTTGGTAGTCCTTGCCCCTCGTCCTCTCTCCTGGGTGCCTAATTAGAGGGGTGGAGGGGGGAAGGGCCAGAGGTGGAGCCTCGAGTCGGGACCTGACTGAGACGCGGGAGGCCTCTGTTTCCCGGGTGGCGTCGGCGGCGCTCCCAAAATGTCGCAGACGGCCATGTCCGAAACCTACGGTAGGGAGCGGTGGCCCGGGGTTGAGCTGCGAGGGTGGGTGGGAGGAAGGGAAGGAGTGGGTCCGCGGAGTGTCTGCTTTCTTTGCTACCGAGGGAGCTACGGGAAGAAAGCAGGGTCAGGAAAAAAAAAACGGGGCGCCAAGCACTACGTCCAGTGGAAGAACCTTTCCATTGGCTTGCCGGGGATGGGCTTTGCGTAATAAAGCCG
This sequence comes from Diadophis punctatus similis, assembly GCA_023053685.1. NCBI lineage: Eukaryota > Metazoa > Chordata > Lepidosauria > Squamata > Dipsadidae > Diadophis > Diadophis punctatus. The sequence continues at coordinate 76,231,849 of JALIGW010000001.1, forward strand.
CCCTTCTGTTTTCTTTTAACGAGCGTAAGGTGTTTCTCCCCCCCCCCCCCCGCCGCGATAGGATCGCGCCTGGAGACATGAAAGCCTCGCGCATCTCTTCCCGGCCTTCTCCCCTTTGGAGCAGGAAGGGGAAGAGTTTCAGCTCTTCGCTAGTAAGCAAGCAAGGTAGAGAGAGGTGCTGTGGGAGACCTTGACAGCTTACCTGAAGCTGGGTTTTTACAAATACCAGGTGGTCCTTGACTTACGACCACAATTCAGCCCAACATTTCTGTGCTTAAGTGAGTTGTGCTACATTTTACCACCTTTCTTGCCACAGCAGTTAAGCGAATCACTGCAGATGTTCAGTTAGTAACACGGTTGTGAAGGGAATCTACCTTGTCCCCATTGATTTTGCTTGTCAAAAGGTTGCAAAAGCTGATCACACGACCCCGGGACCCAGCAACGGTCATAAGTATGAACTAGTTGCCGAGCGTCTGAATTTTGATCACATGATCACGGGGATGCTACAAAGGTCGTAAGTGTGAAAAATGGTCGTAAGTCACATTTTTCAGTGCTGTTGTAACTTTGAACGGTCACTAAATGAAGTGTTGTAAGTTGAAGACTACCTGTAATCAAAACTCTGATTCCTTATATTTCGACCTTTCTGATTTATAACCCTTCTATCCCCATAGTAGGTTAGTTGCTTTCAACTTTTTATAATAACCCATGATCCACTTTCCACCAAGCATGCATTTAGAAATGAAGCTTACCCATTGTGGTGGTGTTCTGGTAGCAACCTATCTTGGGTTAGAGAAAGACTGTGACCCAATAGTATATCTCACCCAATAATTAAGATTGCTGTTATCACTACTACTTTAAGTGAGAATTGCCACACTGTTAGGTAGTGGTTTGGGCTTTGCGAAAAATAAGGTGGTGAAATATATTTTGCATTTCAGCTAATGTAACTTAGACTTCCTTCTGCATATGGATCCTTAGAAATGCTTAATCCTGTGCGTACAGTAACTGTAGCAAAGTAGTAAGCTCTGTATTTGTAAAGGAATTTAGAGCTGACCTTGTGGAAGATAAGAGAAAGCTATTAAGGGAGGAAAGGAAGAAGCTGACCATTAATGCAGCTTGAAGGAGAAATCACACAGTTCTGAAGTAGAGGGAGGCCTGAAAAAAAACAGATTTAAAATGGTTTATTGTAAGATGGATCACCACAAAATTGGGCAGGCTTTCAAAGTATTGTTATGCTGTCTTGCCATAATAAAGAGCATTCCTTGAAGCCCTGACATACTTGTTTGTTGACTCCAAGAACTGCTTCAAAGACTTGACAATATTGTAAACTTTTACTCCGTGTCAGTGTATCTATTCAAGGAAGCCAAATTACCCCAGCACATAACTTTCCTTAGCAAAGTTTACAATTGTTTTGGTTTACAATTGTTTTGTGTTAAGTGATAAGATATAGATCTGACCATTATATAAGCTCAAATTGTTACATGCTGTATTTGTAAAGAAGTAATTTCTGTACCTTATACAGATGGAAAAATGGTTAAATAATGACAACAATAGGTTTTAAATGCAAGTCTATCTGATGTTCTTACAGCATAACGAGCTCAAAATGAAAGAGAATAATGAAGAGAATAAGAAAACAAGAATAGGAACTGAATACTACTGAACTTTTATCAGGATACAAAAGCCTAACTGTCTGCATAAAATAAATGCCACGTGTTTCAAGTTTACTTCAATTCACTTTCCTGAACAAAGCAGTACTGTAGTTTCATTGCTAAGTGCTAGATATTGCCATAACCCAATCCTCTTGGCAGGTGTGCTATTCAGAGAGAAAGTTTTTACTGCATCTTTTATTTTGCTATATCAGAACTTTTCATTAATATTTGTTCTCCTTATACCTACATAGGCTTCTGGGAATTAGAAGCATAACCTCTTTGTTTTCACATCAATGTGCATAATCCATGATCTTAAAATATGCATTGAAATTCTAGAGGATTTGCATACTGAGTTGGAATCCATTGGAGGTGTTTGTAGATTTTATTATGGCTTGAAGATCTGGAAGAACAAAACTAGTGTCACCTAAGCAAACTTCAGTTCAAGCAGTCTGATTTTTACCACTTTTTTTCTATATTTCCATATTCAAATCTAATTTGAAAATCTAGTGTCCCACACTCAAATCTAATTTCAGATTTTCAGATCGTGTTTTAAGGGGGGGGAGTGGAAGGAGACATTCTCTTAGTAAAAGGAGTTAATTCATTTTGGGAAAGGAACTTTGAACAATAACAAAACACAATTGATAACCATGGAGCAAATGGCCATCAAACAATGATTCTATTCAAAGCTAGCAGAAGTTTCTGTTTCATGGTTTTAAGTTTTATTATTGCACCTACAAATTTTCTAGAAATCGCATACTGTTTTGTTTCACTTCTGTCTCTTCCCATCTGATTTCTTTCATGAGGTTGCAATCCTGGTGTTTATATACCGGTATATACTTTTAGGTGAAATATATTTATAATTATGAAAGAATAAAACCATAAAAATTCTAAGTTTAAGAAAACTCACAATATATCAAATAATGCATTCATGAAATATGGTATAAAATTATATTTTTGCTTGCTGGTTTATGATTGTGAATTTATGTATATATGGTTGCCATAAAGAAGGCAGGGTCAGTCTTTTCTCCAAAGCACCTGAAGGCTGGACAAGAAGCAGTGGATGGAAACTAATCAGGGAGGGATCCAATCTAGAACTAAGGAGAAATTTCCTGACAGAACGATAAACCAGTGGAACAACTTGCATCCAGAAGTTGTTTTTAAGGAAGTTTTTAAGAAGAGATTAGAGAACCATTCGTCTGAAATGGTGCAGGGTTTCCTGCCTTAGCAGGGGGTTGGACTAGAAGACCTCCAAGGTGTTTTCCAACTCTGTTCTTCTGAATAATTCAAAAACAGTTTCAAATTATTTAGGGGAACTTAATTTTAACATTAGAGAGTTATATGTTTAATACTTCTTTTTCAATATTCCAAATTTTATCATTTCAAATATTACCGTATTTTTTGGAGTATAAGACGCACCGGATTATAAGACGCACCTTAGTTTGGGGGGAGGAAAACAAGGAAAAAAATGTTTTCTATGCAAAGCCCATTAAAAGTCTTCTACTTACAGTGGCCAGAAGTAAAACAAGCCTAAAAGTGATAAGCAAAAGGAATTTCAGCAGGTATATCCTACTTATCTTCTGGTCATCCCACATAAAAGTAATTCAAACAAGCAAAAAATTTATTTAGGATATCTTTTTCAATAAATTATGCCTAGATATAGGGACCTTGACAGGGACCTTGACAGACAAGGAAAGGAGAACTTTCCTATGGTACTTTTTTTTTCCACTAAAAGGAACTTCATTCTGATTAAAACTGCCATAAACATGCTGCCATTTAGATACATAGTTGTCTAGTTTTAAAATTATCAGAAACTGCAGTGGCTGCTAAAAGAAATGTAGGAAGTTAGCACCCACCCCTCTCCTAGGAAATGAGATATCCTAGGAGATATTAAAAGGTAGAAAATATTCTGTGGAACACATCTGGAAACATGCTTTTTAAACAGACAAAAGACTCCTCTTGGAAAACCCCCACGCCTTGCAAATGGGCTATTAAGGACTGGGCCCAGCTCACACATTCCTCTCACCTGGCTGAAAGTCTTCTGCATAATAAAACCATAATAGGATTTGCCCAAGGCCCTTTCATTCAGCCAAAGCTGGATTAGACAAAAGCCAAGAGTTGCCCCAGCATGCCCCTGGGAGGTCTGAGAGCCAATGGGATACATTTCTATACAGGAACAGGAAATCTAAGAGGTGGGACCCAACTTAGACTATAAAAACAAGGAACTCAGCATCTCCTCTCTCTCTTTTTCTCTTCACCCACACCTGGAACCATGTAAGCTACCTTTTCTGTACAGGGGCTCATGCCATGTGCTCCTGTCCACCATTAAACCAACCTTCCAAGCAACCTTCATGAATCCAGTGTCTTTTTCCCCACTTGGAACTGAACCCAAAAGGATATTCCTTATAACAGAAAATACTGTGAGTAGATTTGCAAATGTTGGAGAGAAGAGTTATAAACATCCATACTATGTTTTCTTCTTTAAAAAAAGTAAATACTTCTGAGGAATATTTCTGCTTCTTTCCAGTACACTAAAGCAGATATAGGAATAATAAGAATCAATAAATAAGATTGAGAAGTAGTATTCTGCTATTTAAAAGAAGATACAAAAGCACTGGGCCTCTTCAGATCAAGCATTTATTTTAAAAAGCTGCTTCATTTTGTTAAGTTGTCTAGAACAATAATAAAGCAGTCTTTAAAAAATAAGTCTAATAATTTGAACATTCTATAGACATTTATAGTTATTCACTTACCTCCTTGCCAGCAGTCTACCTCCCCAATCTGCCTCCGTGCAACTTTAGTTTCACTTTCATTTTACCACGTGGCAGCCTCTCAGCGGGAGGCTGATTCTGACCTGCTTGTGCTAATCGGGCTCTGGCTGTTTGCTGCAGAGGTAAATTGATGGGAGGCAGAGACCAAAGGGTGGGGGTGGCTGGGTGGGGCTACATTCGATGTATAAGACGCACCCAAGTTTTCACCCTCTTTTGGGGGGTAAAAAGGTGCGTCTTATACTCCGAAAAATACGGTATGTAAAAATTTGATGGCTATATTTTACAGACTTCACGTTTCTAAAATTTATTTATTTATGAACATTTGAGCTCTTAGGAAATGAAAATACATTCAGCACACAAAATCTTTCTTGGGGATTTTTTGTTCCAAGTCAACAATGTCTTGAAACTCAAAGCGCTTTTGTCATCAAGGGACAAAAGAGAATAAGCTTTGTAATGAAATGCCTTTTAGAGCTTTCTTTCCCAACTGGTTGAACCATTTCCAGGGGTCTCCAATCTTGGCAACTTTAAGACTTGTGGACTTCAACTCCCAGAATTCCTCAGCCAACAAAGCTGGCTGAGGAATTCTGGGAATTTAAGTCCACAAGTCTTAAAGATGCCAAGGTTGAAGACCCCTGATTTAAACAACTGAGGCAATAAGTTCTGTGAATTACTTTCTTTGTCAAGAAACCTTATCTATTTTGAAAGAGTATTCGTGAATCCAGTAATTTGGGGGAAATAGTGTTTGGTCATGTAAGCCAAATGACATGCAAGAAAGGCTTCTGGCAAGAGTGGCAACAAATAAGTCAGAAAGAACACCACATTCCTTTGCCTGGTGTCTAGTGATTCCATGGCAGTGAACCCAGGAAGGATCATAAATTATGGTGCCAATGTAATTAGCTCTCTGCGTGTTTTTAAGATAACCAACTAAAGTCATAAAAAGAATACAAAATAAAGCACAGACTTCAAAATTTAGGGCTATGATTTTACCTATATTAATTTGCCTTTGAAAAAAAAGTTTGATGCAATCTTTCGGGTTGATTGCATCACTGAGTGAAGCTAGAATGAAAGATTAAAAACAATGCACAGATGCATTCCACATTAAATAGTCCTATAATAATTCATTTAAAATGTTCATGCGTTCTGAAGGATATTTCTTTTAGGAAACGCATTTAATGCTGCCAATTCTCATTAAAAATAATGATTTCCTTTATATATTTTTGAGCAAAGTTTGTCAGAGAATTTTTCAAGCAGGTCAAGTGATCAAATCTTACTAAATAAATTTTCTAATAAAAGATTGAGCATTTCCATTGGTGAGCATTAACTTTCATTAAAAGCAGGAAAACATTAGTTTTGTGTTTCATAACTTTATTCCTTCCATTAAATATATGTGTGTGTGTATTGTATACCCTAAACTTGGTGTGAATTTGATTGGTTATTACTATCATGTTAAAGCCCTGCCTCCGAAATTTTGAAACTGTCCCATTCCTGCCAAAAATGGAAGAACATTCCTGTTTGATGACAACCTTCCAGTACCTTGCAGCCTATGTAATAGGTATTTGTGAGATTCTTGTAGAGGCTAAATGCTAGTGATCTAAAATAGATGTCTTAAAATGTTCTAAATATTTGTTACGTAGAGGCAGATAAGAATTATCCAGATTTTCAGAGGGAAATAGCATCATTCAATTGCCTACTTTCATTCTGGCTTTCAGACGTCTTTCATTCCCAGTGTTGGGTTAATTATATCTGTTTCTAACAAAACTGAATAAAATTTTGATACTGTTCCTTTGCATGAAATAGTTGATAATTTTTGTAAAAATTAGCAGTTAACAATTTCCAGGCCTTTTTAATTCATAAAAACGAATTTGCTTGAGACCAGAATAATTATGGCAAATCTTTATTTTTTTAAAAAAAGCTCTCATTCTGTATAAACCAAAAATGTAATAAAAACATACAACGAATGAAAAACAACTTTCCCCATCTTTATACATGTCATGTGAACCAATGACATGTTTAAACATTTCATCCATTTTAATAGAGGAAGTTCACTGTAGACAAGATTGTTATCTAAATAAGGCAACAACTAGTTTTCTCAATAAGTTAATATATTAGCTCTTTAAAATGAGAAATAGCAAAGTACTTTATAATCAGGATGTGAGAATGTATTTTTTTTAAAAGCTGTACCTCCATTAATTTTTGTGCAAATATAAATTTATGTTTGTATTTTACACCAAGCTTTTGATTAATTATATGCCATCAACTGTCAGTGACTAGGTAAATTTTGTTCATGAAGATCTTTTCCAAAAGTGGTCCTTAGGTCTTTCAACAATCCATTCAACACCTCTGCAACTGAGTCCATCCACTTTGCTGCTGGTTGTCCTTGTGTTAAAATATGTGCTTGAGTGGTGTGATATCTATTGAGTATAACTATTGATTATTTATGTTACAATGTCTTTGTGAATGAGCTACTGAATTACAACTCAGCAGTTTTTCTATTCAGTATTCTTGTGATATGCTTTTAAGACAAAAGAAAATAACAGTTATAATATGACTATATTTAAAGATACTAATATGTAATCTTGTTTACAGATTTCCTGTTTAAGTTTTTGGTCATTGGAAATGCTGGAACTGGCAAATCCTGTTTGCTTCATCAGTTTATTGAGAAGAAATGTAAGTAAAATTGTATTTTTTTTGCAGCCAAATCCTATCCACTTTGGAATTTGTGGGTGGTAGCATTTTATTAATCATCATCATGGTGATATTTCTTAAAAATATTACTAATGAACTATGCCAGAAATCTATAAACATGGTTGTAGAAGGGTGTGATTTACTCCAACTAGTTTCTATTCTATGTGAGATCATCCAGAACTGATCTCCTGTCTTCATTATGAGAGCAGGGTATATGACCTTACAAGTCAAATCAAAATCTATGGATGTATATCCAAAGGATTGTAGCATAATGCACACATTTTATTTGTATATCATTGTGACTTGAGTGAAAGCATGACAGAGGTGGTTTTAAGTATAGGTTGATTAAATTCAGACACTTTAAAAACATCTTAAGACAAAAAAAATCAAATATTGAAATCCTTACCATCCAAGATGAGGCATAGCATGTAGTGGGGGATTTTAGTTTCTCCAGTATTCCTTGGGAGAGAAACCCTGCCAAGTATAACCTTTCCAAGAATGCACTGCCTTGTCTTGCTAACAACTTTCTCCTTCAAAAGGTAGAGGGAGCCCCAAGAGTGTCAGCAATTTTTGACTTGGTGCTAAATAACAGGAAGTCTTAGGCAAGGAAAAGCAAGTGGCAGGAATATTTGAAAAAGATAGTTGTGTTTTGTTGGAGTTTGTGTGATAAGAGAAACTAATGTATGTAACTATGTAATGATCATGACTTGGACTTGAAGAAAGCTAGTAGTTCAGAGAGAGAGAGAGAGAGAGAGAGAGAGAGAGAGAGAGAGAGAGAGAGAGAGATCAATTACTAGTCTGGACCTTTATGGATAATGGCAAACTTGAATTTGGTCTCTTGGACCACATCGGTGGTGGGTTCCTCCTGGAGCTGTCCAGTGCATAGCTCCGGTAGGGAGCGGCTGATTGCTCAATTTGTGCGCGGCCGCTCCGGTGCCGTCTCCGCCGGTCCATCGCGCGTGTCGCCATCTTTTTGTGAGATTTTCGGCACGATTTTGCTTCTGCGCATGCGTGGAAGCAAAATCACGCCAAAATCTCACGAGGGGACACGTGTGTACGTGCGATTTTGATGCGATTTTGCAAAAGTTTTAAGAATTCAGCATGATAAAAAAGATTATAAATAGCAGAAATGACTTAGCAAATGTGATAGCGCAATACACTTGTTTCTTGTAATAAAAACATTTTTCATTTAATAGGCCAAAGTTAAAAACACTGTTCTGTTACAATCTATTACTCAGATTTATATTCTGTCCAGAATGCTTACAAATGTAATGTCTTACTTTTCGTGTTTTCTTCTGATTTTTAGCTTTTAATATACTGGCAAAGGAAAGATGTTCTATTTTTACAAATTCATAATGGCTTCTGGTTTAAGTTTAATTCAGTTTCCAAGCATCTAATTACTATATGAATCAACAAATTATGATAGTGGCTTTATTAGCATTCCAACCTTTATGTAATTTATTTTATATTGTGATAATAGCAGAATTAATATCCATTTGCATAGTTTTTTTCAATTTTCCATTTATTTCTTTTTCCTGGCTTCAAAAATTCCATAATGTTTGCATCCTACACTGACAATGACCCTTGTATGACCCAATGACCTGTTATGACCCTTGCCTTTTTAACCAGAGTTGAGTACTAATTAATTTTTTTTTTCTGTTATAGTCAAAGATGACTCAAATCACACTATAGGAGTGGAGTTTGGTTCAAAGATTATAAATGTTGGAGGCAAATATGTAAAACTGCAGATATGGGATACAGCTGGACAAGAACGGTTCAGGTATAATTTCCTGTTAAATAAGGAAAAGCAATTCCAAGATATAGGTGTTTTCAGTATTTCTGTTAAAGTGAAGGCTACTTTCTTCTTGTAACTTTATAACATTTTTATAGCCAACCCAAGCATAGTTGTATTGATAGAACAGTAATGAAAATAGGCTTTATGTCACCTCCGTGTGGCTGAATAACACTAGAAGATGCTACAGCTAGCAAATGGGGTTTGTAATGGCATTGCTATTATCTGAGAAATTCTGACCCAGTCCGGCTAAAAGGAAATGTGTGGCTACGTAAGTGTTGTAAATAAATACATAAATTTAAATGGTGGAGTACCTAAATGTCTAACTCTAGTTTTGTCTTGCAAGTACAAACCTAAACGAGCCCTGTAGTTTGTGCTTGCAATTTTAGCATTGCACAGAACTCAAATTTCTGTCCTTTTAAATACTGGGGGTTTTTTTTCTTCACAGATCAGTAACACGAAGCTATTACAGAGGTGCTGCAGGTGCCTTGCTTGTTTATGACATCACCAGGTAAAAGCAAAATACTAGGGAAATCTTTTTCCTTCTGTTTCAATCATGTCTGATTCTCAGAAACTGCCTAGACAAGTCCCTGCAGTTTGATTTTTCCCCTGCAAGATTTTTCAGAAGTGGTTTGCCATTGCCTCCTTCCTAGGGCTGAAAGTGACTGGCCCAGGGTCACCCGTTTTCTTCATACCCAAGGTGGAACTAAATTTCACAGTTCCTCAGTTTCTAGCCTGATGCCTTAACCCAGAGGTCTTCAAACTTGGCAACTTTAAGACTTGTGGACTTTAACTCCCAGAATTCTCCAGCCAGCATAGCTGAAAGTTGAAGTCCATAAGTCTTAAAGTTGCCAAGTTTGAGGACCCCTGCCTTAACCATTACACCAAGCTGGCTGTTTTCAGAGAAATCTTAGGCACAGCTAAAATCTGGGTAATCCTTTCATAATCCTCACGTGATATGGAATTTTCTTACAGCTAATATGTATTCTTCGCCAACATGATCACCAATGTCCAATGACGGATATGGCACAAGAAGAAGAATATGTATTCTGCACATAAACTGAACTATCTGAAGTAGACACTGCCTCTATACTTCCTCTCTAAGTTAGTTTCACAATCTTCTATAAAGTAACTTCATTTAAATTTGCTCCCCACCCCAATGCTTTTAACCATTAGCCATACAGGTGGTCCTGGTCCATAATAAGGAAGTCTGTTTAAAACCACCTATGTATGTAGCTGCTTACATGCGTCCATTTGGACAGTTTAGTCAAATAGATAAAGCTTCTATGGATTATATTTTATTTGTTTCTGAGAACTTTATTTGATGTGACTTCTCATCAGAAACCTCCTCAGCTCTTTGATCCTAGTTTTACTTTCAGGATGTTGGCTTTCTCCTGGGAACTGAATATAATAGAAAATATAGTAATCCCTCGTTTTTCGCGGGGGTTACGTTCCAAAAAGAACCCGTGATAGGCAAAATCCGTGAAGTAGGAACCTTTATTTTTTTAAACCCCTCCTACCCGGCTTCTGCGTTTTCGGCGCCCAAAAAAAGCCTGAAAAATCCTCCAACCTCTCCCTCTCTTGACGTCTGCTGTGGCTGCTTGGCACTGATCTCCTGAGCGAGCTTGTAGGCCGTTCCCTCGTGGATTTGGCCCGAACGGCCATTTTCCCTCAGGGAAAGCTGGCAGTGCGGCCCGCCCTACAGCTGATGAGCGGCAGTCCTTCTGCGCACACGCAGAGCTCATCGGACCGCTTTACTCGCCTGCTGCTGCCAGACTGAAGCAGGAGACCACCACGCAGGCGCAGAACTCATCGGAGAGGTTTGCGAGTCCCGGAGCCGCACGCTTTGTCGCTGACTGCCTGGCCGCCCACGCAAATCCGTGAAGCAGCGAGACCGTGAAAGGTGAACCGCGATATAGCGAGGGATTACTGTATACAATTTGGAATCATAGCTGAAAGCATTGGATCAACATTCAGTTACTTACTTTCTGATCTAGCTCTTCTAGCTATCTTGCTGCTGTCATAGTTTCAGTTCCCGTAGTTCATTAAACCAGGTCTCAATATAAGAATGAATATTTTTGTGGCACTGCAGTCAAAACTGGAAATACTTTTCAGGTATATTTTTGTCCAATAGCTTCTTTGCAGACTTCTAATCAAGTACAGCAAAATATTTCCATAAGGGTGATTGTGGGTTGTAAATATTAATACAAAATATTTTATTCTTTGATTTAGTCGAGAAACCTACAACGCACTTACCAACTGGCTGACAGATGCAAGGATGTTAGCAAGTCAGAATATTGTAATAATATTATGTGGGAACAAAAAGGATCTTGATGGAGATAGGGAAGTCACTTTCCTAGAAGCATCCAGATTTGCTCAGGAAAATGGTAAGTAAGTTTTATTGATGTCTTATGGCTTCCTGATAAAGAGCTGTAGTGAAATCTCCCCCACCCCCCACCCCCCAAAAAATGTTCAGAGTGAACAAATGGCTAGGTTTTAGGAAAGAAATTTTATAAGCCTTTCTTGTTAACTTTTTCCACACATTGCTTGTTTTTAAAGTACTGTTTTCCAGTCTGCTTGAGTGTGTCTTTTGTGTTTAAAACAACATAACCAGTCTGAGTGATCATATAGGATTATGTGAATATGTGTAATATACTTATGTGAATAGTTAAATTTGATTACATTATGACAGTGTAAGAATAGTCAGTTTTGTCCTATTGCTGGACTCCCTTAATGATCAAAGTCAGGGAGGAGAGGGTAAAAGAAAGATCTTAATGAACATCCCTGGATTTTGACTGCCTATACTATACTAACTGGTTAGTCATATCCTGGTTATATTATATGCTAGTTAACCTATAATTGGACTCTTCAAGGCTACAGCTGAAAGCATTCAGGATTAAGAATAGGAAATGAAATCTAGCTAGCAGCAAGGTTCTGCAGAGAGAACCACACTACTTGAGAACATTTGTATTTGTTGTGCTATTGCTCCCAACTCTTCACATTGGAAATGTGTTCCTGCTGTGCTCCAACTGGTGTTTAACAAATTCAGCTCTATTTGGACTAGTCATGTCTTCCCAGGTAGAGGAAAGAGCCATATTAAATCAATGCCACCCTTGAAAGGGCCTTAGCTGCTATATGTAATTTCTTCTCAATGAGGAAGAAGGAAGCAGAGCATAGCACAATCTGACATTCTTAGAATTTTCATAACAATATTAATTTTAGTACAATTAGTCCCCATCTTGCAACCATAATTGAGCCTGGAATTAATGCTTGTAAAGCATTGCAGTCATTAAGTTAGTCATTCCAGCGGTGGTACAGCCAGCAGAACTTTAAAATCAGGTCGTAAGTACCTTTTGGTGGGTCCACCTGGTTGTTAAACTAGGATTACCTGTATACACACACACACACACACACACACACACTTTTTTTCTCTCTCTCTAAAGTCAATTTGTATGTAGCACAAAGTCATGTCAAATGAGATGAGTAGCCATATATAGCAAAGCAGAGCTGCATTTTAATGTTCTCCAGATAGAATGCAAACAAATGCAGCCACTGGCAATGCTGTTATATTATCCAATGTGGGTGGAGATAGCATCCAGGAATGGGTTAACTCCATCTAGAATCTGATTGGACTGAGTCTGCAATCTTTAAAGTCACGCCTCCTCCGCCATCTTCCCCAGCTTTTGACTCAGTCGATCTTAGTGACTAGACGTGTGGAAAAGAGTTCCATTCCTGAAAGCTATCTTTACTAATTGGAGTGAAATTCAAGAAAGAGCAATTTCCACCGAGAAGGGCTTGCCCGATATCGCTGAAGCCGCAAAAGGGCTTCAGCCCCATTCCGCCGAGAGCCGCGCGATTGCATTTTGCTCTCGGAGGCAGCGAGAAAGCGCAAATTCAGTGAGGGACATTGCCGGCTCCTATTTCAGCTAGCCAACGAGGAGGGCAGCCGCCCGATCTCATTGTGGGCCGCGTGGCGGCGTTTCCGGCAGCTTTCCACCGATCTGGGCAGCACCTTGAGTTCTCAGGTGACTGACCCCTGATTCTACAAGCCGCTTGTCTCCTGGGTCCAGGGGGACGGCAGTACCGCTCAGGCGCACATGTGTGGGGCGCCACGGTGCCGGATTCGCTAGCAGTGACTTTGCGAAGGCCATCGGAGGGGTGAGTGAGCCTCTACAGAGCCCCCACCAGCCTGTGACTCCTTTCTCTCCCTCCTGCTTCGTTTCGGGGCTTTTAGCCGACTGGGAGTGCCCCTTTAAGAAATCCAAAATGGTGGACGCCACGAGGAGATCTCCTCCTCCCAGATCGGGCAGGTCAAGGCCCTCCGACCCAGCCATCAGTGACTCAGCAGGTTCCTCGGGCTTCTCCTCAGGCCTGCAAGAAAGAGGCATTCCTCTGAGCCTCGTGACTGTGGGGGTTCAAAGAAGGCCTCTAAGGCCTCTAAGAAGGATGAAGAGAGAAGGCAAAGAGCCCTGGACAGGGTCATAGCAAAGGCTCAGAGGGAGGCAGAAAGGAGGGATAAAGATCGACCCCTCATGCCCCAGTTGAAAGTTCAGGAGGGACCTTCAGCCCTTGCAGCCCCTTTGGATCCCAATGCTGAGGCTTGGTCTCCAGTTGAAGAGGAAGCCTTGCCTCTGGCTCTGCTCCCCTCGTGGTTAATGTTGCTGAATTCTTCCAGAGTCTCCCTGGATATGGAGATCCTCTGCCACCTTCACTCCCACGGCTGCTGGGTTGCACCCCTCTGAGCAATCTGAAACCCCCATTCCAGCGGGGTTGGGGGCATATATCTCTCAGGCCATTAGACAGGAATTTGAGGCCTGCTTTCGCCACATGGCCCCTCCCATGAGGAGGCGTGACTTTAGAGATTGCAGACTCAGTCCAATCAGATCCTAGATCAGTGATGGCGAACCTATGGCACGCGTGCCACAGGTGGCACGCGGAGCCATATCTGCCGGCACGCGAGTCGTTGCCCTAGCTCAGCTCCAGCGTGCATGTGCACTCTGGCCATCTAATTTTTGGCTCGCACAGAGACTCTGGGAGGCCATTTTCGGCTTCTGGGGGGCCTCCAGCGGCCGGGGGAGGGCATTTTCATCCTCCCCAAGCTCCAGGGAAGCCTCTGGAGCCTGGGGAGGATGAAAAATGGGCCTACTAGGCCCACCAGAAGTTGGGAAACGGGCCGTTTCTGGCCTCCGGAGGGCCTCTAGGGTGGTGGGGGAGACCATTTTCACCCTCCCCAGGGATTGAATTATGGGTGTGGGCACTCGCGCATGCGCGATAGCACGCGAGCACGCTCTTTCGACACCCGAGGAAAAAAAGGTTCGCCATCACTGTCCTAGATGGAGTTAACCCATTCCTGGATGCTATTCACCACCACCCAGAGAAAAGGCGTGTGAGGTAAGACCAACGCCCTTTTTCTCTGGGGAAATGTTGTACTTGGAAGCAATCCATACTGAATATGTGTGAAATGATTGTCTGTCTTCTGGCTTGTGTACTGTCTTCCCCATTTTGGTACACAGTATTTGTTTCACTTGAAGGCATTTCATGCAGTTTAGCATATTGGAACTTACAGTACATGTGAATCTTGCTGGAAGCGATAAAGACAATTTTGGATGGGAGCAGAGCTTTAGAGAGAGGTTCTTGCTCAAGGTCTAGCAACTAGTTTTTCCCTATCTGTGTTCTAGGATCTTCTTAGTTTGAAAGATGGGAGATATTTTACTAGTTAGAATTTTCTCCTAATTGTTTTCTCCCATATAGGCTGCAGTATTGGATGCTCAGTGGGGTTTATTGATAAGTACTGTAGATATAGGCAGAATTGATTTAGGAATGTACAATAAGAGGAATTGGTAAAAACTGGTCAGGGAAATCTTCTGTGGGAAGAATATGATGACATATGTAAATATATTGCATTTAAAGCTGAAAGACCATTATTGGGTCATTTTGAACACTGATCAAACACATTTCATTTTTACTGTTACAGAGCTGATGTTTTTGGAGACAAGTGCATTGACAGGGGAGAATGTTGAAGAAGCCTTTGTACAATGTGCAAGAAAAATTCTTAATAAGATTGAGTCAGGTAATCATAATCCAAGTTTCAGTTATTAAAATATGTTTACCTAGGATTAAATGACATTTCTGAAATGATAAAGTACTCCTGGATTAAACGTGTTTTTCCTTTGTCGTAAAATTCTACCTTGATAATAAACCGTGTCTTGTCAAAGAAGTTAAAGAAGATAAGTTTGTCCAGTTAATGCCTAAATTGTCAAATTTAATGCTTTCTGTCCAAGCCATGTTATATTTATTTTCCAGTACAGAAAGTACGGTATATTTTTATTTATTTATTACTCAGCTTTATTATTTTTACAAGTAACTCAAGACAACAAACATATTCAACACACCTCCCTTTTCCTGTTTTCTCCACAACAACAAACCTTATGAGAAGAGTTAGGCTGAGAGAGCGTGTCACTAGCCCAAAGTCACCCAACTGGCTTTCATGGCTTAAGGCGGGACTTGAACTCACAGTCTCTTGCTTAACTACTAGTCCAAACTGGTTCTCCTTATAGATAGATTCATTATGTAATCTTGTATAAAGGGATTTGTCATAAGAAAGAAAAATCCTTTAGTCAGGATAAATCTATTTTTTTATATATTGCTGGCAGTTTTTCTATGTTACATCTGAAAACATTTAAAACAAGTATTTCTGAACTCAAACTATTGCAAAAAACATTAAGATCTGGCGCTAAGGCAAACAATCTCAGATTGTGATCGCCAGCTTTCATTATCATCTCTCTTGATATATCTCAACTGATATATCTTCCTGCCAAAGAGAAAGGAAATTGCTTTTACATTGCGTGACAGATCAGGCCAGTGAATATTCTTAAACTGTAGTTAACCCCCCCAAAAAAATCTCAATCTTACTAACATAAACTATAATTCTAGAGGAAAATGTATATGTTTTTGTTTTTAAAGTACAGAATGTGTGTGTCAAAGCTGTGGACATTCTCAATCCTCAAGTGTGATGGATATCTTCTTATAATTTAAATTCCATTCACAATGTTTTTTAATCTTGTGGGTGCAGTTTACGACCATATGAGAAAAATTGTATTTTGTTTTATCAGGCGAACTGGATCCTGAAAGGATGGGCTCAGGAATTCAATATGGAGATGCTGCTTTGAGACAGCTAAGATCTCCACGGAGAGCACAGGCTCAGAGTGTTCAAGAATGCGGCTGTTAAAAGCAAGCAACAAAGAAACTTCTTGTTTTATGAAACATAAGGTATGTATTACCAAGTTAGTATCACCTTTGCTTCCGTTTGGTACAGTGGTTCACTCTTCCCTGAAAGCTGCGTGGGCGCGCACACAACAACAAACTTCAGCGCAGCACTTTCAAACTCCAGCGCAGTTGCCACGGAGGACGGGGTGGAAAGTGCTGTTTGTTGTCGCGTTCGTTTGTTGTCAGCTTAGAGGGAACAGTGATCGATATGTCAAATCCACCCCCTCCTCCGTGGCGACTCTGTGCTGCGTCATTAGATAATCTTCGCACAAAGAAAGCTAAAGAACAAAGACGGGGGGGGGGGATCAGCACGTCTGGAAAGGTGGGCAGGGGAGAGGCAGAGACTTGCCAGAACGTGCGGGGAGCCGATGGACGGGCGGACACACAGGGGGGAGGTGGGAAAGAGACGATTAGGGAGGGGGGAGAGGTGAGCGAGCGTGTTTATTGCAGGGCACCGGGGCTGGCATCCCAACTCTTTTTTTCCCCTCATCCACTCGCAAATTCGGCTTCGCGGAGCCTCGGGGAAAAGTCCTGCAAGAGGTTGCTGGATTTTTACGCGACGGGGCAAAGCTTTTATTCACCCTAGGGAAGAGGGGGGGCGGCGGCAAGCTCAGGGGCAAGGTTTCATGCCTGTCCCTCCTTTCCCCCACTTCCTCCTTTAATAAACGCAACCCGCAGCTGGGCGAGCGAGCAGGGTTTGTTTGTTTTTTTGCGAGCTGAGCATTTCCCTTCGCAGTTGAGGATTCTGCGCTCTAACTACTAGGCATCTGGGCGACCGCCGGCGCACTTTGGCCAAAGGGAGCCAAAGGACCCAGGGGTTGATATTTGGGGGCTGCAGAAGTTTTACCAGTTTGGTATTGGATGAAGGTGAACTGCAAGATCTTCTCCAATTAAAAAAGCAGATGTTATGCTTGGTAAAAGGCCTCAGCCCATCAGCCCATCTTGGTTCAGTTACTATGAAGGTGGGGAACGGGGAGGCTTTAAAACCTGATACTGTTGTAGATACTATATTTATTTATCTCCTACCTGCATTATTTTTACGAATAACTCATGGCGGTAGGTATCTCCCAACACACATGCCTGCTCCTATTTCTCCCACTCCCTTCTAGTCCAACCCCCTGCCCAAGCAGGAGACCCTATACAATTTCAGACAAATGGTTGTCCAGTCTCTTCTTAAAAACTTCCAGTGTTGGATAATTCACAACTTCTGGAGGCAAGCTGTTCCACTGGTTAATTGTTCAAACAGAGTAGAGTAGAGTAGAGTAGAGTAGAGTAGAGTAGAGTAGAGTAGAGTAGAGTAGAGTAGAGTAGAGTAGAAAATAGAGAACACATAGAATAGAATAGAATAGAATAGAATAGAATAGAATAGAATAGAATAGAATAGAATAGAATAGAATAGAATAGAATAGAATAGAATAGAATAGAATACCAGAGTTGTAAGGGACCTTGGAGGTCATCTAGTTCAACCCCTTGCCCAAGCAAGAGATCCTATACCAGTGATGGCGAACCTTTTTGGCACCAAGTGCCGAAAGGTCGCAAGGAAATGTGCACGTGCGTTCGTTGGGGCTGCTTTCCAGAAAAGCCGAACTTCCATGTTCTAGCTTGCATGCGCGCCCAACAATAAGCTGGCCTGAGCGCATGTGCAGACCGGTTTTCAGCACTGCAGCGTGCGCACGAAGGGATTGTATTCTGGAAAAGCCGAACTTCCAGGTTCTGGCATGCATGCACACCTGACAGGTGGCCGGTGCGCATACACACACCGGTTTTCAGCACTGCCGCGTGCATGAAGGACAGCTGATCATCACATGCGCAAATTCAGGTGCTCAGCATGAAAATGTGCTGCTCAAACACTATACTTTTCTGCACACACCGAAAAAAAATTAGAGGAAACATTTAGTACAATAAAAATAGCTTTTCCAAGGTTTTTAGTATAGATTGCAAGCATTCACGTACATTTGCTTGCAATGCAGAAATAAATTTCAGTGCCCTCTTACTACAGTATTTCAACTGAAACTGGTTCATACGTTCTTCCAAAAATCTTAGGAAGCACCATTCTTTTGGACACTTTTGTAGTTGATACTTAATTGGCACTTTCATATTTCTCTGTATAGTTAACTAAAAACAGAAAAATCATCCTTAGCTAAAAAGAGTTGAGATTGACATTTCGATTGACATTTCCAAGCCTTTAATTTAGTATGAGTGTAGGTTCCAAAGTTGAGAACAGTGAATTCAGAAAAACTTGCTTTGTGCTTACCATTTTAATCTGATTGAGATATAAAGTTGGTGAAATTTCAAGTTCATCTTCAATCTCTTTTCCAATCTTCCATTCAGTTTGTATGTATGTATGTAAGTATGTATGTATGTATGTATGTATGTATGTATGTATGTATGTATGTATTCAATTTCTATGGCAACTTATCTTAATCAAATTACTTTGGGTAGCAAATAATCATAAAATCCAATAAAACACTATCTATCTATCTATCTATCTATCTATCTATCTATCTATCTATCTATCTATCTATCTATCATCTCTATCTATCTATCTGGGAGGGAGGGAATATATGTAGTGTGTCTTTATATATATAAACAACTACAAAATCTCTGTTATACTATTAGTAAGATGAAATTAATTAAAAGTCCTGTAATTTTATTCGATTTACTTGACTGTTGACCTGCTCTCTTTGGACATTTTGAATATAGTCTTAATATGATACAAATGCTTTACTTTTGTATTAAAAATAACTTCAGCATTGCAGTTATCATCTGCATTGAACTATCGCTATAGATTCTTAACTGAGCAGCTTAGCTTTGTAAAATGTTCATCACCACTTTTCCAAGAATATTTATTTATTTATTTATTAGTGAGACTTATATACCTCCTCATAGTGCAAGCACACTCTAAGCGGTTTACACCATTAAGCAATGTATATTTATATTGCCCCCAACAATCTGGGTCCTCATTTTACCTACCTCGGAAGGATGGAAGGCTGAGTCAACCCTGAGCCGGTGAGATTTGAACAGCTGAACTGCTGATCACAGTCAGCTAAAGTAGCCTGCAGTACTGCACTCTAACTGCTGCGCCATCTCGGCTCTATATATCCAAGTCGTTGAAAACAATATAGCTAATATTTACATAAAATATACTATAATTTAAAAACAGTGATTAATCAACATAGAAGATTTAATAAGACCACAGTACACAATGTTTCCCATAAGGAAGGATACATGCTTTGTCCCTTGTAGTAGTCATTACCTTTCTGTGTTAACTTTTCCCTATCGTACTATCTTCCTGAAAATCTATTTTAATGGGTTGGATATTAAGTGAAGAAATAATAACCAAAATCATTCAGTGGAATTCATTCACTGTCTTTTGAATTTTTTTCTTTATTGATTAATGAGCTACACACAGCTTATATAGCTCCAAATATATATTTTTTCAGTAATGCTAAAGGGTTATCACCTTGATCTAAAATGTGCTGTTCTTGAAATAATGATTATTCCTAGAATATTTACATAACCACCTATGGTTATTTTAGGTACACCTACACATAATGTATGCATGCACATATAAACCCTTGACAGTGACTCACATGGAGAATGGCGTGCTGTCAAAACATAGCACATAGCACCACCTCCATTTTTTTCTAATTTTAACGATAAATCTTTAAAATGTTCCCTTTTTGCAACAATAAGAGAGCATCACACTTCTTAATATATTTTCAGCTGCTGGAAGGGTGGGGTAAGGACAGGCAAGGCTCACATTTTTTCAAGGTTTAAGGTATAAATATTTGGTTTTATGACTTCCATAGAGCTGCAGTGGCACAGTGGTTAGAATGCAGTACTGCAGGGTATTTCTGCTGACTGCCGGCTGACTGCAATTTGGCAGTCCGAATCTCACCAGGCTCAAGGTTGACTCAGCCTTCCATCCTTTCAAGGTGGGTAAAATGAGGACCCAGATTGTTGGGGGAAATAGGCTGACTCTGTAAACCACTTAGAGAGGGCTATAAAGCACTGTGTAGCAGTATGTAAGTCTTAAGTGCTATTGCTATTCCTTCTAGCCTGGCCTCCCCTCTGCTGGGCTCATCATCACAGCCATGCAAAGGGAAGGGCTGCAGCTCAAGGGCTTCTTACACCTTTGTAAATCTTCCCCACCTAGCCAGCAGCCACCACCCAATCCCACTGCACCTTGCCAGCCATTGACACACACACACACACACACACACCAGCAGCAACTACTTATCTGACTGCCAGCCTGCTTGCAAGGTGCCTGGGACTTACATCTTCCTGTTAGCTTCCCCACTGACTGGTTGTCGGAAGCTAGCAGGAAGTAGCATGACATCATAAAGCAATGTGGTCACGTGACATTCAACTTTACAATAACATTGCTTAGCAATGGAAATTCTGGTCCCAATTTCATTGTTAACCAAGGACTATCTGTACTTGGATTTGTCCATGTAGTTACCAAGAGTCAAAGGCAAAAAAGAAAAGACACACACACTCCCAAATACAATTTACTGCTTAATTTTAGTAGTATAATCTATATAGAAACTTCGGGCATTGCAAAAAAAATGGATTGGAGAATCACATGAGGCTCCAACTTGCCCACTCTATTTTAGATGGCAAAGGTATGTGTAAATGTATACATTAAGATACTGCTATCTTCACTTTGATTGCACTTGCCAGCTTCCCCCCCCCTTTTTTTTTAAAGTATATCTAAATTTAACTCAACACCGAAATGCTATTTATTTTTCCAGCTCTCCTTTCAAGTAATTCATGGAAAAACTGCCGTTGCTGCAAGAATCTGCATTTTTAGAACTCCTTTTTGATTCAACAAAATGGAACATACGGCTTTTTTTAGGAAAAAAAAAGTACAGTGGAATGGCAGAGCAACACCGCAAAAAAAAGAACATTTGGTAATACAGTGGACAATATTGAGACATAAAATGCCTGTACGTAAATATTTTCTGTTACATATTTGTGTTTCTTATTGTTACTTAAAAACACTGGTGTATCCACATGTATATACGACATTGTCATTAAATTTCCAAAGCATGATATACTGACATGATATTGCACTAACACTGTTTTTTTTTAATTAACTAAAATTTTAACACTGGTAGGCATTATCATGTTTCAGGTTTACTTTTGTTTTTTTGTTTTTTTACAAAGGCTTTTATTTATGAGTTGACATTGAAAGCTACTGGCATTGACTGCCAGTGTTTTATTTGCCACTTTCTATAGGGGCTTACATAAACTATTTTTTTGAAAACTGTTAGGTCATATGTTTACTAATCTGCATACTGAAAAGATTTTTTTTTTACTGAATTGTTCTTGTTCCTTGAAATGCTTAAATGTATTCCAGTTTGTCAAATGTAAGCTATAAATACAGTTGTGAACTCAAAGCTTGCTGCTGTCTGAACTTGACCGGGGAATTTTTTTTTCTTTGTTTGTTTTTGCATTTTAGACTGCAACTAAGAATTGTAGTTTCAGGTAAAAAGATAATGCCTATTTCTTTTTCCCCTCCAGAGAAGTGTTTGACATGGTCAGTCACCATTATCTGATTTTTTAAAAAAAATATTAAAATAATTTCTACATATAAGTTTGTTCAGATTATGCTCAGTTAAAATAATTTTAAAGAAAAGTGGGATAGTTCCATCTGAAAGAAAATTGCTTTAATTCCTATTCCTCTTACAAACTGTACGTTTGTGGAAGCTTACTCTAGAAATGCAACTGGCTTAGACAAAGTTATACATGTCTATTGTAAACCTGCACAAAGCTCCATCTTCTGATAAAAATCTTTCTGTGCCACTGAAAGAAAACCACTTTGCTTTCGTAGTAGACAAATGGACATCACTTGGGAATATGAAATCATGATTTTGCCGAAGAGACTATAAAAATGGCCTCTTTGAATATTCCTAGTACATTTGAAGAGCACCATTTCTGGGTTTGGAAACTCAGGCAGCATATGAGAATTCTGGGTAATTGAAAGTTTTTATATGGACGAGCAAGGGGGGGGAAATCTATTGCTTCTGTATCCATTTAAAAAGCAGCTTTTCAGCTGCTGCATACCTGAAAGATGTTAGTATTATTTTCAATTAAAAATCTTACTGCCTTGGAGTCAAAATAGATGAAGCCCTTGAACATTCTTCGTATATTTGAAGTGCAGCCACAGTGAGGTGATGAGTGTAATGAAAACTGCTAGTCATTTTCAGTGGTCACTGGTTAGCCAACAAGGAAAGACCTAAGCACTTTTCCCTTATCAGCTGTTTAGTTTTCTAACAAAAAATAATTTGGGGAGGGGACCCTTAGTGAAAGTCCTAAAAGCCCATGCATCCAAAATTTTTCAAGAGTTGCAAACGAAGTCTAGCAGTCAAAAGTTAGGACTAAAGTTAATATTAAATACTTTACTAATCATTATTGTTATTGTTACAAAACAGTACCAGAAAATTAAACCGTACCAAAAAACAAAAGGGATATTTAGACAGATTTTGCCTGGTACCTAAAGTAAAATAAAGATAACATCAAAATGAAGATAGCATAAATTCATCATTGTTAGGAATGAGTTCTATAATTCATATGAATAGATTACCCAGCATAGATTACCCAGTTGTAAAGAAATATCTACCTGTCTACCAAATTTATAATCCCTTTGTGGTAAAACATGGGTCATGGTTTTGTTTTAATGGACATCTGGGTGAAATTGGGGTTTTGGTCTTTGTGGTCATGGTGAATTGATTATATGGGTTATACAAGTTAGTATTAAGAATATAAAATGCTTTGAGATAAATGGAAATCTTCACTTGTAGCAATTTGTTTTTCAAAAAGCTAAAGTCAACAAAAATAAAGTGTCCTGATATTGGCAAATGAATCACATCGCCAAGAGTATGTTGCTCTAGAACAGGGGTCGGGAACCTTTTTGACTAAGAGAGCCATGAAAGCAAAAAATTTGGAAATTTATTTCAGTGAGAGCCATATACCGTATATTCCGGCGTGTAAGACGACTGGGCATATAAGACGACCCCCAACTTTTCCAATGAAAATATAGAGTTTGGGATATACTCTTCGTATAAGACTACCCCTCCTACCATCTTTCTTTTTCTTTCTGTCTTTCTTCCTTCCTAAAATCTTTCTTTCTTTCTTTCCCTCTCACTTTTTTCTCTTCCTCCCACCCTTCCTCTTCTTCTTCCTCTTCCTTCCTTCCTTCCTTCCATCTCTGGTCTTCCTTCCTTCCTTCCTTCCTTCCTTCCTTCCTTCCTTCCTTCCTTCCTTTCATCTCTGGTCTTCCTTCCTTCCTTCCTTCCTTCCTTCCTTTCATCTCTGGTCTTCCTTCCTTCTTTCCTTCCTTCCTTCCTTCCTTCCTTCCTTCCTTCCTTCCTTCCTTCCTTCCTTCCTTCCTTTCATTCATCTCTGATCTTCCTTCCTTCCTTCCTTCCTTCCTTCCTTCCTTCCTTCCTTTCTTTCATCTCTGGTCTTCCTTCCTTCCCTTTTCTCTTCTTCCCTCTTTCCTAGCCCTCAGCACCACAAGATCCTTTTTCCCAAATGAAGAAAAGAGTGCTGGTGGCGGCTGCGGTCGTGCCGAGGGAGCGCGCGGCTGAGAGGCATCTCGCGCGGGGAGGAAACTTTGTCTGGCTTGGCTTCGAGAGCGAGCAAGCAAGCGAGAGCAGCGCAGCCACAGCGGGAAGGGAAGCAAGCAGCCTGCTCTGCCACTCAAGCCAGCGGCCGCCGGAAGCAACAAGGGCGTTAGGAAAAAAGAAGGAAAAGATAGAACTGAAGGAAAGAGTGCTAGCGGCGGTGGCGGCGCTCCTCCTTCTCTTTTCCTAACGCCCTTGTTGCTTCCAGCAGCCGCTGGCTTGAGTGGCAGAGCAGGCTGCTTGCTTCCCTTCCCGCTGTGGCTGCGCTGCTCTCGCTTGCTTGCTCGCTCTCGAAGCCAAGCCAGACAAAGTTTCCTCCCCGCGCGAGATGCCTCTCAGCCGCGCGCTCCCTCGACAGCCAGCTCCTGCCCGCGTCTCCCGCCTGCCTCTTGCCTTATGCCGCCAGCTGATGGTGGCTGCTGCAGCCTTCCCAGCAGGCGACTAGAGCAGGGCAGCATCGGAGCTCCAAGGCTCCTTCGGCCGCTTGGCTTATTTATTCAAACTATCCCACCATTAGGCACCACAGAAAAAGGGGGAGGTTGATACGGCCTGACAATTAACAGAGCGGTGGGACGACGCGCGAAGGGAAGCAAGAAAGCCAAGTCTACACTCTCACACAAAGCCCCTCACCTGCCACGCGTGCTCGGCCCCGGCCCCGCCCTCTCACCGCTTCACTCCCGCTAACCGTTTCCTTGGTTTCCCAACCGTCTTTCCACACAAACTTCCCTCACGTGGCCCCATCAGCGGGCTCTCTTATTGGCCCACCGCTCAAGCAGCGGTAGTTGTCAATGTCGCCCCTCTTTCCACGTTGCTAACGTTCTCTCTGTCTGGGCGTTTAGTTACAGGGTTTTCGGGCAATGCGGAGTATCGAAGAACCGGGAGGATTTCACCCCTGCTGCGAGCCATATGCAATCATCAAAAGAGCCACATCTGGCTCGCGAGCCATAGGTTCCCGACCCCTGCTCTAGAACAAAATGGTACTTAACAATTGAAAGAAATGAAAGCAAAATTTACTAGCATGAGTATCTATATTGATGTGTATTGAGTTTATAGCATGAGTATAAACAGCATGGATGTTTTGAATGACTTTCAGGAAACATTTTTGCCTCTTTTGTAATGCTAATGCTTCTAAGGTGAAAGAAAAAAGAATCGAAAGAAGCTTGGAGATACTTTCCACTTAAGTGGATCTCCCTGGATCCATCTATTATGTATCATTGGCAGTCCTTTCTCCATCCCCACCACTTTAGAACTATCGTAAAGTAACCTTGTGTTTTAAATTTCAGGGAAGAGCAATACCAAGTCTTGGCCATTCTGAAGCTGTTGCCGGCATTCTTGTAGTCTCCCTCCACATTGCTGTTACAATCTTTCCCTTGAACTTTCATGTACAGTAATATTTGCTTTAAAACATTGTGTGGAATAAGTACAACAAATGTTTTCTTTTGGTCTTAACGCTGGGTAGCCTAGGAAAAGGAAGAGTAGGGGAAGATAGTGACAAAAGGGGCAGAAAAGCATTGAGGGTTCCTATCGTTACTATGCAGAAATGAATGTCTTTTGTATTGCTAGCAGTGTTTGTGCTATGGAGACTTTGCAGCATCACAGTTTGTGGTTATATGTAAGTGTACTGTGGGAGGGGTCCCCTTCCTTTCTTTTTCCTCCCCTCACCCACTTACAAATACAACAGGAGTCATAATGAGTTGCTCTTCTTTTCACACACACCCTCCTCAATTAATTAAATAAACAGCATTTCACAAATTCTGACTTTGCTTGCTTGGAACTTCTGTTCTTTTGGAGCTTAAAGTTAGCTTGGTACCATTAGCTAGTACTGTAGCTGCAGTTCTTAAAGCATTGTTTCTTTTAGAATTGATATGCTACAGACCTGCTTATATCAGCTGTGTTTGTGTAAGTTAGTCTAAATGCAGAATTGAAAGGAAGCTCTAAGGCAGGGGTCCCCAAATGTGGCAACTTTAAGACTTGTGGACTTCAATTCCTAGAATTCTGGGAGTTGAAGTCCACAAGTCTTAAAGTGGCCAAGTTTGAAGACCTCTGCCCTAGGGCAAGATAAGATATGATCTATCCTTTTTCACACCCATAAATTCTCCCTAAATCTTTCTCATTTTTTTTCTTATAAGTAGAATTTGTAGAGAACAATACTAGCTGGATAAGTATTAAAATTCCCAGGCACTGGCTTTCCATTGCATATGTTTTTCTTTCTTCCTTTACAGTAAAGTTTAGTTAGTTAAAACATGTATATAGCTGCCCATCTTGAACCAAACTGAACAACTCCGAAACCCAAAATAAAACATCTACCGGTACAATAAAACAAAAATGTTAACAGCTAAACTTTGTCATGCAGCCCACAACAAATTCATCCCAACAATCTTACTCTATGCCAGTGCTTGGGGGAGAACTCACCTCTTAAGTGCTTTTCAGAAGGTTAAAACAGGGGAAGGTTATTCAGAAAACAGAGTTGGACGGGACCTTGGAGGTCTTCTAATCCAACCCCCCTGCCTAGAAAGGAAACCCTACACCACTTCAGACAAATGGTTATCCAATATCTTCTTAAAAACATCCAGTGTTGGAGCATTCACAACTTCTGGAGGCAACTTGTTCCACTGATTGTTCTGTCAGTAAATTTATCCTTAGTTCTAGGTTGTTTCTTTCCTTGATTAGTTTCCACCCATTGCTTCTTGTGCTGCTCTCAGAGGAGGATAGGACCTCCTCTGGTGAATAGCTTGACTCCCTCTTCTTTGTGGCAGCCCCTGAGATATTGGAACACTGCTATCATGTCTCCCTTGGTCCTTCTTTTCATTAAACTAGACATACCCAGTTCCTGCAACCGTTCTACATGTTTTAGCCTCCGGTCCCCTAATCATCTTTGTTACTCTTCTCTGCACTTTCTAGAGTCTCAACATCTTTTTTACATTGTAGCGACCAAAACTGAATGCAGTATTCCAAGTGTGGCCTTACCAAGGCATTATAAAGTGGTATTAACACTTCACGTGATCTTGATTCTATCCCTCTGTTTATGCAGCCTAGAAGTGTGTTGGCTTTTTTTTTTGGCAGCTGCTGCACACTGCTGGCTCATATTTAAATGATTGTCCACTTGGACTCCAAGGTCCCTCTCACAGTTACTACTGTTGAGCAAGGCACCACATATACTGAACCTGTGTGTTTTGTTTTTCCTGCCTAAATGTAGAACCTTACTTTTTTCACCATTTAATTTCATTTTGTTAGATAGCATCAATGTTCAAGTCTGGCAAGATTCTTCTGTATCTTGAGCCTATCTTCCGGAGTGTTGACTATTCCTGCTAGCTTGCTGTCATCTGCAAATTTGATGAGTTCCCCATCTATCCCCTCGTCCAAGTCATTGATGAAGATGTTGAAGATTACTGGGCCTAAAACAGAGCCTTGGGGTACCCCACTGCATACTTCCCTCCATGTAGATGCAGTTCCATTGAGCACTACACGTTGAGTGTGGTTGGTCAGCCAGTTATGAATCCATCTGGTGGTGATGCTGTCTAACCCACATTTTTCTATTTTATCTTGTAGTAGGTTATTCTATTGAACAGAACAGGAGCTTACATGAAAAAGGTGCACTTCCTAGATCCTATAGCAATATTTAAAGAAAGGGACCAGAAGCATGCCTAGCTCTCTGATCTAGTAGGACAGCATATATCCTTAGGGAGAGTGGTCATGGAAATAATCCTGGTGTCCTGCCATATAGGGTTTTAAAGGGAGTAATCAGCACCTTGAATTGCACCCATAAGGAAACCGAGAGCCAGCCAGGAAAATAAGGCATTGAAAATCCTGTGCTTTTCTTGTAATAGGAAATTCACCACTCAAAGAGTTTTAAAAAGGCAGTTGAATTCAGCACTAACTTTCACACATAGGTAGTTCTTGACTTACGACTGTTTGTTCAGGAATCATCCAAAACTACAACAGCACTAAACAAAGGGAATTACAACTTCTACTCAAAATTAAAGCCACTGCAGTGCCTCTATGGTCACTGAATAAAATTTGGGGGTTTGGCAATCTGTCCACCCTTACAATTGACCACAGGGATGCTGCAGCAGCCCCACACCACCCTTGGGCCTTCCCCCTATCACTCTTTACTTATCTTTCCTGAAGATGGTCTTCAGGAAGGAGAACCGCCAAGCCACTGCACGACCTTCCTATGTAGAGGCCATCCTGGAAGCTGGGAGCATTTTGGATCCCAGAATTGTGGCCTCTTCCAAATGGCACCTGTTTCTGGAATGGGAATACTGCAAGTTTTTAATACAAGGGTGCTGAATTGCTACCTCGGTTAGCTTAGTTCTGGAAATAAGAACTCCAGGAGTTTCAGTACCCATATTTGTGCTCAAGGAAGAATGTTATTGGCATGTGTCTAAAAATAAAAGCACATTTTATAGTATACATAAAAATGCATGGTTTCTAAACTATGAAGATTTTACTGTGCTGCTTAATTTTACAGAAATGTTGCTCAACCAAGAAATTCCAGAAATTGTTTATATCTCTTAATGCAGGATTCTTTCGGGGGGAAGAGTATGGTTGAATAATTATATTTTCTAGTTAATCAGACTTTTCACACAAATTATTTTTATCAGTAATCTCTCCCTTGTACGACATATGCATTCACTTCCTATAATTGTACACTCAATTCAATTTTTCTACATTTAATTCCTGTGAAAAATACTTTCTCAATACATAAGGTTTTACTATATTTATTGAACAACCCCCATGTTGCAAATGCAGATTTCAGCCACAACTTAAGTCCTAGAGCAGTGGTGGCGAACCTTTTTCGGCTCGCGTGCCAAAAAGGGGGGGCGCGCGCTCGCGTGCCCACACCCATTCCCTCCCCCCCACGCATGCGCACAACACCCCCCCCATGCTTCCCCCTGCGCATGTGCACACACACCCCACCCCCGCACAAAGGCTTACTGGAGCCTGGAACGACGAAACCGGCAAACCGGAAGTGCGAAAAAACGCACTTCCGGTTTGCCTGTATGCTGTTTTTTGCACTCCGGAGGGTTCAGGGAATGCAAAAAACTACAAAACGGACAAACCGGAAGTGCGGAAAAGTGCACTTCCGGTTTGTCAGTTTTGTAGTTTTTTGCATTCCGGAGCTTCAGGGAGCTTCCCTGAACCCTCCGGAGTGCAAAAAACAGCACACCGGCAAACCGGAAGTGCGTTTTTTCGCACTTCCGGTTTGCCGGTGGGAACCCTCGCGTGCCGGCTTCTATGGCTCCGCGTGCCACCTCTGGCACGCGTGCCATAGGTTCGCCACCACGGTCCTAGAGCTTTGGCGAAACCTGACAGCTATGAAGACAAGTGCAATATTGTAAACAATGTCTGTGTGTCATTTGCTATAATTACAGTCTTTTAACTTACAACTTACAATTATTTAATGACCATTTAAAATTACAACAGCACCGGAAAAAGTGACTTACAGCTGGTCCTCACATTTATAAATGTTGCAGCATCCCAGTCACGTAAATCAAAATTCAGGCATTGGCAACCAACATGGATTTACAATGATTGTAACATCCGGGAAATCATATGATCACCATTTATAACTTTCCCAGACAGGTTCTGCAAGCAGAGTTAATGGGGGAAGCCAGATTTGCTTAACAACCGCATCATTCACTTAACAATGATTCAGTTAACAACCATATCAAAAAAAAGGTAGTAAAATTGGGCAGAACTCAATAACTGCCTTCCATATCGGAGGAAATTAATGGTTATGAGTTGAGGACTATTTGTTTTACCAAAGATTTGTCTCTACTAATGTAATTTGTATACTAATTTCAGGTTTCCTTTTGTTAATTCAGAATCCAATTTTAAAGAGTTTTTGTTTTCTTGGTAGAGTCACATCATTTCCCTTGGGCAATGCAAGAAAAAACTAGTCTTTGGCACCATAGCATGTTCCTGAAAACTAAATAGGGCAGTTTTGTTTAAAAACTTACATATGACTTATTGTATGACTTGTGATTGGTCAACCCTACCACGAATATCAGGTGAATTAATGAATAAATAGAGCTTTAAAGGATTTTTTTTTCTGTCATTCAAGAAGAGAAACAATGCTAAATAAAAATAGTACATTCCTGGTTTATTTTTTTCTGTCATTCAAGAAGAGAAACAATGCTAAATAAAAATAGTACATTCCTGGTTTATTTTAGAAGTAAAAAAAAAGATAAGATGAGAAGAAAGTGGTACAAATATTGAATTCTAACCAATATCATTTTCTCTTGGCAATTTTATTGACAATTTTGAGAAACTCTGTATACTAAGCTTACACTTTCTGAATATTAGATAACTATTGAACTCAGCATATAGTGAAAACTCAATTCAATGGACTTTGCATGCAATGGACCTCATTTCCTTGGCAATTTGTATAATCATGTCTTCATGAAAATGATGCAATATTCATCATTTGCATGTTATGCAATGTGCATCATTTGCAAGTTATGCAAATGATGTCATTTGCATTATGACAGTTGTTGCAAAATAACAAATGCTGCATTGATATACTTTGTGGAACAAGCTCACTCACTTGCTAACAGCTTGAATCATGCATGCAGCCTATTGTCATTTGGATGTGGATCATTGTTCCTAGTCTGGAAATAAACATGGAACCATTTGATGAAGGTTTATCTGGTCTATTTTACCTCTTAATAGAATAACTTTTCTAATTAAAGTGAGATGAGCCTACTAAAAGGAGAAGTGGGTGAAGAAAGAAAGCTGTCTAATCTCTAAAATTCCTGAAGCCTTGCACATTTTTTTCTCAACCATGTCAGACTTATATATAATTTACTTATATATAATTTAAATATAGTCGTGTGATTTGATTGAATTTTTCAAGTCATTTTTATTCACATATTCAAAATCATGGTGAGTACAGTTACATTTAAAGACCACAAAAATATGAGAAAAACATATCATTTAGAAACATTCTAAGTCACATACTGCTCCAAGCTTAATTTTTTCAGGCTCTAAAGTGATTTCAGTGCTCCCAATAATTGAGACTATATACCCATACCTCTGATTTCTAACCACCTCACTCCTTCATTCTTTTTAGATTGCATAGTAACAGTGACTGTCAAATTTATGGCTTTCAGCTACATGCTTTCCCTTTGATCAACATCTCTTAGGGCTCAGTAATCTGGCCCAGTTACAAACTGTAGTTTGACTTTGAGCTATGCTTCATGAAGGACTATGCTATTATCCTGCTCCAGTTAACCCTAAGTCATAAACTGATACAGCCCCAAATAAGAGTCCTCCCAATGTTGATGTTACATGGAAAGGAGTAATGTCAGTACAATGTATGCTCTACTTCCACAAGCCAATACATAACGTTTTATCTCTGGCATAGTTACTCTCGGTGCACTTAAGAGAAAAAAACGTACAGCTTATTTTTAACGCCATTCTGGGATAAAGATTTCAGTAGCTGTCTATATTTCACTTTAAATGCATTTACTTTTTAAGATCAGTGATTTCCAACTGAAGCAGGCGCCACTGCTAGAGCTGGGGGAGAGTGCACATAGCAAGGATTTTTGTAATAATTTTGAGGAGAATGGCTGTATTTTAAGCACAGATGTACATCCTGTTATTTTTCTGCTGGTATTAAGGTTGGCACAAGAGGAAATTTCTCGACACTTAAAATCTACCTAATTTACTACTGTATTTTAACCAACACTAATGTTAGCGTTCTAGTCTATATGTTCATATGTACATATTATGGCTTACCAGAGCATAAGTAGCAAACATAAAAGATTTCACATGAGAAGCTTGAGGGGAAAAAAGCAACTTTAATTTATTAAAGACATTCACTCGTTACTATGGTGAAGAGAGAGAAAGAAAAAGAAGCATTCATTAGTGGTCATTTGCTCCAGTTAGGAAAACTTCATTCTTCAAAAGTTGAGTAAGAAATGCATTAAATAAAAAATAATTGTTCAGCTGAGATATGGGAAAATATTTGAACACAAGTACATACAAAAGCAAATATCCGCAGTGCACATTATCTCAAAGTACACATCTGTTGGAATAGTTGATATATACATTAAAGTGCCATTTGCAAGTTCATGCATTTGTCAACCGAAAGCTGCACAGACCTACTGTTCGGAAGAACCACAACTGCATACATCAGCATTTAGATAAAGAGAGTTACACACTTTATTTTATGACTGTGTTCCCATACTAAAGCTTATTAAACAAAAAAAAATCTTATCTACTCAGCAGATTGAAACAGTGTTCAGCCGGGCGCTTGATGTTCTATTTCTCCAGATATTTTTTACCTTCTGTTCCAACTTCTCTCCTCGCTAATCAGCAGTGCATAGTTATAGTACATGTTCTATTCTCAAAAAGCTGGTGTTGAAGATGCCCTTTGGGGGGTGGGTTTTGTAGTACTTTTCCAAGCCCTAGGATTTTCTTGACATTTTCTAGCCTCTCTCTAGTGCATGAGTGGTAGTCGTTTTATGCTGAAGCCACATACTGTTCAAATTCATCAATTTGATACACTGAAGGAATACTATAAAGATTGAGGAAACAAATTGCCATTCCAAAAAAAGTTCAATTACATCTACCTATAGATGGAAATAAAGCCACTATATGCAACCATAGAAGAGGTACAATGACATTTGTAGTATAGTGGTTGAAATGTTTCTGCAACACTGGAAGCTCACTAGATTACTTTGGACCTGTTTTTTTGTTGGGGGGGGGGGGTTTCAGCCCCTCACCCATAGGGTAATTTTCGGAAAGAAAGTTAATGCAATGAATGCAGGCTTTTTCTTGGCTCATGGAAGAAGGACAGGATCTAAATATAATGAATATATCCTATTCAGAGCAAACAATTTGTCCTGAGCAAAAATGAGTTTTACGATCTTACTGTTGATTAACGACAGGTTTTACAAAGATGTGCACTTGCTGTATCTTTAAAGCCAATTTTTTTCAAGATCTGAAGAAACAGTTACTGAGACTGAAAAATCTTTTGTTTCAAAGTTAAAAATCACAGGTAGTTTCAACTCTATGGTACAATCTTTCAAGTATGTTGCACTTTCATGATTGCCAATGGCTTCTTCCTCTCTAGAAAATCACTTTAAAAAAAACCAGAGATGTGTGATACATTGGAGTACAGCAAAATTTGCAATGTCACCTGAGTTTTGACACAGAATATAACCCAGCTTGATTAAACAGGCAAATGAAACAAATTCAAGAGTTTTAATGTTATAAAAGTTGCTGTGCAGAAGCCTTATCTAACAAAACTGTTCACTGGATGTATTTAAGTCCGCTCAAAATGAAGCATTTTACTACAAAAAAAAGTTTAAAACCATTTACTTTCTACAAACTACTCAATAGCCCACATAGTTAATGATTGTCTTTATCTGTCATTTGGTACAATGGGTTCATGATAGCAAATGTTCCAAATCACAGTCACAGGATATTACTAATCTACTACACCAAAATATCCAATTTTGTATGGTCACAACATCTACAGCAGGAATGTAAACCTCAAAAGTCACTATACATTTATGAAAAGGAGAGATTTTTCTTGTTCTAAAAACACACTTAACATTTCCAGATATAAGTCTTCGACAGATACATCTGCAAAAACACATGTATTTTAGTCCACGTTGTGATTTCATTAAGCTGGATA
The DNA here is from genome assembly GCA_023053685.1 of Diadophis punctatus similis. NCBI lineage: Eukaryota > Metazoa > Chordata > Lepidosauria > Squamata > Dipsadidae > Diadophis > Diadophis punctatus. The sequence goes on from JALIGW010000001.1 coordinate 76,265,289, forward strand.
AACAAAAACCTCGTTTTGGTCGTTCCAGCAAGGAAACTATGGGTTATCTAAGGCAGTGATGGCGAACCTTTTTTGGTTCGCGTGCCAAAAGGGGGGGGGAATGCGGGGGATCACGTGTGTGCGTGCCCACACTCATAATTCCATGCACCCCCGCACATGCACGCATGACCCCCCTGCTCCCAGCATGCAATGACACGCCCATTTTTCGCTCTCCCCAGGCTCCAGAGCCTTTCTAGGAACCTGGGGAGGGCAAAAACGGCCTTCCCCACCCCCTCTGGAGGCTGGAAACAGCCTGTTTCCCGACTCCCAGTGGGCCCAGAAGGCCCGAAAATCAGCCGGCTGGTGCACACATGCACGCTGGACCTGAGCTCGCGTGCCCACCGATATGGCTCCGCGTGCCACTTGTGGCACCCATGCCATAGGTTCGCCATCACGGGTCTAAGGAATCCAATGGTCAGATTCCACAAAACATTCTTTTACCTGCTAGTTTGTAAAGTGTGCAGTCCTTTTATAAATTATTGCCAATCATCTCATATCATAATTTAATGAGACCTTCATTTGTCCAGAAATATTTACAAATCCGTTGCCGTCAAGTTTTCATGATTATTTTTACAATAAATTGCACTGAAAGTTGGATGTTTTCAATGTAACTCTAGTGCAATCACTTTTCTATTGGCACAAGATTGGTATAATTCAGTAACTATAGAGGAAAAAAGCCATTTCAAGAAAATATTGACTTACTTTATTTAAAAATTTATTACTCAATTTTAGTTTTTTCGGCTGACGGTCAATTCTTGACATTTTCCTTAAAAAATAAATAAATGAATCTAGTAAGGGACCTATATTGTTAAATATAGTTCTCATCAATATGGATCTTCTGCTGCTGCAAAGGTTAAGTAGTTAAAATATAAATAAATGTAATAAACTGCTGGAAAAACCCGTTGATAAAAAATGGAAAACCCTTGCATAATAGTCTGGAGTTTTCTACTGGTGTCCTAGTTGTTTTCAAAGCATTCTGAATTTTTAAAAAAATTAGAAGTCCAATCACCGAGCTCGTGCTGAGTAACAACTCATGTATTCTGTCATCCATGGATTGTCTGGACCTGAAGGCTTGGTTCTCCATGTTCTTTCTACTTCTGCTGTGTGTATCCGTCTTTGTGGTAGCTTCCTTTTTTCCACTTGTCTTCTGTTCTTTGCTCTTAACGCAGAGTCGTGTATCTGCAGACACAGTTTAAAAATGAGGAGGGGAGGTTGTAGAAAATACAGCTTTGAAATCACTTGATGAAAGTCACGCCCAAACAGTCATCTAAGTACTAATTTGGAATTTTGATATATTTGTGCTTTTCAAACTTGGCAAGTTTAAGATGTGCGGAGTTCAGCTCCAGGAATTCCCCAGCCAGCAATTTCACACATCTTAAAGTTGCCAACTTTGAAAAATACTGCGTTATACAGATTCCTTTTATGAATATTTCACTCAGTAAGAGGTGGCTTATTAGTCCTATTTCATAACATTTGCACAAAATATGCAAAGTATAATGTATCCCTATTCTGCTTTTCGATTTTGTGAATGATTACTCCTGGAGTTACCAACCAATAGATATTCTATGCTAGGATTTCTGTTAATACAATATTTACTAGTACTGCCTAATTGCTTTATTTTTTATTTATTTTAAACATTTATATAGCCATCTATTTTTAAACCAACTCTGGACAGTACCCTATCAAAATAATATGCAATATAATTAAGACCTATCAGTATCATAACTAATAATTTTAGCTACAGTATGAGAGGAGCTAAACAGAAAAATAAAAGAATTGTTTATTCCAGAAGTCCAGAAATCATAGAAATAAACATGCTGAATAAATAGGTTCCTAAGATAAAGATAAAATTAAAAACTACAATATTAATAGGTGCCTATAAAGTAGCATTGGACATACACACATCTGGATAAAAGCACAGAAAATTTATGGTTTAATTTGATATAGCATACATATAATATTATGAAATACTAGTACAATACCATTTAAAAAAATGCCATGTGCTAGGATAGTTGTTTTGGTGCCCTTGCCTTAACAGAGATTAATTTTCACTGGAAACAAAAATAACTCAAGGAAAGACTTGCTTCTGTCTTAGTCCAAAAATTTTCTTCTTTAATTAAAAAAACAAGCTATTAGCACCTTGCACTTGCCGAACAATTCAACTGTTATCCATTTTCCTTAAGAAAAACAATGTTGCTTTCATTGTTAAAAAAAAATCTTCTAGGAAGAGGTAGATGCAGTTTAAAGTGCAATATTTTTGCTGCTGAACCCAGTATGAACTATTTCTATTTTTAAAACTCTGCAGAAAATAATGCTGTATCCCAAAGTATTCAAAAACCTCATCTCATTACTTTGTGCATGTTCCAACTACTCTTTTCATACACTAGATTCTACTTGTATTATGTATTACACAGTAAATTATACTAGTTAGTCCCAAAGGTGCTTTTTCAAAAGGCAACTGATCTGTCCCTATATGGATTATATGGATAATCATATTTCAGCTTAATAAGTCAAAATATGAATTTCTTCATATATCTGCTTCTTGGTCTAGGCCCGTGATGTCGAACCTATGGCACGCGTGCCACAGGTGGCACGCGGAGCCATATCTGAGGGCACGCGAGGCATTGCCCTGTGAACTCCAGCGTGCATGTGTGTGTTGGCCAGCTGATTTTCGGCCTTCCGGAGGGAAGGGGGAGGCCGTTTTCACCCTTCCCAGGCTTCAGGAAAGCCTCTGGAGCCTGTGGATGGTGAAAAACGGACCCAAGGGGCCTACCGGAAGTTCAGTAATGAACTTCCGGTAGGCCCGTGTTTTGCCCTCCCCAGGCTTCAGGAAAGCCTCCTGAAGCCTGGGGAGGGCGAAAAACGGCCCAACAGGCCTACCAGAAGTCTGGAGGCTTCAGTAAGGCCTGCGCACATGCGCAGGGGGTGCAGCGGGGGGGGGTTGTGCGTGCATGCGCGGAGGGAGGGCATTGCATTATGGGTGTGGGCACGTGCGCGCGCGCTATTGCATGTTCGCCCACCCTTTTGGCACCCGAGCAAAAAAAGGTTTGCCATCACTGGTCTAGGCCAACTAAAACCAAGAAGCTCTTCTGTTAACAGCATGTATTGCCCCATTGTTTTCCAAATTAGAAAGCTGTGGTAAAAAATATCGTTATTAGTAGATGTTCTAGCTGGCAGACTAACTCACAGGAAAGGATGAGCAGAGACAACAAGCTACAGTATTTCATTACAGAACCTATGAAGCTGAAATATGGTTGGCTGAATTCCCTGTTTTGTACAAAATACCTTTTTATTTGTTCATAAATACCGAATGAACGTTCTCCTCTCTCAAACTCCAGTCTCTCACATCTTCAGTCCTAGACAGCTGCTGTGGCCTAGAGGTGGAGCTCTTGCCTCACAATCAGGATGTTGTGAGTTCGATCCTAGGTAGAGGCAGATGTAGGGTCTCCTGCTTGGGCAGGGGTTGGACTAGATGACCTGCAAGGTCCCTTCCAACTCTGTTAATCTGTAATCTTACTATAGGTACCACTAATTTTACTTGAGTAGAAATTGCCATTACATCACATGGACTTTTGGAATTTGGTTCAAGTTCATTTATACTTAATCTTTACTTAACATGCCGTTATTAATTTTAGTTGATTAAGGTAGCATACATAGAGGTTTAATCGGTATATAGTTGTCATTGTTTTTTTTCCTCCTTTCTTTTCTTCACAATGCTCTCAGAAGTACAGTAACATTATTTTGCAAGAACTTACAGCTTCTCAATGGCACTCAAGCTCCTATCAAGGTGGCGTCATCAGCACTTCAATGTTTTGTGCCATTCCTAAGCTTGCGCTCATCCTGTCTCATCCTCATCCTGACTGCTGTTTTTACATATATCTTATGCTGATTTTGATAGGGGCTAAGTCATAATTCTAGCATCGAGAGTTCCTTCCACAGCAGCACTGAAATGGCAGCCAAAAAAAACAAAACGAAAAAGCTTTTCATTAAACCAGAATCAACAAGAAACAAGGATTTAGACCGATTTTGTACCACAGTGTTATGATTAACCCAGACATGTTAACAGCCCAAGGAAACAATCAGTTATGCCTCCAGAGTGTCTCACTGGGACAAGACAATGCCTCCCATATCAAGCAAATTAACAGGCTTCCAGATACTGCTTGCAGGTTTCCCATGGGAACTGGCTTGCCACTGGGAGACACTGGAATTAGGTAGGCTTGGATATGACACAGCAAGGCTGTTATTTACAAGCTACCCTGGAGGGGGGAGCTCTTTTTAAAAGGAATCATAATTTAAAAATAAATACAGATTTAGATGACAAAAACATTTTGGCTCCGAAAAAAAGTTGGAGGAACGCCACCATCATAACATCCTCTTTAAAAAATATAGCCCACCCCTTTGAAGGAAAGCAAGCTTGGCACAGGAAATTCTTGCCCCATAACCAAGGCAATAGTTTTTCAGTCCCCTATACCCAATTTAATACATTGCTATGGGCCATGGAAACAAGGATCTTAACTTCAAGTTGTAGACATTTCAAAAATGGCAGCAGTCTTAAACAACAAAAAATATGCAGGCAATCTGATGTTAAAAGAACTTCCAGGTCCCTTTTCCGAGATTGGATATTGCAAGCAAACAGGACGCAAGGCCTGCTGGTGGTAGAAAGGAGGTGATCCATTTATTCCCAAAAGCAAAGAGGTTTGCTCCTGGGAGCAGCTACAGAGAAAATGGGATACAGAGTGTTTGTTTTATAGAGGGAACTGGTGTGACTTTGGGGAGGGGGGCAATGGTGTGTGCATGTGCTGGTTCTAATCTGTGACTGTCAAAAGGTCAATTTTATTTGTCTTTTCTGGTGTCTATTGGTTTGCTTTTGTTGTGTAGATGGTGTCTAAGCAGCCTCGTTTACAGGTGTGGGGAAGTGTGACTGAACAGGTTTTTTGTCTGATTAATTACTCTTGTCCAGGTACTTGAGTTTGGTGTTTGGTTTTGCTATTATCAGTTGATGACTTAGCAGAGGTGCCATTTAGCAATCTACTGTTACAAGGTATCATATTTTTCGGAGTATAAGACGCACCTTTTTACCCCCCAAAAGAGGGTGAAAACTTGGGTGTGTCTTATACACCGAATGCAGCCCCACCCACCCACCCACCCCCACCCACCCTTTGGCCTCTGTCTTCCAGCAATTTACCTGCTTGCAGGAAAGAGGGAAGAGCCTGCAAAGCCAAGCAAGTCAGTAGCAGTTTCCCGATGTACAGCTGACTTGCCACGTGGAAAAATGAAAGTGAAACTAACTACAAAGAGGCAATTAGCTGGCAGAGACACGCAGATTTTTATTTTTTGCTGAACTGGATGGAAGGGGGTAAGTGAATAACTAAATGTCTGTAGAATGTTCAAATTATTAGACTTACTTTTTAAAGATTGCTTTATTATTGTTCTAGAGCCAGGGGTCTCCAACCTTGGCAATTTAAAGACTTGTGGACTTCAACTCCCAGAATTCAACAGCCAGGTTTGTTAGCTTTGCTGGCTGTGGAATTCTGGGAGTTGAAGTCCACAAGTCTTAAAGTTGCCAAGGTTGGAGATCCCTGTAAAAATCTAGACAACTTAACAAAATAAAGAAGCTTTTTAAAATAAATGCTTGCTCTGAAGAGGCCCAGTGCTATTGTATCTTCTTTTAAATAATAGAGAATAATGTATACATCCAGAAATTTTAATTAATTTTAACAGCTCTGTACAAGTATAGTATGAAATGTAACAGTATCCTGTTTAGTATTAGAGTTTAGTTACCTTGGAGTAGATCTATTTAAATAATTGGGAAGAGTTAGTGTGACTACATTTAAGAAAACTTTCTGGCATAATGTACATTTCTCCAATTCTTTGCTATTTCTATGGGTCAGGCACACATGCACAGAAATACACAGCAAACAATGTATATTATCTGTGCTGTTTGCTGTTTACCAAATTGCTTGGAGGCAGAGGCCTTTTTCCCTTGTTTTCCTCCCCCCAAACTAAGGTGCGTCTTATACTTCGGTGCGTCTTATACTCCGAAAAATACGGTATTTCACATAATTTCTGGTCTCAGTGGATCACGGATTTGGGTTAATGGTTAAGGGATAGCAGAGACGAGAGAAATAAAGTTAATTTGGAATAAAGAATTTCCTATGATTGTTAATTTTATAATAATAGGATTATTAGTCCCTTGATAATTAAAATAAAATTATTTTCACACTGGAATAATGGGCCAGTAAAAAGCTAACATGGGCATTGTTACTCTAGACAAGTGCATAGGCAGCAAACAAGTAAGTGCATGTAGGTCAAAAGGACAGGCAAAACCACATCCAAAGATGTTTCCATCTCCCGATGTGAGTGTCTTTAGACAAAGGTGGGCCTGCTCTTATAAAGCAGCGGTACAAAGTAGCTTCAGACACAGGAACCTCAATATAAGAGGAACAATCCAAAACTCAGATTCACATGTCCTAGATATCCTATCCAATAAGTAACACAATAAAAAAGTTTTATTTAAAAAAAAAGTTTACATCTGACTGTGTTCAGCAGCCCATGGCACAAAGGCAGGGAAGCAGCAAAATGCTACCCTGTTTCCCCCCAAATCAGACACCCCCTGATAATAAGCCCAATCGAGCTTTTGAGTGCATGCCAATAAGGCCAAGCGCTTATTTCAGGGTTCAAAAGAATGTTCATCATACTCTGCCTAACACAGGTCTAGCATAAAGCCAAATATTTAGACCAGTGTTTTTCAAACTTGGCACCTTTAATATGGGTGGCCTTCAATTCCCAGAATTCCCCAGCCAGTATCTTCCTAAAAGACATACTTCTTTCGCTTACTTCATTTACTGAAGCAGATGCTCGGACATTGTGTGTCTTCTGACTGCCTGTGTCAGTCTGCTTTTCACCCCAACCATACAAAGCAAATGGGTGTTTTATTCCCAATGTTGTTTCTGTCCTTTGCGGGTGTTTTGCTCCTTTTCTGTCAACTTGCCTGCCGGAGGCACACTTCTGACTCGAAGGCTGCTTTTGCGGACAACTTGAACTGTCGAATCCTTTCCCTGCAGTTTTCCTTTCATCTTTCTTGACGATAGACTTCCCTTCCGATAGTTCTTGAACGTCAACCTCTGGGAAGAAAATGACAAGTGAACGTTGTTTTAGCCTGCCCAAAGTGCACACAATGAATCCCGTCCGCTTTTGCAGCATAACTCTTTTGATTGATTTGGAATTGAAGGAAGCGGTTCCCTCTTTATAGCCATTGCAGACTTAGAATGCAAGGTGGCCCATGTTAACTCTCTTATGCCACATTTGCACCTTAGGAGAAATAGCTGTTTGCATCCCATTCATTCATTTAATTTCCCTTTCCCAAGGAGACAATAGCAATAGCATTTAGACTTATATACTGCTTCACAGTACTTTACAGCCCTCTCTAAGTGGTTTACAGAGTCAGCATATTGCCCCCAACAATTTGGGTCCTCATTTTACCCACCTTGGAAGGATGGAAGGCTGAGTCAACCTTGAGCCTGGTGAGATTCGAACTGCCAAATTACAGGCAGCTGGCAGTCAGCAGAAGTAGCCTGCAGTACTGCATTCTCACCACTGTGCCGCTCAATAACTTGGTCATCCCTCCCATTTTCTTTAATTCCCAACAATCCTGTGAGATAGGTTAGTCTGAAAAATATTATTGCCCCAAACCTCATAGGTGAATGGAGAAGTGAACCAGAGTTAAATCTGATTCTAAATCAAACAGTAAAGCTGTAGCAGCAAAGGAAGGACATTCAGAAATGGTCATATAATATTCCAGTACTTTTCCCCAAGCAGACAGCAGATCACGAAGGACCAGAGATTGTGTTGTGTGAGGGGGAAAAAGTGTCTCTTCCATCTTGGCTGCTGCTATTTGGGGCTGTGTTACAATTCCCAGAAAATCTGCAAATCCTGCTTATTTTTGGCTGGCATCTAAACGCTTATGCAACTTTTAAAATGCATGCTACCATGGCAATGACTTACATAAGCAGCAAGCTGTGTTTCAGTTCGAAAATCACCAATCTTATCTGAGAATCTACTGCACTTGTTGAGTATATGTGGTATAAATGTGATTCTTATTATTGAAAGCCTATGTGGAAGGCTATACCTCAGTCATATAATTGGGAGTAACAGACGGTTACTTAAACAACAATTTTGACATTAGAAATATAATAATGTCCATGGTATCAGTCTGACCTCAGCAAGATGACTAAGGGTCATCTAAGCCAGTATCATATAACATCATCCTTAAACAATTAGCAACACTATATTGAAAATTTGCCCAGTGATCATTCTGCCTACTGTCATTTATAATCATATAAGCCATGTATCAATTGTACATGTGTCTTCCATTTGTTCTATTTTGCAGATTCTATGGAAAGAGAACCATATTTCATAATATTAGCATTTCAGAGCCTATTTGTAAAATTGGTTTCTATCTGCCAGCAAAGTAAGTGCTAGTCTCGACAATGTATTTCACAAATGGACTGAAGCTAAACTTTGAGTGGACCTATAGCAATAGCAGTTAGACTTAGACAGTTAGACAGTTATACCACTTCATAGTACTTTAAAGCCTTCTGTAAGCGTTTTACAGAGTCAGGATATTTCCCCAACAATCTGGGTCTTCATTTTACTGACCTCGGAAGAATGGAAGGCTAAGTAAACCTTGAGCCAGTGACAATCTTAACTGATGGCAGTCAGTAGAATTAGCCTGCAGTACTGCATTCTAACCACTGAGCCACCACAACTCTTATAGCTAATATAATTCCAAGTGAGCCAGAAAATGTACTGTGAGTCATCAAGGGGGTGGGATTTCTGTTTATAAGACCAATCAAAGACGTGTTTGAGACCATGGTGAACAGTATTTTGGCAGCCGAACAGCACATTGAATTATTTTAGGGGCATGCATGAGACAAAATTGGGATTTCTTAAGGTTTTCTTCTCTAGGTTTTGAGAGATTGATTGAGGGATGTTTGTTTGAATTATGTTAAGCATACTAAAGAGCTACACTTAAGATGTTTCCCATCTTAAAAGTAGGAAATTGTGCTGCCAATTTTGCAAACCATGGAAATGGTTTCAGAGACCATGAATTCCCTAATCAAAGGTAGGCTGTCACAGTCTGGCTTTGTCAGGAGCAGGAGGTATGTAAATTGATAAATACTTGGCTCTTCTGCTAACTTCCTTGATGTTGTTTATCCCTCTATATGAAGGATAGTCATTTGACTGAGTTTCAAAATAGAATACTTACTTTATTACTACCCGTGTTTCCCCGAAAAGAAGACCCTGTCTTATATTTTTCTGAACCCTGAAATAAGCGCTTGGCCTTATTGCCATGCACTCAAAAGCCTGATTGGGCTTATTATCAGGGGATGTCTTATTTTGGGGGGAAACAGGATATTATCTATTTATTCTTTTCATGATACTCTGAGGCTGGCTTTGAAGAGTTTCAAATAGCCGTTAGATGTTCTGATGAAGCATGGTAGATTGAAATATATTTCAAATTAATTGCAGGTGATTGTTTATGAAATATGTGGTTTCACAATATGATTGTATAATTCCAACTATGGGTGTATTGATTGCATTTGTTGTAACCTGCCCTGAGAAGATTCTGTCCTGATGGCATTGTCAAACATATGAAATAAATGAAAGTTCCATCTTCTTTTAAAATTGATAAATTCTGGAGACTGGAAGTCAACAAAGGTAAGAGTTAGGCAGAAGTAACCCTATTGATTTTAGCACCAATTGCTTTCAAACCCTGATCCGTACCCAGCTTGGATTCAGAGCAGTCCATCTGTTGGGTTAGTATGGTTAGTTTGTGGCTTAGAGAAAGCAAGGGGGCTTACCTTTTATTTACCTTTAAAGGAAGCTTGTTTTACCACTCAAATAAGGCCATTTGACAATGTTTAATCTACAAAGCACAGAGCAGTTATGCTGAAGAAAGATCTTTCAAGTTCAGGAACATGCTGAAATACATTGCAACAAATACAAGGCCTGAACTTTATACCCACGTATTCTCCATTATCCATCCGCATTATTCCCACCCTGCCAGCCTTCAGAAAAGCAGTAAAAACATGGCTTTGCCAACAGGCCCGGGGCCAATGATTTTAATATAACAGCGATCACTCTTGGCCCCATGAATGAATTATTGTATGGGTTTTTAAATTGTGGTTTTTAATGTTTTTAAATGTTTTAATATCTATTGCTTTAATGTTTTTTTATATTTGTTGTTGCATGTGAATTTTTATTGTTGTGAGCCGCCCAGAGTCTCTGTGGAGTGGACGACATACAAATGCAACTAATAAATAAAATAAATAAATAAATAAATGGATCCTAATTAGGGTTGAAGCTCAAAAAAAAAATTAGAAGAGTGGGGAAGGAAATAAAAGTTTAGCAGTTCGTCCCTGGGTGATTAGATCTCTAAACCAGCCAGCTGCCACCTTGCAATAAGGTCACCCAAGCCATATGGATTAAAGCTTTCCCACACAACCTGGCAGGCCACAGCAGCCTCCTCCCACCAGTTACTGCAGGTGAGGTGTGGAAGCAACGTCCTGCGAAAAGAAAGGCAGATCCGCCTTCCCCCCCTTTCCCTGCCAGATGGGTTCTCATTAGGAGAACTCGGCCATAATCCGCGCTCAGTGGCAAGGGACAGACGTCAAGATCGCAGGAAAGGCAGCTGGGTCCTTACGCCTTACCGGTTCCCTACCAACAGCCCTGCACGAAAGAGCGTAAAGCGATCAATCAAACCAAAACCTCCGCGCCCCTCGCAATTCGGTCGATTTAAAAAAAAACTCCGCTCCCGCTTCAGAATCGGAGGTCCAGCTCCGCTGCACGAAGGAAGCCCCTGAAAGCGAATCCTGGGGCCAACTACCGTAGTTTCCCTGCGGGCCCCATTGACAGGCAAACGGACTGCCGCCACCCGCCTGTTTTCCCGAAGCAAACGGCCTAGCGATCCGCTCAAGGTCATTGCAGTATCTTGGGGAGGGCTCTCTCGCCGCCCCCCCCCCCGCTTCATCCTCACCCGAGGGAGCAGAGCTGCTCTGGTACCCGGCCTGGAGGCACACACGAGCGGCTCTCAGGGACGAGGGGTAGCGGCGATGGATCGAGCATTCTCCAGGGGCGCAGGAGGTTGCATCAAGGGCTGCAAAAATCCAGACAAATTGCGTCCGGAAAGGAAAAGTCGGGTTTTTTGGTGTGTGTGTTTTTAATCTCTTTGCCTGCCTATACTGTACATAGATTACTGCCCTTGTTTTCTAAGTCGGTTCGAGCCTAGCCTGTCTGCAGCTCGATTCCACCTGCCCTCTGCGCTCGGATCCACCGCTTTGGTTGCCTTTAGGGAAATGCAGAGTCCCTCGAGGGACCCCGGTCGATTCTACCGTGGGTCGCGGCTTTTGTTTTTGTTATTGTTATTTTGCTTCTCTTAATGACTGAATTCCTGGCAGAGAGAGAGAGAGAGAGAGACCTAAGCTGCGGAGCCCAAAGCTCAGCCCCACCGCCTCGACTGTATTAACGCCACTGAGTCACTCCAAGAGATTGTTTACCGCCATCCCACTACCCCGGCCCATCCTTCATTCCCCAGGCATTGAGAGCACATACCGGGGGGCTCCGCCGGCGCCGGACTGGAAGCCACATCCTCTCCGCCCGCTCTGATCCTGTCGAGACCCAGATCGCCGCCGGGGACTTCGATTTCCCCTGCAGGATGCGCCGCTTCTTCCTCTGGCTGCCGGACAACTGGAGGGCTGGAAGTGCCCTGGGACGATGGGGAGCTGCCGCTGCTTCCGTTCAGGCTGCTGTCCTGCTCCCAATCGTCCCAAAACCAAGGCCGATGCGCCTGTTCTAAGAGGCGTCGGCTCAGGCGGTAGCGCAGTAACTCCTGGTAGCAGGGGCCGCACGCCTCCCATTTCGGTTCTTTAAAACACTTCATGTACTCGCTTTTCACGCACCGCGACGGCACCATCGCGAATCGCCTTTCAATCCAAGCTGCTCCGCGGGATCTCTCCCTCCGATCGGGGAATTGATCACCGCCCGGGGAGAAAAAAACACCCACAAAAAAAAAACCACTCCTATTTCATGCTCTTCACCCCACCCTCCCGCTGGAACGTTTGAACACAAACAGCAACGTTCTGTATCCGCCTCCGCTCCCTTTAGCCAATCGACGTAAGAGTTGGATGTTCTGTGCCTACGTCACAAAGCAGGCTTTTTAAGCTCTTCGAAAACATCAAAGGTGGTAACATGCTGCCTCTTGGCAGTTTAATGGAGTGGGGTGATGGGGAAGAGACGATCTAATTAAATAAAGAGGAAGGTAGCAACAGCAGTTCCCTTCGGTTTCGTTCCGGAAGCGGAACACACTCTCTTCGTAATCCCCAGATCTGAACCACTTACCAGTGCATCTGCTACTATAAAAAGTATCTATCGCACGTGATCCAGGTCATCATGCAGTTTAGTTGTTAGGGCCATTTACGCACTACGTAGTGGCTTAAAGCATCACCGCCGTCGTGTTAGCTCCAAAATGTTGTCGTTGTACGTGGGTTGTCTAAGGTATACGATTGCATCCTAGCATTATAGCAGGTTGGTGCTTAATTCTGATGTTTTTATCTGGGATGCTGCTAATGCATCTCCCTCTTCTTCTCTAGTATTCCCCCCCCCCCCTGCGCTCACTGTAAACCGGCACCCACTGAGCACAACCACAAATCTGGGTGCCACAACAAGTGATAACAGAGGTGCAGTTTATCTGGGCACCATTTCACTTTTGCACCAGGTTAGCTTCGTGAAATATATTTTCTGCTCAACGTGTACCCTGAAAGTCATCCCCGTTCTTTTGAATGCCTCTTTCTCGTTGTTTTGTGAGGCTGGGGAATGTCAGGACATTTTAGGTTGGCCCAGAAAAATGAACAATCCTCTGGAAAGGCTTTTGATACTAGCAAAGCATTTTTAGAGATTTGGAAATGTAAAAGTTTTCCCATTTCTGACAGAAGGAAGTGGGCACCAGGAGTTGGGAGAAGGGAGATCCTTTAATCCCGAGAATGAAAATCCTTCATCAGTCCTTGCTTGAGAAAGGAGGGCTCAACTCCCAAAGAATTTTGCTGGAAAGACTTTCTTCATAAAATAGCAATTATCCAACCTTGGCTAATCCTGAGAAAGTTAAGCAATAAGAGCCCTGCTGGGTACTTTGCACTAGACTAGGCTAAAGTCAGAACTGCAGAAAAAACAGTTACTGCCAACCTGCCTTCCATTGAGGACCTGTAGACTGCACGAGTCAAAAAGAGGGCCATGAAAATATTTACAGACACCTCACATCCTGGACATAAATTATTTCAACTCCTACCCTCAAAAGGACACTATAGAGCACTGCACACCAAGACACAAGAACAGTTTTTTCCCCCGAACACTATCACTCTGCTAAACAAATAATTCCCTCAATACTGTCAAACTATTCACTAAGGCTGCATTACTATTACTATTCGCCTTCTCATCGTTCCTATCACCCATCTCCTCCCACTTATGACTGTATGACTGTAACTTGTTGCTTGTATCCTTACGATTTTTATCAATATTGATTGTTTCCTGATTGCTTATTTGTACCCTATGACAATCATTAAGTGTTGTACCTCATGATTCTTGACAAATGTATCTTTTCTTTTATGTACACTGAGAGCATACGCACCAAAGACAAATTCCTTGTGTGTCCAATCACACTTGGCCAATAAAGAATTCTATTCTATTCTATTCTATTTAGGGTGTATGTGTCATGTCTTCTTAACTTAGTCATGCAATGCTACGTCCTGCTATGTTTTCTTTGTCATCTTATTTCCTATGGATCTTTTTCCTTTTCTGAGAACGCTGGATAGACATTCCAACTGAGTTCAGCTAGAAAAGTATATAACACAAAACTGCCAGGTATCTTTACCACTATTATGTTGTCTTTGATGAGCATGATTGGGTACTCAATCCAATGAATATTGAATTTATAGAGAATGCTTTGGTGTAGTAGTGGTGAAGGCATCAGGCTACAACCCATGAGTTCTAGTCCTGCCATGGGCACAAACACAGCTGTGTGATCTTGGGTAACTCTTTCACCTCTAGGAAGGAGGCAATGGCAAACCACTTCTGAAAAACATTGCCAAAAAAACTTGAGGGTCTTATCCAGGAAGTCTTCAAGAATGAGACACAATTAAACATGGGGGGGGGGAGAAATCACATTTTAGCATGACATCATGGAATCAGCATGACATCATGAGCACTGATACCTTCTCTCTGAAGTGGCATCTATTTATCTGCTTGCATTTGTATGCTTTCAAACTGCTAGTTTGGCAGTTTGGGACAAGGATTGCAGTCCACCCTGTCACATAGAGCTCCGGTCTTGAACCTGGGCTGCCAGCTTTCCAGCCAATAAGCCAGTGATGGGTTCTAAATCCCATTGCTACCAGTTCGCGCGTGCGCATGACAGTTCTGCACATGCGCAGAAGCGTCTGGGGTGGGTGGGCGGAGCCTCCCCCCGCCGCTGCTATCGGTTCATAGAAGCGGACCGGACCAGTAGCAATCCATCGCTGCAATAAGCCCAGTATCTTAACCTCTGAGCCACCACACCTCCCTCTAATTTTGCAAGCCCTATATCAGGAATGTCAAACTCGCGGCCCATGGGCCGGATGCATCACGCACTGGCCATGCCCACACCCGGTTTAGCGAAAGGGGGAAAAGTTGTGATACATCACATGATGACACCATGACAACATTTGACACCCCTGCCCTATATCAAATGAAATGCAATTAAATGTGTTCAGACATCACAAAATAACACAACTTTAACTTGCTGGGTTGTATCTAAATGGTGTGCCCAAAGTCTCCCCTTGGGCAGTGTTTCTCAACATCAATAACTTTAAGATGTATGGACGGACTTAAAAGTGTAATATTATGAAATTTAGATTATTTGTAAAAGTATCTGCATAAAGCAGCACAATTGTGCAATTCCAGACTGATCCCTAAGCATTTGAAATCTACGGTACATTGAATCAGGTGGTCAAGATTGTTTATAGGCCAAGATCATTCCTAAATTTGCCCACTGGAGGTCCTCTTGAGACTTCAGTTTTAATTTTCTTCCGCAAAGGATCTTTGCCTTAAAGACTGAGTAACGCTTCCTCAATGGCAGTCATCACCAGCATATGCAGAACATGCAGTGACATATATTATCTTCTCCTCTACTGGGTTTATAAAATAGCTCACTTAGCCCAAATCAACTGTTCTTTGTTTATTTACTCTAAAGCTTTAAGACAATTTGGATGCTTTGGCCTGGTAAATAATAGCAATAATGTTTATTGCTGTTATCATTACTTTTAAGATTTTCTAAGCACTTTATGTGAATTATTATATTCATGTAGTAGAACTCGGCTCTCTGAGAATTTTCTGTTTGAAAATGGGCAGATTGTCTCTCTCTGTAATGATCAAGATTACTAAATCTGGGCTGCAAAGATCCAGGTGACCAATAGATGGCAGAAAAGAGAGAGAGAAATTCTGACTATTTTGCAGTCACGCAATTGTTATCTGATGATGCTTGAGCGCTCAGAAATATCTTACGGCACCAATATTGACCTATTTATTTGTTAGATTAGTAGCCATATTTAGTGTTTTGGATGACGCAATATCTTTCTTGCCTTCGCTTGTATCATAGTAATAACCTATGGAAATACTGCAACTTCAGTTACCTCCAAGCTGTCAAAAGGTCTAAAAAGATTTTTATGAAAAAAGAAAAATTGTACTTGATAATTATAAGGAAGATTTAAGTATGTTTAACACAACATACATTTTACAAAACCCAAGTAGCTTAAGAAATCTGGCAGATGTTTAACCATTTTATCCTGTACATCGAGACCAACACTCAGTAAAACATATTCAGATAGAAAAAATAGATAGAATCTGCATAGAATTTCACTTTTTCATTTCTGTTTCATTTATGCTTATTTTATGTACATCCAATTAAACTCTTCTGAAAAAATATGCATTACATTGGACAGTTAATAATCTGCAAGAGTTTCATTAATTTCACAAATCAAGACAAATACCGTATTTTTTGGAGTATAAGATGCACTGGAGTATAAGACGTACCTTAGTTTTTGGGGAGGAAAATAGGGGGAAACAATCTGCCTATCAGGTATTCATCTGGCTAGCGTCCTTAGTCTGGTCAGCTTCAGCACATTATTTTATCCCCTGGTTAGGACTTAAAAAAAACCTTCTTCGGAGAGAATAACAATGAAAGAACCTGCAAGCCAGTAAGAGCTGGGAAGATCGTTAGCACCTGGTTAGGGCTAGAAAAAAACTTATTCGGAGCAAGTAGAGCAATGAAAAAAAAACCTGCAAAGACTTAGGGCTGGAAAAACATTCTTCGGAGAGAGTAACAATGAAAAAGCCTGCAAGGTAAGAGCTGGGAAGAGCGTTAGCACCTAGTTAGGGCTGGGAAAAAAGCTTTGAAAAAGCTACATTCAGAGTATAAGAAGCACCCAAATTTTCAGCCACTTTTAGGGAGGAAAAAGGTGCGTCTTATACTCCAAAAAATACGGTAGTTGATAGGTTTTCCTTGGATCCACACATTTCATGACCATGTGCAACCATAGCCACATGCTTTGGTCATGCTAGGGCAGGGGTCGGCAACCTTAAACACTCAAAGAGCCACAAAGGTCCTAACTGGAAGCCCCCATTCAATTCTGGAGCCAACCAGAAGTCCGGTTCTCCCCCCCCACCATAGAGTCTCCTCCTAGTGCGGCATCCTCCTTCCTCTGCTGACCGGAAATCTGGTTCCCCCACCATAGAGTCTCCTCCTAGCACGGTGTCCTTTTTCCTCTACCTGTCCTAACCGAAAGCCCTATCAATTGTGGAGCCGACTGGTGACAGGGAGCCACAGCAGAGGGATGAAAGAGCCACATGTGGCTCCAGAGCCGCAGGTTTCTGACCCCTGTGCTAGGGGGAGATTTTAGTGATAGTTTCAGAAGGCATCGGTTTGGGAAAACCTATGCTAAATAAATGCCTGGAAAATTACAGTGCAAACCACTGTTGTAAACCAAGTACAAAAAGGGGAAAGTAAGGGAATCATAAGAGCACCAAGAAAGAAAAAATTTCTTTCCACTCTGAATTATGATAGCCAGTGAGACAGTATAAAAGCCAAACTTAGCACCTCTTAAAACAAAATCACATGGTAAGAGAAAAGCATGGAGATCATTTTTCCCCAAGTCATAAATTTCTAGGAAGGCTTAGTGTCACCATGGAAAGTTTATATTTGTGCTCATGATAATTTACTGTTGTGATCCAGTTGCAATGCAGTGTGATAAAGAGATGACAACAGCTGGACACTAGTGAGGGAGGGGGAGTACAAAATTCAGTGTCAATGCGGTTTCACAACCTGTAGGTTACCTCTATGTCAACATGGAAAAGGAATTAGTGCATGGCCTAAAATAGGGAAGAGGGGCTGCTGAACAACTATCTTAAAGTAAGTTCAAGTGAGAGTAAGCTGTAAGATATGAAAGTGCTCAGGTTCCACTAAGATCAGAGTGATTTGTGAGTCTTCAATAGTCTCCAGACTATATCCAATAACTTACGGTGTTCAAAAAAGTAGATAAAACATCATGATGACTTGTAAGCCTAATACTAGCTAGATGCTGACAGTAGTATTTTCTTTTCAGAACTGATGTGAAAGTCGTAATAAAGATCTCCTATGAATATTTGGAGTGGTATGCATAATAAAGAACAGGTCTAGGATCCTTAGCTTCTCACCATGGATTTCTAGTCCCACTATTAGGTCATGTTTGCAAATAAAACCTACTGTATGTAAATCAGTAGATGAGGGGTGTCAAACTCAAGGCCGACAGGCCAGATCCGGCCCACAGGTGCTTAGATCTGGCCCGTGGGGCTGCCCTGAAAACAGTGAAGGACCAGCCCACGGTGCCTCTGTCAACAAAATTGGAGCCTCCCAAGCTCCGTTTTCTCTGGCAGAGGGTTGCAGGAGGCTGTTGCAGCCCAAAACGGAGCCTGGGAGGGCCGCACACGCCCCTCTTGAGTTCCTTTTTGCTGGCAAAGTGCTAGTAAAACAAACTACCAGCAAAAGTGGCATTTGATCACACTAGTGACGTTGAGCTGGCCATGCCCCCCTGGCCATGCCCCCCCCGAGATAAACACAACCCTGATCTAGCCCTCAATTAAATTGAGTTTGACAGCCCCGCAGTAGATAGGAAGATATCTTCTAGAGTTCTACATCAACATCCAATTTGCTTCCAACCACATGCAAATGAATGAATTTTCCCAGTGAGGAAATCTCAGATGAATCCTAAGTGTCATGCCCCCATCGGAGTCTGAATCTGAGCCGGAAGACGAACAGCTGACAGAGAGCGGGAGAGTGGCTCTGTTGGCTGTGGAGGAAACTGGGGAAGGGCAAAGTCAGGCTGGGCAGAGCAGGGGAGAGGTAGAACAAGGGAGAGGGGGGTCAGATGAAGACCAAGGCCCACCCCCTCCTCATCCTAGGGCGCGCAGGGAAGAACGCAGAAGAGAGCAATGTGGGTTGCGTGGCTTACGAGGAAGGAAAGGGCCCCAATTCCTTTCACAAGGCACACCTGGGGATGGAGTTTAAAGGAGAGGCAGTTGGGAGGGGCGTTTGTCAGGATCTAACACTGAATTCATCTAGTGTTGAGAGTTGTGGCCTGCATTCCTGGCATTCCTCCTGTCTGTTTGAATTATTATCGTGCTTCTGTGTGCTTATCTTGTCTTGCTGGAATTATTGCTGTGAATTCTTCGCTTCTGGGACTCATTATCTTGCCCTGCTGGAGTGATTGATTGCAGTCATTCTGCTTACAGCGTTTGGACTGGAGTATCTGCAGCCAGAAGCTGCTGCAGGTTTGTGGGAGAGCTTTTCTCCAGGCCGGAGAGTAAATGGGACGTTGGGAGCAAAGTTGGTGCCAATAAGGGACTTATACCAGTTCTCTGGCTGTGTTGCCTTCGTGCCACGGCCCGGGTCATCACACCTAAGAGTATATGTAAAGTTTCTGCAAAGTAGGAGCTTAGTGATGATAAGGCGTTCTGATTGGGAAAATAATACGGAGAGATCGGTAAAACCCTTTCTACTTTAGTTTCATGATTATAATTAAAGATGCTCTCAACATTTACTATCACTTCAGAAAAAACATTCTTAAAATTAAGATAACCTTTATTGTCATTTTCCTGTGTACACAGTGGCACACATGAAAATGAAATTCTGATGCACTGCTCTCGAATGAAGGAATGCCACTAATCAAAGAACCTCCTCCTTTGTAATGCTACATTTTCCCCTGAGACAGTTAGAAGTAGTACAGATAGTCCTTGGCTTACAACAGTTCGTTTAGTGACCGTTTGAAGTTACAATATCGCTGAAAAAAGTGACATGACAATTTTTCACACTTATGACCGTTGCAG
Organism: Diadophis punctatus similis; assembly: GCA_023053685.1. Taxonomy (NCBI): domain Eukaryota; kingdom Metazoa; phylum Chordata; class Lepidosauria; order Squamata; family Dipsadidae; genus Diadophis; species Diadophis punctatus. The sequence goes on from JALIGW010000001.1 coordinate 76,284,771, forward strand.
CGTGATTTACATTCGGAGGCTTGACAACTGACTCACATTTATGACGGCTGCTGTGTCCTAGAGTCATACGATCGCCTTTTGCAACCTTCTGACAAGCAAAGTCAATGGGGAAACCAGATTCACCTAACAACCATGTTACTAATTTAACAACTCTCAATCCAGCTGTCCCACACACTGAGCAAATGGCTCCTTTATTGAATCATCCGCCGGTAGTTTTCAAATGTTATGTTTGGCAACTGAAAGAATGAAAGGACCTATATTCTTCAACACATAGAAAAAACATTGGTGTGTCCATTATCTGTCTGCACTTGTAATACGACCCACAATCTGTCACCCAGGTGTAAAACTGAGTCTATGCTTCAGATTTTTTCGATGTAACTGAGAACATCGCTTGGCTCACTGTTGGCAGACAGAAATGGGCCATTAGCTAATCTAATCCTAGTGAATTCTAAGAACAGCCACTTGTCAATACACCCCACTGCTTTCTCCTTGGTTCTGTTGAAGGCCATGAAATACTGGGCTGCAAAATTATGTTGAAACTCTTGAGCTTTCCTCTATTCTTCTATCTAATGTGTGAACAAACTGAATGATACTGTTTTACACTTTATTTTCAGTTTGTTGTCCATGATAACTGCTGATAGAAGAGAAGGAAAAATGATCAGTTCCTAGATTATAAAAAATGAAAGCAAGGTAAGACACTAGATAACTACATGTAGTCCTCAATTTCCGACAGTGCATTTAGTGACTATTCGAAGTTACAACAGCACTGAAAAAAGTGACAGGATGATTTCTCACACTTACGACCCAGGGGCGGGTTCCTAATTTTTTTACTACCACTCTGTGGGTGTGGCTTATTTTGTGGGTGTGGCTTGCCAGCCATGTGACCGGGTAGGCATGGGCCTCGGGAGCTTGGCAGCAGCCGGAGAAGTGGGGGGTCATTGCCCACCCGCAACGCAGCCCCCCGCAGCGGGAGCAAGACCACGGCAGCAGTTCTTCTAGGAGGCTCCATCCAGCCTGAATGCTTCTCCCCATTCGATGATCCTAGGCTCCTGCCGCCCATTCCCCCTCCCCTCAGCAGCTTGAGAAGCCTCGAACGTGCGAAAATGCCTGGGATCATCACCGCACGTTTGTGGCTTCTCAGACTGCTGAAGGGAGGGGAATGGAGATAGCTCCTGCCGCCCGTTCTTTCAGCATCTCATGCGCTCCCTCAGCCATCCTCCCCTGCTTGGACTCACTGTGGGGTAGGAAGGCAGCATATGCGCAGTGCCGGAAGCTCGGCTTCTGGGCATGCGCAGAAGAAAATGTTAAAAAAAATTTTAAAAAAAATTTTTTTTAAATGGCAGCACCCAGGCACCGGCAACTGACCGCACCAGTACTGTGACATCACCAGCGGGCCGCTACGGGTGCTATAGAGTGGACCGCACTGGTAGGAACCCACCACTGTTACGACCGTTACAACATCCCCATGGTTCACATGATCAAAATTCAGATGCTTGGCAACTGGTTCATATTTATGACCATCACAGTGTCCTGGAGCCATGTGATCAGCTTTTGAGACCTGACAAGCAAAGCCAATGGGGAAGCCAGATTCTATATAAGAAGTATGTATATAAGAAGTATGTATCAGAGAGAGAGTATGTATCAGTTTTTAAATATGTTCTTTTTATCGGTTTTTTAAAACTGTTTTTATAATTCTTTGTGTTTGCGCATTGTTGTTAGCCGCCCAGAGTCCTTCGGGAGTTGGGGGGCATACAAATGCAATAAATGAAAAATGAAATGAAGTGTAAGGTTTTCCCAGATTAGAAATTGTTCCTGAATGCTATTTGTTTTGGAGTGTATGCTAAACAGTATCAGGTGTTCTGTTCATAATCTCTTCTGTGTCATGGAGAGAGGCATTAAATAATAATACTTTAAAATGTGTGTCTGCATATAGAAATTAGCATATGCAACACTGCATGTGTCCTCTTTTCTCTTGTTTTGCTGACGATATGTTTGTGTGTTTCTTAGTTGCTACCCTATTAGGTTAGCAGTTCAAGTAGTCAAATTCCTTGAAATCATGATTGTCCAGACTCCGGATGAAATCTTGCATTAGCCAAACAAAGGAAAGACAGTGATTTCTACTAATCTAAAGGGAGGGCATCGGAGATCACTTAAAGAGAAAGTTTGCAGTTGGTTAACCAACTTTACAGTTATCCTCTTGCAATTTTGAGTTTGAGCATTTTCCCTCTTGTTTTGCTTTAGAACTGGACCCAAGAACACAACTTGGAAATGCCATCTGCAGGTGAGAATGGAGGGTCCAAAATGAGGTATCTCTCTCAAAATCAGACTCTTTTTAAGAGGCTGATTCTTCCCTACAATCCCTTCCCAGAACTCTGCATTGTAATCCTAACTTGTTTTACCTGGGTGTTATCTTGATAGGATTTAATTTTTAGACCTTAGATTGTTTATCTTAAAACATAAAATAAGTGTTACCTTAGCTAATGCCTGGTTGAACTTCATATAAGAAATACCCAGTATTTTCATTTATTAAATGTCACAATCCAAAACCAAATGGATAAAAATGACTTTATCTTCCAGGTACTTAGCCAAATTTTCACAATAGCTACCTGTGGGTTCTATCTGTGATTCTTTCGGAGTTAGAGCATCCCCTGTGTATATATTTACCTGATACAATTGTCAGATTTATATTGTGTCTTTTTCTCCAAGGCAGCATATACTGTAGAGCCTGAAGCAAAATATATCCTTTTTGTCGCCTCCCTCTTCAGCCTTGTAAAAGCTATGACGAACCCATTTCCCCTGTGTTCATTCTTGGTTTGTGATTAATACAGGTTATGTAACAGCATTTCTAGCCAAAATTGGAGTCTGCCTGTTTATTGCCCTAATTTCTATAGCTCCTGTTCAGTAGTCCTGACCTTTTCTTAGGAATAATATTATGGCTTTCTTGGTGATGTTCCTAGGGTAAATTGTCACTATTTTGGAATTATTCCATTCCATATGCCATATGATGCTATAATCACAGAGTATAATCCTTGCTGCTCTTTCATCCTACAGCCTTTAGCAAATTTACTAAACACAATATGAGCAAATATTTAGGTCATGTTACAAATAATGTAACCCATGGGTCCTCAAACTATGGCCCACGGGCCGCATGTGGCCCGCCAAAGCCATTAAGGCTGCCCCGCCCACATTGCCCTGCCCACCCTTCAGCCGACCACAGGACTTAGCTTCGCGAGCCCCGTGGGCTGGAACTGAAAGGCAAGGCCAATAATTTTTGCCTGCGGAATGTTGCTGGAGGCGGGGGGAGGTGAAAAATGGGGCACACAGACGCCCCAGGAGGCCAAAAAATGGTGAAAATGGGCCGTTTTCACTTGTTTTTGGCCTGCAGAATGCTGATGGAGGTGGGGGAGGTGAAAAATGGCATGCAGATGCCGCAGGAGGCCAAAAAACAGGCGAAAATGGCCATTTTTGGCCCAAAAAATGGGCTGTTTTCACCCTTTTTTTTGGCCTGCAGAATGCTGCCGGAGGTGGGGGAGGTGAAAAATGGGGTGCACAGATACCCCAGGAGGCCAAAAAATGGGCCATTTTTGGGCAAAAAATGAGCCATTTTTGCCTAGTTTTGGCCTGCAGAATGCTGCTGGAGGTGGTGGAAGTGAAAAATGGGGCGCACAGATGCCCCAGGAGGCCAAAAAATGGGCAAAAACTGCCTTTTTTCACCCCCCCCCACCTCCAGAAGATAGATAGAGAAAGAGAGAGAGATAGACAGAGAGAGAGAGAGAGAGAGAGAGAGACAGAAAGAGAGAGCGAGAGAGAAGAGAGAGAGAGAAAGATTTCTCAAGCTCCTTGGGGCTGAGAAGAATTGCTGCAAAACTGAGTTTCCTGAAGTGGACCACTAGACTCCTAAACAACGGAAAAAAGGATCTAGTAAAAAGAAAAGTCAACCAAAAGAGCAACATGCAAACAAAAGCAAATAAAACACCCCCAGGAGCAAAACAAACTAAAGTTTAATTTGTGTGCATTGTTTAATGGACTGTTAAATTGGCCATGCCCACCTAGTCACATAACCTAGCCATGCCCACCTAGTCACATGACCACCTAGCCACACCCACCCAGCCAGTCTGGCCCCCCAACAGTCTGAGGGACCGTGAATTGGCCCCCTGTTTAAAAAGTTTGAGGACCCCTGATGTACCCTACCCTACCCTACCCTACCCTACCCTACCCTACCCTACCCTAACCTAACCTAACCTAACATAACATAACATAACCTAACCTAACCTAACCTAACATAACATAACATAACATAACATAACATAACATAACATAACATAACATAACATAACAACATAACAATAATAAAATGCACAGTTTCTAAGCAAGCAGCAAACATCCTGTACAAAGGAAGCAAATCCTCCTTTCATTTGTTTATGTCTGCTCCTGGAAAAAAATGCATGGATTATCTGTATATAGCAATAGGACTCTGTGTTTCTGATGAGATTTTTTTTTCTGCCTTTGGTGGACGTCAGTTTTGATAGATACTCTGAAAATATCCAAAGTACACATTTCATTTGCATTCTGTGATAACATTCAGATCAATTAAGAACTACACCTATCTCCAAAGAGAGAAGAAGAGCATAGAAATACAAGTATCCCCTGCCCCCATTTTGCATGGCTAATTCTTATCATTTCTAAATTATGCATAAGGATTTTTTTTCTTTCCTTTGGACAAAGCAAATTACTACCCTTTATTTAGAGTACACTTGAGGTTGTCTTTCTATATGTATCAGGGAAATTTGGGATGGAGATTCCAAAGTCCTCACAAAGCCAGAGGTGACGGGATTAGACAAAACATCGTCATCAGCCAGTCTGACCTTCGGCCATTCTATGGATCATGGTTTTTTTATGGGTGTGTAAACTAAAAAGAGATAATCTCCCATCATCGTGCAGTGTAGACTTGCATTATTTACTTGGGAAGTCTGGTTTTGGATTTCACAAATGCAGTTTTAGACTGGTATCTTTTTCCAGCAGAGAATTGATCTTTATGGCTATCATCCTGGAACTACTTTGACATGACATGAATTTGGTAATCATGTCGATTTGAAGTAGAACTGTATAAAAAATATAACCTTGTGGTAATCCATCATAAACTGCCACAGTGCTTGAGAAAGACATATGACAGAGAACTACTAATAATCCTCAGATGTCCATGTGTGTGTTTTTGGGTATTCGGAAGCTTGAAAAACCCCCAGATGTTTGAGATCACGATGATAAGTTTAGCAGTCTCCCTGGGAAGAATTTTTTTTTGCACATTTTATCATCTTGTATAAATTCTCCCATCTCCCATTACAGGGAATCATCAGCGCCAAGTTCAAAAGCTTTGAGCCTCTGGATCCAGTAAATCCTCTTTATCCGTGCTAATATTTCGGCACATCCTTTCGTTTTAAGTTACGACTCTTGTGTTTCCATGGGAATATTTCTCTAATCTGTAGGCTGAGAGTGGGTGCCGATTTGATTTCAAATGCATTCATGCTTTGGCTGACTGGAGTCTCCCATCTCAGATACTACAAGTAGCAAGTTAATTAACTAAGCCTGCTTGGATGGCACTCAGGGCTTTCTGACTGCACTGCGCGTCCTCTGCTGCATAAACTGTGAGTTTCTCTTATCAAGGTGGGATGGCCACAGAATTCAGAGTATCTTCCCTCAGTCAATCATTACAGGTAGTCCATGACTTACGACCACAGTTGAGCTCAAAATTGCTGTTGCTAAGTGAGACATTTGCTAAGGGAGTTTTACCCCGTTTTACGATCTCTCTTGCCACCGTTGTTAAGTGAATCACTGCACTTGTTAAATTAGGAACACGGTGGTTAAGCGAATCTGGCTTCCCCGTTGACTTTGCTTTGTCAGAAAGTCGCCAAAGGGGATCACATGACCCCCTGGGACGCTGCAGCCGTCATAAATATGCATCTGAATTTTGATCACCTAACCATGGGGAGGCTGTAATGGTTGCAATTGTTGAAAACTGTCCTAAGTCGCTTTCCTCGGTGATGTGGTAACTTTGAACGGTCACTGAACGAACTGTTGTAAGTCGAGGACTACCTGTACTTCAAAAGAAATGATAAATTAAATTATTTTCAAGAATCTGGTGCTAAGAATGAGCTAAGAAAGCGTGGTTCGGTGCCTAGTTATAAGCAGGACTTTATTTGTTAGATTGTCAGGCAGTAGCTGACAAGAAGAGACACAGACCGGCTGACAGGAACCAGCAACTTTATTCAGAACCACAGCTGAGACATCAACAACAACAGTGAGGCTTGACAGCTCCCTTTTATAGGGGAGCTGTCAAGTGCTGAGCCAATAGGAAGTCTTTATACTCCCGCTCGCCGGCTGCCTGCGCCTTAACCAATCAGGGTGAGGCAGCAGTCGGCGCGGTCGTAAGTTGAGGATTTAGCACGGTCGTAAGTTGAGGATTTAGCACGGTCATAAGTTGAGGATTTAGCACTATTCTCCTATTATAATTTGCCTGACCAGTTCAATCTATCCATGCAAAATGGCTAGTGGTACTCCACTTTAGGGAGGTGAAGGGAGTTGAGGCTCAGTGGGGCCACTTATCAGTGGCTGCACTGGTGCTTTACAATCGTTTTCCAGTAGCCATCTAACTGATCCCCATTCTAATTTCCTTTTGGAAGTTGCCAGAACTGGCAAGCAGTTGGGACTTGATTCCATCTTGATTGAGTTATTATTTGGTTTTCTTAAATAAATGTTATTCTAACTTTTCATTAGTATGTGGACCTTTAATTTCTGTTCCTTATTATATAATTTTGTGATGTTGTAAACTCCTGATAGTCCTTAGGGATTTGATGCGTACAAATATACAGGTAGCCATCAACTTGCAATCATTGGTTTAGTGGCTGTTTGATGTTACAACAGCACTGAAAAAACCGACATGAGTCCTCGCACTTACGACCATCGCACACCCCCCCCCCCATGTTCATGTGATCAAAAATTCAGGCGCTTGATAACCATTAAGTATTTAAAATGGTTGTCACATCCCAGAGTCATGTGATTGCCATTGCAACCTTCCCAGTTGCCTTCTGACAAGCAAAGTCAATGGGGGAAGCCAGATTTGCTTAATGACCATGCGCTTCACTTAACAACAGCAGCGATTGGCTTGACAACTGTGGCAAGAAAGGTCGTAAAATCAGGCATGACTTAACAACCACCTTGCTTAGCAACAGAAATTCTGGTCCCAGTTGTGGCCATAAGTCAAGGCCTATCTCTAGATAATACCTTCTTAAATAATGCTTTTCGCTTCCAACATGTGGAATGGTTATGGAGTGAACCAGATACAGCAGCAGGGTTTTAAAAATAGAAAAGCTAGGCTTGCAGATTGTGAAATGTGACTCACAAGGAAAGATGCCAAGGGATATTCAACTGTTCTACAACTATGGTTGTCGTCACACTTTTTAAAGACAAAATCATGGCATAAAGAGATCTAGCAATTAAAATAAAGTAGTTGCTATTGTGCCAATCCAGATACCAAGGAATCAAGTTACAGAAGGACATTTGTATGGCCGCCCATCTCAACATCATGCCTTTGGGTGGCTAAGAAAACGGCTAAAAAACTTAACATCAAAACAAAACCACAATACCAATAGAAGAGTTTATATGTAGTCCAGGGATGAACTGTCTTGATGGTCTCTGAGCTTGCTCACAGACATTTCATTACCCGACTAGGTAACATCTTAGCTCCTAGAAGGGAGTGGAGTTTGCTCTCTGTTTATATACAGTAGCTTGCCCTGCCAGTTCTGAGGAAAAAAAATCAGAAATGTAGTTCATATTTTCTTTTCCACAAAAGGCAGATAGGTAGGTAGATGGATCAGCGGTGGGTTGCTCCCGGTTTGGACCGGTTCTTAGAACCGGTAGCGGCGGCGGTGGGAGGCTCCGCCCACCCACCCGGGATGCTTCTGCGCATGCACAGAAGCGTCACGAACGCGTGCGCGAACTGGTGGCAAACTAATTTAGAACCCACCACTGAGATGGATGCTGAAAGCTTGTGACCCATTAGTCTTTACTCGTGCAGAAATCATTCTCAATCTTTCTTTGCTCAAAGCCACACGGTGTACAAAAACATTGCAATAGGAAAAACAACCACCTGAAACAACCGTTAAGTATCCCAGAAATCTGTTCCGTTCTTTGGTTGATCTTTAGGTTCCTGAATGAATTAAGACCATTATATGATGCTGATTAAAATTAAAACCTGTCCTTTCACTGTATGTGAGAATGAACAAAAGTTACCACTTGCTGGAAGTCTCTCCTGCATAATAAACCCCTTTTGTGTTGTCCCCGAGTTATTTCCTGCACAAGTGCCAGTAAATGCAACTTATTTCCATGCTGCCGTTGCAATCGGTGGGGCTTACTCTGGAGGAGCCTCAGCTGAATTAGCTTATAGCTAACATGGCAGCTTTAACTGCTCCCCTATTGCTGAAAAGCAGGTCACAGACACCAAGTGTTTCCAAAGTATCACATTTCCCACTGGACATCTGTTGTGTGCAGCATTTGCAGGATGGGATTGATTCATTATTATACATCGTGACCTGGGCTTGTTTGACTGAATGCGTTGGCACAGGCTGTTTGCACCTGTTGTCTCTCATGTTGACACACCATGGCTATGCAAGGAATAGTCTTGTTCGGCCTGGAAGGAAAACGAATATGCAGACTCAACCAGCCTTGCTTTCAAAGGAGAGAGAAATGAGGGAATGTGTTCCGAGAATGGAAATGGTGGTGGGAGAGGGGACGTGGGGAAAAGGGTGACCAAGGGGTTAGTAATCACTGCCAAAAAAGCATATTGGAGATGAAGCTTTGGAGGGCTAGGTTGTAAGAAGGTCAAAAAGCAATTTCTCTTTCGTGCAGGGTCGGTACAGTAATACTTTGGGTGAGAGGGTCTAACATATGAATTTGGCATATGAAAAGCCAAATGACCTTCAGTTCCTACCCACTGGATGGACTATAATAATTTGAAGAAGCTGATGCAATTCCTTCAGCGGGAAAAGCTAAAAAGAAAAGTGAAAGACGGCAACAGCTGATAGCCGAGAGTGTCTCTCTGCAGCACAAGGCTGGCGCTAATGTGCATTGACCTCTGTGGTATTTTAGATCCTTGGCTCAGCTAAGGTTGACAGCCAGTAATTGAAGAAGAGGCTGGAGCTGAGTGGCAGAGCACATGTTTTTGAGCTGCAATTGTGCTGGTTAAGCACTAGCTAAAGGCTTCTTACATAGCAGGGCTCGGACAGACCTTGGGCTCAGCCCCGGCACAACTCTGGACAATTGGCAATGTCAGGAGAAGGGGGATATTGAACTGAATCCAAACCCCCCTGAGAATAGCATGATCAAGGAAATTTCACTGGTTAAGGAAAATTCTGGGTCACTTGAGAATGTCTATATTATGCATGTTTGGTGATGGTAAGTGCAAGCGTTTTATAAAATCATGATTGCGGCCACCCAAATCTTCTTGACGTTTGTCTCGAGAAAATCCTCAGGAATGCGAGATCTCAACTGAAATCCCTGCTCGGTGATGAACTCACTTGGTGACCCCGGGAGAAATAACTTCACCATCTTTCCCATCTGTCATGGGAATGATAAACGTATGTTAGCCCTGTTCCATTGCATTTATGGACATGTGTGTGCACTGAGCATTACCATCAAAGACTATAGATGGTGTGCCACTGCTATGCACTCTGCCACCCCTTTTCCTCCCTAACCCTTTCATGTGTAGTGATCTAACTTGAGCGGGGAAATATTACAACCCAAAACATTCCGGAGTAATAAATCACACCAAAGCCAGATGTGTTGGGGCATGACAGAATGACTGATGATTTAATGCTTCTTGAAAGTTTTTTTTTTTTTTTGGTTTGGTTTCCTTCCGCAGGGCATTGTTTTGAGAAATAACAAAATGAGGTAAAATAAGTTAATTTTATGTACACTTTACAAACACTCAGTATCACATGGCGTCTGCAGCAACCGTCACATAGACATTGGTATAAAATTGAACCTTAATGTGGCTTGGGCAGGTGTTCAACAGCCTGCAATTCACAATGTCGTCATCCTGAGAGTAGTTACCAAGTAGTAGTAATAATAATAATAAGTGATCTTTTCTGTAAACATGTTTAGAAGCATTTACGGTGGACAATGGATGGGCCGGCTTCATCGTATTCCTGTTTTGTGATCCACATCTGTTGGAAGGTGGACAGGGAAGCCAAGATGGACCCTCCGATCCAGACAGAGTACTTACGCTCTGGTGGGGCAATGATCTGAAAGAGGCAAATGGAAGGATTTAGCAACAACAAAGCAAGAGATGCTTAATTAACAAGAGCAGAACCTCACAAGGAGGATTTCAAATAGACAATGGAACAGCATTATGCCCCATCACCAAGTTATTGACTTAAGTGCAAAGCAATTGAAGCTTGGATTTAAAACTATTAATGCAATCCTTTAAAAAACAACAACAACCTCACAGCTTTCTGCATCTCGTATCTTAAATTCCTATCAAGTATTGTCCCTCTGTATCGTGAATTTCTGCCAACTATTGTAAATTGTACTAATTTTTTCCCCCCAAACAGAAATAGGTGAAAAGCAAGGTAAGTTATTCAGCAAAATGTGTAGGTGACTTCATCAACTACAGGGATTAGTTGGTCCACAGTTACCTAATCTGTCTGAATCCTGGAAGATTTCAGAAAATGTCAGAAGGGAAATGTAAGGCTACAATCCAGAAATACTCGGTCAAAAGAAATTTCACTAAAAACAGTGATGTGGAACATAGCCAAAGCTAATTCGGATCCAAACTCATTGGTAATAATTCTGCATGATTAGCCCCATTAGAAATACTCTGGGTTGATTCCAGACTTATGTTCCATAGTGGACTCATTGCAATAGGTGGAATAAAAATGACTATGTATTGTAATTCACGGTGCTGTTTATGGTCTTATCATCTGCCATATTCCACTGCATAGTTGTAAGTTGTGTAATTAAAACCCACCTTGATCTTCATTGTGCTGGGAGCCAGAGCAGTGATTTCCTTCTGCATACGGTCAGCAATACCGGGGTACATGGTGGTGCCACCGGACATGACATTGTTGGCATACAGGTCCTTCCTGATGTCAATATCACACTTCATGATGCTGTTGTAGGTTGTCTCATGAATACCAGCGGATTCCATACCTGGTGGCATTGACAAAATAAAGGAATGGGAAGAGGAATATAGCAATTCCAAGCATGCAAACATAAAGGATCACAAGATGGGAAATGCTAAGTAGGAAACCTACCAATGAAGGAAGGCTGGAAAAGGGTCTCTGGGCAACGGAAACGTTCATTGCCGATGGTGATGACCTGCCCATCAGGCAATTCATAGCTCTTCTCCAGAGAGGAAGAAGAGGCAGCTGTTGCCATCTCGTTCTCAAAGTCCAGAGCCACATAGCACAGCTTTTCCTTGATGTCACGGACAATCTCACGTTCAGCTGTGGGGGGAGAAGAAGAATTTAGCCATTAGCCAAAGAAAAAGTCCTCTCAGAATGAAAGACAGGGGTGGGAGGGTGAGGGAACAGACGGGCATAGTAAAAGAGGAAAGAATGCAGGCAGGTGGCGCATAACCCTGAAACTCAATTTTTAAAAAGCACACACACTTCTGGCCGTAGCAAGAAAGCAACACTCACACGCTATTTTATGGTTGTGATGGAAGAGTATGAAACTCACAACCTTCTGGGCCTTGATGAACTTTGCAATGCAGAAGAGCTTGGAAGCATCGCCCACGTTCTTCTGCATTTCTGTTCATGTCATGCTCACTCTGTGTTTTAGGGCCACCCTATGCCTATGGAACCTTTCCCCACTTCCACTTAAATTAACTAAGGCAGAAATGTGCCCTGACCACTTTTTTTTTTCCTGTCTTGAAGATATTAATCTCATTCCCATGAGGGAGACAGGCCTAAGTGACACCCACCTTATCAATATTACATTTATTTATTTATTTCTAACCTGCTTCCACCCTGAAGCTTGGGGTATCACGTGTTATATTCCTTCCTCCATAACAACTAACTTGTGATACCCCCATGGATGGAACGAAGAAATTAACTGGTCCAAAGTTATCCAGAGAGCTTCCATTGTTAGGGGTGGTCTAGAAACCTAGGTGGTATTTTCCTTTGTCCTGACCAAAAAAAAAATGTTCTCCAAGGTGGTGTCCCAAAGAACTAAGGGGCAATTAGAGGGCAGAGCTGCTGGTGAGAAGGTCTTTCCAATTCTAAATATGGACAAGCTATTTAGGATTAGCCAAGAACTGGAGCCACAGAAGAGGGTTGGGAGGTTCCATCATTACCAGTGGTGACAAAAGAGTAGCCTCTCTCAGTCAGGATCTTCATCAGGTAGTCAGTGAGATCCCGACCAGCCAAGTCCAAACGCATGATGGCATGGGGCAGGGCATAACCCTCATAGATGGGCACATTGTGGGTGACACCATCGCCAGAGTCCAGCACAATACCTGCAGAAAAAAAGCAAGAGACACAATTTTTAACGATGGAGGCTACATGTTTCACCAACTTGCAAATCTAAGTTGATATGGGACACATAGCAATAGGGAAGAATGAAGAGACAACACAACTACATGAGTCATGAGGGATTCCCAATACTCCCAGAGTCAATGTTAGCCAGTTAAGAATTCCCTTTCATTAAGCAGTAGGCTAACTGCTAAACATGGAGGCAATGTACATTTTTCTGGGGAAAACTTTAGTCATGCCCATAGTTGAACTTTTCATTCTTTTAGTGGGCTGGCAAAGTCTTACTGCCTAGAACGGACCAGGAATATAAACAGCCATTGAAGGCATGAAGGGAATATACTGTGCAAGAGTTAAATAGTCCATTCTACAAAGAAATAAAGAAGATCAAAAAATTTGTATCTGAACAAGCCATTGCCAGTAAACATAAATTAGTCTTTCCCAATCAGGATCTTTTCAGAACTACTGGAATGCAGTAGTCTAGTCAGACAATATAATCCAAAGTATCAGGAGTACATGAGGCTGAGAAACATTAGTTAACTAGATGGACTTAATATAGGACAATTCAGTTTGTTTATGTTCCTAAACCCACGTCAGTGACAGGGTATCTCCTAAACTAGTTGGATTATGACTAGCTTATTCTTAAAAAGAGAGAAATTGGTGGGGTTCCCTTGGAATTCAGCCTTTTGCTTCTCTATTTCCAGCAACCAGCACTCACCGGTAGTACGGCCAGAGGCATAGAGGGACAGCACAGCCTGGATGGCCACATACATGGCAGGGACGTTGAAGGTCTCAAACATGATCTGGGTCATCTTTTCACGGTTGGCCTTGGGGTTAAGAGGGGCTTCAGTGAGCAGGGTGGGGTGCTCCTCAGGGGCAACACGGAGCTCATTGTAGAAAGTATGATGCCAGATCTTCTCCATGTCATCCCAGTTGGTGATGATGCCATGTTCAATGGGGTACTTCAGGGTCAGGATACCTCTTTTGCTCTGGGCTTCATCCCCTACATAGGAGTCTTTTTGACCCATACCCACCATGACACCCTAGGAAGAAAGAGGAAAAAACACTTAGCAATTTCTAATGGCTATTTTCTATCCTACATATTGCCAATTAATTAAAAGAGTATCAGGCTCTTCTTATTAAGTTCTTCACAAAACAGACAATAAACTGTAGGACAAATAAAGGAAGCAGTTAGCTCAGAGATCATTTAGACAATGTTACGATGATCTCTACAGAGCGGCCAATTTATTATCTTGTATTCTTTATCTGAAACAGTGTAGACTCTTTGGGCTATGATGGACATTCGCTTTTTCAAAATAATAATAGCACAGGGAGTTCCAGCTCAGGGACCTAATAACTGTCTCAAAATGTAACTCACTTCTGTGCATGATCCCCAAATATTAAATCTTACAAAGTTAAGGGGACTTATATTATCATGGTAATTTTAGTGGCTTCACATGGAGCCACCTGAGTCTTAGGAAGATGATCAAGAGTGAGGAAAGGAACTAAATACAATAGGTCATCTGACCTACTAATTCCTCACTCTTAGTTACAGTCCAGCCTTCCCGGCAAAGTAAAATTTAAAACAATATATACTGTATCTTTCAGTTTGCCTATTGTTGACGAGAAGCACAGCTGGTGAAAAGGGAAAACATACCTGATGACGTGGGCGGCCAACAATGGAGGGAAAGACAGCCCTAGGGGCGTCATCCCCGGCAAAGCCAGCCTTTACCAAGCCGGAGCCGTTGTCGCACACAAGTGCGGTGGTCTCATCCTCATCACACATGGTGTTGGCTTTCTAAGAACGGAAGAAAAAACAATAAAAGTCACAGGAGGCACCAGGAAGCTGTGCAAGCCCACAACACAAAGACTACAGGAAGATTTTCAACCTTAATAAATTCAGTAGATTTCCTTCACTGGGGAAAAGGACAGGGTGAAATAGTTCACCCTTACAGCTGTTCTCACTAATAAGTGAGAAACCTCAGGGGAAATAATCCATATCAAAACACAATAAACCTCTTTCTCTATTCATCTGCTGATTCCATTGATCATTAAAAGCTGCAAAGTAAAATATCAAGTAACAATGATATTAAAGTACTAGATTATCGGTAGAGCTTAACCAAATTTATTTAGAATTAGGACCTGTTTGTTTCAATAAGATTTACTTCTGCAGTTTTATAGTGGGATCAAAGGGAAGTCTATTTAAAATAATATATGTTCAAGGTTGAAATGTTAGCCTCTCTATAAAAACAATATAAATCTAAAGTCAGTTGTCTCCTAAAGGAATTACACATTGACCAATAATAACTAGGTTACCTTATTACATTGTTCATGTGTAAATGTTACACATGTACACTGCAATGAAACCTTTTCACTTCAGTCGTGCTATTGTCAAGTAAGTTTGTTTGAGAGGAATACTGAATTTTGATGTACAACTGAAGTGGTCAGGATGTCAGAAGATGGCAAAAGGAGACTGAAGTTGGTCCTTTTTATTTTTCAAATATTAATTCACTAGGGATGATTTTCTTCTTTTAATCCTCCAAGTATGCTGGACTAAAACTTCCATAACACCAAACAAATTGTTGGTTGAGGAATATGGGAACAGTTGTCCAACACATTCAAGGGCACCAATTTGAGCAAGAGTCAAAACGTGAGTTATTTCTCCAGGCAAAATATATGATTTTCGAAAATAAAAATAAAAATTTAGGACTTGATTTCTTAAAAAAAACATGAGAAAGTTTTGAAAGGTGGCCTGTGAATTTTGAAAATAATTAAATAGGAATATGAAGCCAGATTTCCCAGCATACTAGACACATTGATTTACAGAGGTGTAACAAGTAGCTTGTACTGAGGATACCCTTTTTTTCTTCAAACTGTCAGGTACCCAATCCAGCTCTGAATGACAATATCTAACAGCTAGTTAGACTGTTCTTTAATGTTAGGAACTAAAGATATATGAGCCATGAATAAACCCAATCAGATCTCATCTGACAGATATTTAATAAAATGTGGATGCTTCCTGCAACAAACTGATTATTTTGTTCTGGTACTTATACTTTTCCAGTAATTAGTTTTAGCCCATTCGGTTGCTGTCCATTTACAACTGCTCCTAAGCTGCTAATAATGATGATTTGGAGAAAACTACCTTGCTTCCACAATTGATCTGAGCCTACATTTCTTGGACCATCGTTTTGGGTCTCCGCTGACTTCAGCTTTGGGTGATTCAGTGTCATCACCTATTACTTGCTTGACTTTGAAAGCTTGCCCCTGGTTGTTCCAGCAAAAGGCAAGATCTTTATTTCCTCTTGCCATAAAACGGTAGTAAAATCAGCAGAAGAGGCTTGGAGGCATCTGTTTCCACCCATCCAGGAAAAGCAGCAAAGCTGCTTCAGGATTTAGTCATTTGTTGAGCTTAAAGCTGAAGAGGTTGAGCTTCTTCCCCACCGGCCACCCAACCCCACCACTCTCCAAGTCTCCTCCTCCAGTCCCAAGAGCTGCTGTTTTGAGAAGCCAGTCCTCCTTCTCCGGGTCCTGCCTGTCTGAGCAGCCAACCGGCCAGGCACCCGCCCTCCGGCTGCCGGCCTCACTCACCTTGGGGGTTGGTTCCTGGCTCTCAGCTCCGGTTGCCGCTTCTTCCCAGCTCTGCTGGTCGGTGGGCTTGCGAAAGTCCGGCGGGTTTTATATAGGCCCTTGCTGGCTTCTCCCCTCCCCTTCGCCGACCCACAGGAATGTCTCCATATTTGGGTGCTGGGCATCGAGACTGGCCAGGCGGCCGGACCGGAGCCCCGCAGGCCTCTTGCTCGGCCGCGGGGCTGCCCAAAGAAGGAGCGCCTGGCCCAGACCCAGGTAGCACGGGCCGGGCCGTATAAGGACTGTCTGCCGGCGACCCCCGCCCGGCCACCAAAGCTCCCTTCCCAAATAATCTTCCGAGCCATCATGCCTGGAAAGGAGACAGAAGCCCCAGGAACGAGCTGGGGCGGGGGAGGGCATCCCTGCCCGATCGCGGAAGGAAGGAAGGAAGGAAGGAAGGAGGAAGCTGCGGGGCAGAAGGCGGGCAGAAGGGCGCAGCGGAGCTGGCGAGGCCGCGGCCCGCCCTCCCAATCGGCGCTCGGAGCGCTGCGCGGTTCCTCAGGCCGCGGCTTTCTGCTCCTCCTCGCCTCCGGCGCTGCGAGGTGGAAGAGTCACAATCGGGTAGCCGCGGCTGGTCGACCCCTTGAGGGGTTTTCGGCGGACTTGGCCTGCGTTGCAAAGTGAGCGCGGCTCGATTGAACCGCCATCCTGATCTTTGAGCATCTGTTTAGGAGGGTTGGAACATGGCTTCCTAGGCGATTACATCGCCTTAAGTGAGGACAAAAGCGCCCTTTCTTAAAGCCCCCCCCCCCAAAAAAAAGAGTCTGGGCTCTTAAATTGAATCTTATTTATTTCATTTATTTATTTATTTGTTAAACATGTACAGGATAATAGTTGTTTGTATAAACATAACATAAGTAAAAAGTACAGATAATAGACGACAGTAGGACAGGGACGGTAGGCACAGTGGTGCGCTTAAGCACGCCTCTTACAGACCTCTTAGAAATGGGGAGAGCTCTACTGTAGACAGTCTAAGATTAAGGTTTTGGGGGTTTGGGGAAGAAACCACAGAGTCAGGTAGTGCATTCCAGGCATTGATCACTCTGTTGCTGAATCTTGCCCGTGATCTAAGAAGAACCCAGTTTTCCGGATCTTTGGCAGGACTGCAGACCAAAAAGTCTGTTTTGAGAGGGGCTTCGGAAATTTTAAATGGTCCACTTAGTGCCTTAGACAAAGACAGAACTTACAGACGCCGCCCATTTTGCCACCTTGAAAAACCACGCCAATTGGTAAAAATCCCCTAAAACGTTTTTACCCTATATATTCTTTTAAAGCTACTGTGATGATCCCAAAGATTTACTTTTACATCTCTTTGCTGAGGCTCGACCGTGGATTCCCATCTCCTTGCCTTAATTTACGGGAAAACCACACAGGATGCAACCCAAAGTGACAATGTGTTGGTTGGATTTCAGTAGATAAGATGCGCTTTTTTATCTCCTCAAACAACCTCAAAGTAATTGTGATGCTTATAAAAACATTTTCAGAAAAATATTCTTGTAAAACAAAGCTATTTGCTGTTGGATTGCATTATTGCATTAAGGATCTGGTTGACAATACAGGTTAACATTTTCAAGACTCATAAACCCAGGTGATTCAAACGGGCCAAAACCAGATTAAGTATGTTAGAGTTAGATCATGTTCAGAGTTCTGAACATTCTATTCTGTCCTATTTGCAAAGTGTTTTTTTTAATGTTACTTTTATTATGTCACCCAATATTTTTATAACATGAACATGCTTGCCCTGGACAATCATGGCTGAAGAGGAATATTCATCGAGGTCTGTGGCTTCTGGCCAAAAACACCAGTTCTCAGAACAGTTGTCTGTTAAAGGAGCGGTCAAGATCAGAGTACATGGAGCAGCATTTTTGAAGTATTATTTGTATGAGAAGAAGAGCAGGGTTTTGGCTGGACTGCCAACCACTATAAAGGAACATGTTAATGAACTTTAAAATGCTGTGCAAAATCAGTTTTATATATAGAGGATGATAAATACCAAAGGCTCTGGCTGGCTGCCAACCACATCGAAGAGTTACCATACACCATGAGTTCCCCGTACTTCATGCTATTTATACCACATGGGCAAGCTGACTTTAAAAGAAAAAAAAATCTAAAGCAATTCACATCTAGTTATGGTCATGGAGGAGGTTAATGGCAGTTTTGGGATTGGAGGAAGGGTGGAAGTAAAAGTCCCCTTTTGGATGGGCAATGACAACAGCCAATTATGGAGAAGATGAGATGAAAATGAAACCCTTGGAGAGCCTTCTCCACCTTGGTACTTGCCGGATATATTCGGACTACAATTCCCAGGATTCCCAATCATGCTGACTGGGAATTCTGGGAGCTGTAGACTTGGCATTCTAGAAAACATGTACGGTACTATCTGTGTACTGGACAAGAGATTGGACTAGAAGATGATCTCTCAGAGAGACCCAAGAGAGCTAATTTGGTGTAGTGGTTAAGGCACCAAGCAAGAAAGCAAACATAAATACAAATCTTGTCTTACCATGAAAGCCAGCTGGGTAACTTTGAGTCAGTTATTCTGTCTCAGCCCAAATCACCTCACAGGGTTGTTGTGGGGAAAATAAGAAGAGGAAAGTATGATGAGATTGTTCATCACCTTGAGTTATTTATAAAAATAATAAGGGCAAGATAATAAATAAATATTTCTTCTAATCCTTTATTCTATGACTCTAGTTGAAAAAAAAGACAATAGATGCATTTAGATTTAGATTTATTATTAGAGCTGGAAGGGACCTTGTAGGTCATCTAGTCCAGTGGTCCCCAACCTTTATTGCCGTGGACCGGTCAACGTTTGATAATTTTTCCGCGGCCCACTGGGGGGGGGGGTTTGCGGCGTCGTGTTGATTATTAAATCAAAACAATCTCAAATATAAACAATTTTAATACTGATGAGCCGCGCACAGAAGCCCCGCCCCCACGCTGATCAGCTGGGCCGGGGCACGTCGGCAGACGCAGGAGTCCCATCCCTGCGCTTATTATCGGGATTCGCAAAAGTCGCAGGACCCGCCGCCGCCGCTGCACAGAAGACACAGTAGCAGGGCGGCCCGGTACCATTTGTTCTGCGGACCGGTACCGGGCCGCGGACCGGGGGTTGGGGACCACTGATCTAGTCCAACCCACTGCTCAAGCTTTCTAAAAGAAAGTTAATGTATTTGCAGCAAATGTAACAAACATTTTCAGCAATCTTACAGGCAGGTCTAAACAAAAGAGTGTATTAATTATGCAGGCACATATGCATACCCAGCAGTGATGGGTTCTAAATCCCATCGCTATAGGTTCACGCTTGCGCTTGCGTGCGCACCGCTTCTGCGCATGCACAGAAGCGTCCGGGGTGGGTGGGCGGAGCCTCCCGCCACCACCGCTACCGGTTCATAGAACCGGACTGTACCGGTAAGCAACCCACCGCTGATATCCAGCATTAGCCCCCCCTCCATGGAAATGAACAAGCCCTAATTTAATACTTAGCTCTTATTGAACATTTCTGCTTTGAGGTTTTATGAACTGCTGTCCAAGCATGTTCATGCTATTTTCAAAAACATATGGAATCTAGATAGTTCTCGACTTACAACAGTTCAGTGTGTTGCAGCTGCGAAAAAAGCCAACACAGTTCTAGGCTGCATAAACAGACGGATAGAATCAAGATCACATGAAGTGTTAATACCACTTTATAATGCCTTGGTAAGGCCACACTTGGAATACTGCATCCAGTTTTGGTCGCCACGATGTAAAAGGGATGTTGAGACTCTAGAAAGAGTGCAGAGAAGAGCAACAAAGATGATTAGTGGACTGGAGGCTAAAACATAAAGAACGCTTGCTGGGTATGTCTAGTTTAATGAAAAGAAGGACTAGAGGAGACATGATAGCAGTGTTCCAATATCTCAGGGGCTGCCACAAAGAAGAGGGAGTCAAGCTATTTTCCAAAGCATCTGAGGGCAGGACAAGCAGCAATGGGTGGAAACTACCATATTTTTCGGTGTATAAGATGCACCTTATTTTGGGGGAAGGAAAACAAGGAAAAAAGGCCTCTGCCTCCCAGCAATTTGCCAAACAGCAAACAGTAGAGATGATATACACTGTTTGCTGTGTATTTCTGTGCATGTGTGCCTGACCCATAGAAATAGCAAAGAATTGGAGAAATGTACATTATGGGACACTGTTACATTTCAGATTATACTTTTACAGATCTTTAAATTTGATGTGGCTTTCTGGAAGTATAGTTATTCTCTGCTATTTAAAAGAAGATACAATAGCACTGGGCCTCTTCAGATCAAGCATTTATTTTAAAAAGTTTCTTCATTTTGTTAAGTTGTCTAGAACAATAATAAAGCAGTCTTTAAAAAATAAGCCTAATAATTTGAACATTCTATAGACATTTATACCGTATTTTTCAGAGTATAAGACGCACCTTTTTACCCTCAAAAAGAGGGTGAAAACTTGGGTGCGTCTTATACACTGAATGTAGCCCCACCCAGCGACCCCCACCCTTTGGCCTCTGCCTGCAATTTACCTCTTTGTAGCAAACAGGGCAAAGCACAAGAAGAGCACAAGAAGAGATAAACTGCCTCCCGACCTACAGCTGACGGAGGCTTGCAAGCCACATGGTAAAATGAAACTAACTACGGTGGCTGTAATGAGACAAATTGCTGGGAGATAAACTGCTGGCAATATTAGACTGCTGAAATTGCAAGGAGGCAAGCTATACCTGCTATGGCTCAGAGGTAGAGCTCTTGCTTCACAATCAGGAGGTTGTGAGTTCTATCCTAGGTAGAGGCAGATTCTGTTAATATGTTATTTTGTTAAATGTTTGTAGAGTGTTCAAATTATTAGACTTATTTTTTAAAGACTGCTTTATTATTGTTCTAGACAACTTAACAAAATGAAGAAGCTTTTTAAAATAAATTCTTGCTCTGAAGAGGCCCAGTGCTATTGTATCTTCTTTTAAATAGCAGAGAATACTTCCAGAAAGCCACATCAATTTTAAACATCTGTAAAAGTATAATCTGAAATGTCCTGTTTTAGTATTAAGTATTAGTATTAAAAGAAGGCAGCTGAGAAACCCTGACTTAGTCATGTTTGGAGTAGATCTATTTAAATAATTGGGAGGAGTTAGTGTGATTACATTTAATAAAACTTTCTGGGATTAATATACTGCCATAAATGTACATTTCTCCAATTCTTTGCCATTTCTATGGGTCAGGCACACATGCACAGAAATACACAGCAAACAGTGTATATCATCTGTACTGTTTGCTGTTTGCTGTTTGGCAAATTGCTGGGAGGCAGAGGCCTTTTTTCCTTGTTTTCCTCCCCCAAAACTAAGGTGCGTCTTATACTGCGGTGCGTCTTATACTCCGAAAAAATACGGTATTTAATTGCTCTAAGATCAGCAAACAATTCCAACATTTTTAAAATGGGAACAGGCATTCAAAGTTGAATTCTAAAGTGAAAGGAAAGTGATAATAAGTTATCAGTTTCATATTATAATAAGCTTAATGAATGAAAAACCAAATTTTGAATACCTAATGTCATATTCCTCTTGAAAGGCATCCTGTGAAACCTAGCATTTTAAGTATATCAAATTATTACTACTGCAAAACTAAAAAGTAAATGTATATCAAATTAATCTGTAAAATTAAACTTATCACTGATGATAGCCACCTTATAATTTACATTTTCATTAAAGACTACTGTATGTGGACAGTCAATTGTATAAAATAAACTAATAACTAACGTAAGGGTAACTTGACACCTTTATAATTTCCTGAAGTTAAGCAGACGTTAGTATCATGCTTATTATAGATTATTTTATAAACCCCCATGTCTTTTGTATAAACTTTTACATTAACTTTTTCCTGATTACCGTAAGCAAGTTATTTGCTCTATAAACATAGCTTGGAATGAAGGACTTATGACTGCATAAAAGTTTTAGCCAGTATTAATAGACAAATCCAGTCAGGTTCAAGCAATTAGAGAAGGGTAAGTGCAAAGCTCATCTCCGTAGGAGAAATTACTGTAGTTTCTCAAGTCTCTGCCAACAGAAGTAACAACTTTACACCTTTGTCTATTCAAAACCATACTATGGTTTTGCAAGTGTCACTTAGAGATACTGAAACACTCTCTTTTGAGTTAACAGATGTGCTTACTAAATTAGGAGTGAAATTAGTCTTACCACCCAGAGTTTTCATTAATCAGAAAGTATAGTAGAAATTCTCTTTCGCACTGCATGACATTGAATAGTGACAGAAGTATTAATAACACATTGTGATTTGTTACAAATGCTGCCTCTTTTGTAAGTTTAAATAACTGAGGAATTAATATGCATATATTTTATTTATACATCACCTTTCATTTGGGAACCTAATGTGATGCTTATGGTGCTGACTCCTCCTGTTTTTCCTAACAATCATGTGAGGTAACAACTTTCTGCTGAAAGGAATTCACAGCAATTGCAAGATATTCCATGAACATATTCAATTGACCCATTTTTTTCCCATTAAACCAATCCAGTGCTTCCAACAAAACAAATACACCTACTGAAACCAAAACGTATTTGTATTTTTTTTATATAAGACCATCCGATTCAGATGATTTTCAGCCATTTTTCAGGAAGAAAAAATAGCACTATTTTGGAATGAAATTGCCAGCTATTGATATCTATATCTATACCCGTGGTGGCGAACCTATGGCACAGGTGGCACACGGAGCCATAGCGGAGGGCACGCGAGCGTTGCCCACCGGCAAACCGGAAGTGCGGAAAAACGCACTTCCGGTTTGCCGGTGAGCTGTTTTTTGCACTCCGGAGGGTTCAGGGAAGCTCCCTGAAGCCCCGGAATGCAAAAAACTACAAAACGGACAAACCGGAAGTGTGGAAAAACGCACTTCCGGTTTGCCGGTGAGCTGTTTTTTGCACTCCGGAGGGTTCAGGGAAGCTCCCTGAAGCCCCGGAATGCAAAAAACTACAAAACGGACAAACCGGAAGTGTGGAAAAACGCACTTCCGGTTTGCCGGTGAGCTGTTTTTTGCACTCCGGAGGATTCAGGGAAGCTCCCTGAAGCCCCGGAATGCAAAAAACGACGAAACGGACAAACCGGAAGTGCATTTTTCCGAACTTCCGGTTTGCCCATTTCGTCATTTTTTACCGTCCCAGGCTCCGGTAAGGCCTTTGCGCGGGTGTGTGTGTGTGCGCATGCGCAGGGGGCAGCGTGGGGGGGGGGGTTGTGCGCATGCGTGGGGGGGAGGAAATGGGTGTGGGCATGCGGGCGCATGCTAGCGCGCGCACCCCCCCTTTTTGGCACGCGAACCTAAAAAGGTTCGCCATTATTGATCTATACCTATACCTGTATCTATATCTATATCATTCCAGAGGCTGCTCATTAAGTGAAATAATTTCCCAGAATTCAGGTTTTGCATTAATACCACTATATGCTTCTATGGGAATACATTCTGTTGAACTCACTGAGATGAGCTTTTTAATAAATTGCCAAAAACAGGGCTATGTCTTCTCATAAAAAACTCTTAACAAATATTCGGATAACACATTTTCATGTACTCAGAGCCTGGTGTTTATAAAATTCAGATTATGTAGCACTTTATATATAAAAGCAAATTATAGTTTGGACTGAAATGAAAAGCTCTAGGACGACTTTAATCAGACCAGAGCACTTTTCACTGCTTTTTAATTGAGAAAGAAGAATAAAAATGTGATCTTTTGTCAGCTTTATTTCATTACTACAGTATGTTTCATTTTTTAAACTTTGTATTAATAGCTTGAGGTTGTCTGTTTCTTTTGCAATAGCATATTCTGAAGATCCCAACATACTTCAGATATTCTGTTTAATCTTCCAGTAGGGATAATGCATTGTAGAATAGAATAGAATTTTTTTATTGTCCAAGTGTGATTGGACACACAAGGAATTTGTCTTGGGGCATATGCTCTCAGTGTACATTATCTACATTGGTTTGAACATTTCGAGATAAGTATATTCTTCCATATGTATTCAGCTCTTCCATTCTTAGAGCTCTATTAGCACAGCAAGAAAGGAAGCCATGGAATGGTAGCTGTACTTTTAAAACTGGACATAGGATGCTCTTCAACTGATTTAACTTATGACCTTCTCAGCTGTTGGATCAAATTCTGGAGGCATTTAGCCAAGACATAAAAAAGTAAGACATGCAAATTGGTTTTGCAGTTACTCTTTACATGTTGAGCAGGCTGTAGGGACAATTCAGTGATATTTGTCAGATTAAAGAACTAAGTTGGTTTATATTAGTCCATCTGTTCTTTATGCATTAGCATGGCAAAGTATTGTGGATTGTAAGCTACCAAAACCAAGCTAACATCAAGTAGAGAAGAGACATTTCCAGGAGAAGCACTTGCAGAACTACTTTCTAGCCTTCGTGTCATTATTTAGATTGTAATAGAACTTCATTATATGGTGAGCACTTGAATTCAGTCATTTATATATTTAAGAATATAAGTGTATATTGTAAGAGGAAAAGTCAACATTTCTCACATTGCATGAACAATTGTATTCACTATAAAACAGCAGAAGAAGAAGCTGGATTACTGTTTAGAAACATACTATTTATATAACTTTTTATAAACAAGAGTTTATAGAATTTTTAAATGTTTTGTTCAACTTTCTTTCATAACCTTCTTGATTTGGCTTCAGTTTTTAATCATTATGAATCAGACATGTTATTGGTTAGAATTGAAACTTTATTGCAAAAACAATGCACAATATAAAAAAAGAAGCTGGCTTAACTAAAATTTAAAATTTCTCATGCCTGATCTCTAAAAACATGCAATTCATAATTTGCTTTCAGAACAAATTCAAAGTAAGGATTGCACTTTAAATGTCCAAGTTCATCTGACTGCATCAAATCTTTCACGTCAGGCAGATATTCGTTAAGTTGAACTCCTACAATAGAAATAGTTGTTAGATATTACAGATGTTTGGGTAATATGGAACTTTAAACTTAATTTCAGGATAACATATTTAAACAGGAAAGATTTTTCCCTCTAACATTATAGTTTCACTGCATGTTAAAGCTATATATCGCATTTCTGCTGCCTTTAATTTGGCCAGCAATATACTGTACTAAATTCATGACTGTAATATTATATTATATATCTTTGATGTATAACTAATATTTGCATGACAATGTTTAAGCAGGAGATTCAAATTATTTCTGAATATATTTCAGTAAAATATACCTTCTTTTATCAGCTTTTGTAGTATTTTCACAAATATACTGTCTTTAGATGCTTCAATTGGATCATCTTTGCCTTCTGAATTGGACCAGCTATAATGTCAAAATGTAAAAGAACCAAAACAAATATATTGTAAAGATGAATAACATGCAATGTGTTAATCTAAATTTTCACTGAGCTACTTTTTCCTACGTTTATATTTCAAATTTTCATTTGCATTGTTTATTATTTTCTTCAAATTTCAGCAAGTATTACATTTCTGTTTTTCAATGTAGCATTAAAATATAAAAGGATTAAGTTTCATAATTTAAGGAAAAAAGTTACGGATAGATTTTTTAAAAGATTTGGAACTATGCATCTAGATTCTTCTACCAGAGGAAAAGTATTAACCAAGGAACAGAGTTTTCTTAGCCTTAGTGAAGCCTCTCCCAATTTGTACAGAAGGCTGGATCAGACTACAAAGTAGAGGGAAAGGCAAGGTGAAAATCTACTTAGGCAATATAAAATCACATCCATATATTTCATTAGAATTAATATCATGCATGACTTGGTGAAACATATGGATAGAAGAGTTAGAACAGGGCTGGCCTCTCTAATATAGAATTGGCATGAAAAAAAAGCAGTACGCTTTTCTTCATCATCATCGTTAGTGATCTACAATCGAAATAGTCAGCTTTTTAATGCCAAATTATTTAATATGTCTGTGTTGCTGCATTATACTATTGTGACTATGAAGTTTAGTCCATGCCCCAAGTGTACATTCTGTCATTGACAGTTTAACTGGTCCTATTGCCTAGACTTTCCCTGAGAAGGTAGCTTTGCTGGATGCTAAAGGAAGAGAATGCTGAAATTTGAATTCAGAATCAATTAAAGCCCTTAGCAAGAAAGAGGCCTCCGTTTCAGTAATACATTTTTAATGCATTTTAAAAAAGGTTTTTTTCTTGTTAATCCATTTATTATAATGTTTAATATGGCTGACTTTAATCTGCATTAAACCAGGACAAAGGGAAACACATTCTTCCATAATACCCTCCTTCATAGCTATTTAGTTCTCTTGAAAGTGAAAGTGAACAGAATGAATGAGGAACAAAAAACCACTACCTTGTTAGGAAGTCACTGTTTTTTCCCCACAAGCCTCGGGTACTACCCAACAATTCTATTGCCATATATAGTTATAGAGTAGAGTAGCATTAAAAAAATTATGCACATCCCTATAGGGTAGGTAGTTTGAGGTACCTGATTCAGAAATGCCTTGATAATGAGGAGGACATCTGAATAAGGATAATTTTGTATAGCTATTTATTCTAACTGATCAACAATTGGACAAACAGAAATGGTGGCATCCAACTGTGAATCAATACCTAACACGTTTTGAGATTAAATCTGGACATAATTATGAATTTATTCAAAATAAATTCTAATGAATGAAAGGATTCTTTAAACAACCTCCCCAAATTGTTCCTGAACCACATCCAATTGAACTATGTCATTGTATTTGTTTGGAATAGGTATTTTACACAATCCCTAGAGATTTTGAGGGGAGTCACTGTTATTGTTTTTTTTTTTCTGTCTAAAGCACAGTGCTGAGTCTTTTCATCATCCGTTCATCTACTCCTTCAAAATTTGGAAACTAAACACGGGTAGTTCAGGAAGGTGAGTAGCCTTTCAAAAGAGGAGGGAAGCAGATTCTATTATCTGGAATGATAGGCCTTCAAATAGAAAGGCAATTTCTATTTTTTAAGCAAACATTTAGCTGCATGGATGTATGAAGATTGTATAAAAGGAATACAATGGTATAATGGTTAAGAGCTAACAGTCGAGAAGCTAGGTGTATCTTCATTGAAAGTGGTACACTTTTAGTAAATCCCCCGTTTGTATGAGATAATTCCAGCCCTTCCAATAGTTTAATTAAAGATTATCAAACATATATCCTTGCATAGCCTTTCACTTGCCCAAGGAACGCCTACTATTCTATCCTTGCCCTTTCCATAAAGGAAATCTCTTCTTGATAGTGGTGCCCTGATTTTGGAATGTTCTACCTAAGTATTCGATTTGATATTAGAAATTGGAAGATATTGGAAGGCTACTCCAAAGAAGTATTAATTGAAATCAAAGATGCCCTCAAAAGTGGAAGGAGAGATGGAAAGCAGAGCTAATCCATGAATTCTTCCGGAAGACTTAACCTAATACCTTTTCAGGAACTGCTTGCATTCAACCTTTTGTGTTAACCTTAGACTGTCTACAGTTGACCTCACCCCATTCCTAAGAGGTCTGTAAGGGGCGTGCATACGCGCACCATCGTGCCTACCGTCCCTGTCCTACTGTCCAAATTTACCTATACCTACTTTGCTTATGTTTATGTTTATACCATACCTGTTATCTTGTACACGTTTTGACAAAATAAATAAATAAATAAATAAATAAATAATACTTGTAAGAACTGGTGTCCAAATCTATCTGTTTTTCCATTGCCCCCATCCCTTGTCAAATCTTTTGAAAATAAAGACCCAAAAATAGAGATTACGGTATTTCATTTGCTATTGATTTCGTGGAAGCTGCTGTAGGAACTGTTTTGCCTAATATGGATACAAATGTTGTAAATGAATACATTAAACAAATTAAACTGCTTTTACCTACCCATCTCTCAGGAGAGCTTTACAAAGTATTTTAAGTTTAAGATAATTTACGTCCACTTGCTCGGCCTTCATTAAAAAAAAGAAAGAAAGAATGTTAAATTGCATTTGAAATTTCAGGAAATAAATTATACATTATAATCATATTTGGTTGAATACGTATGCTAGCGAAACAAGGTAACAAAATAATGGTGTGTTTTGAAGAATATATTTCTGAAAATTGTAGGCTTAAGAAACTATGAAGCAATGTGAGAAAACTAAGGGATAAGCTACCCAATAGCATTATGGGCGTTATCAAAGGTAGGGGCAATGCTATCTGATAAATCTGAATAATGTGGCAAGTAGACAATGAAATGACAGATCAGCCAGAGACTGGGAGCACAGAAGCTTATGCAACATGTAACTACTCTCAGTGTTCAACAGGAACCAGAATGGTAAAAAACAGTTGGGTTTTAAGAAAATACTTTTTTTCTCAGAGATGAACATACTTGATTAAATTCTTGACTTTAGGTTGTGGGTGAAATGCAATACTATTTGAATGTTCCCTTGCCATGCTTCATACAGTTAATTCAGCAACAGCCATTTACAATGCATCCTTTCACATACAAGGATATGGCATCCTGGTTTTCCATATGGCTCTACAGAACATGTCTGTACAGTGCGATCTTTGATTACTTGAGCAGTGTGTATGTGTGTGTTTATCACGTGAGATTAAGCCTCTTTTTGGGTACATCAGTGAGAGAGCATGTTGTGTTGGTTAAGTGTAAGATCAGGACACAACACACCCAGATTCTAGTCTACCTTAGCCCTGGAAGCTCAACTGATTTGAGGTCACTCTTGGGTCAATCCAATCTACCTCAAAGGAAGTTGTAAAAAAATTGTAGGGGGGCTAACCTGAACATGTGAAGAAAAGGCGGAATATAAGTCTAACACATGCAAAAATAATGTCATCTTCCTGAGTTGGGCACTGAAAAAGATATCCTTTTACATTGTGCAAAGGAAAGACTGCACTCTATATTTTTTCTCCAGTGTTTGTGAATGAAACATGTATATGTACTGAGGCAAATAGAGACAATATGTTTAGAGCCAGTAGTGTCATCAATATACCTTTACTGAGATGGCAATTATACTGTGAAATAATCTACCCTCTGGAATAAGTCATATCCGAAACTGGTGTGTTTCAGTATCTTTTATGTTAACCTTTCTTAATCTTTTATTATCATTATTTTACAACAGTTTATTTTGTATTTTTTAAAAAAACCCTTTGTAACTCATTTTGGAAATTTTACAAAGAGGAACTGTCTCAAATACTTTAAATAAATAAATGGCTGAAACAGAAATTCAAAAAATTGAGGATAATACAAATAATACTGATAACAATACCTTCCAAAGCTGGATCCTCCATTACCAAAAATGGATCTAACAATGATTATCTGCATTAAGTGGTACTTAGAACAACACTTAGAGGTATTCTATCAACTGTCGTAAAGTTATAATCGTGTATACCCATTCACTGAAAATCAGTAACACGCAACTGAAATTCTCATTAAATTTCATACCTGATCGATATATTCCAGCAGATCCAGTGCCTTCTTGAAGTCATACTCATTAGCTTTCCGGTTCTCATCACATATGTATAGCTATTGTATAAAATAATGAACACAAAAATTAGAACTTGCTGCAGGGTGGATGGGTGCGGGTAGAGGGGAATCACCCTGTATTTTAACAAATTTTCACTGAAATATGCCTCAATTCCACTAAGAATAAGGGAGCGGCATAAACCTTTAGATATACTTTCCATGTTATAGCCATTGTGTGTAAGATTGATAAATGATAACTTCAATTCATGTGGATGCCTATTTCACCATGGTAAATCTGGCCACCCGGTTATGAGTCTTATAGCATATTAACATGACTCTCAGGTTCAATTAAATCATTAATTTTTGCATGTAAGTGAATGGAACAAGCACAGAAAAGCACAACTATCTATCTCAGAAACATTGCCAGTACAGGTAGTCTTCGACTTACAACAGTTCATTTATTGACCACTTGAAGTTACAATACTGAAAAAGTGATTTATGACTGTTTTTCACACTTCCAACAGTTGCAGCAACCCTATGGTCATGTGATTAAAATTCAGACGCTTTGCTACTGACTCATATTTATGACAGTCGCAGTCTCCTGGGGTCATGTGGTCAACTTTGGTGACTTCCTGACAAACAAAGTCAACGGGGAAGCCAGATTCACTTAATAACCCTGTTACTACCTTAACAACTGCAATGATTCACTTAACAACTGTGGCAAGAAAGGTCGTAAAATGGGACAGAATTCACTTAAGAAATGTCTCACTTGGCAACAAAAATTTTGGGCTCAATTGTGGCTGTAAGTTGAGGACTACCTGTACTTGAATCTTCAAATCATTATTTAAAGATACTGATAAAGTTGACAGTTTTCTTCTGTAGTAACCTGCAATTACAAAATTACTTTCAGTTTTGGATAACTTGAAGATTATGTATAATACTGTGGAGGTAGTAGCGGTACAGAATTATTTGTGATAAACCTGGAGAGTAATAAATTAAGATTTATCCACTCACAAGTTGTTGTATATTTTGAATCACACGATGTAGACAACACCAAGTGCAAGTGCATTTGATGGGGAAAGAAACTTTCAAATGTTCATACACTCTTAGGCTATTACAGAGGTGGGTTCCTCCCGGTTCGGACCAGTTCGCCTGAACCGGTAGTGACCTGCTGGTGATGTCATGGTGACATCATGGAACCAGTTCAGTCTGTGCCGGTCCGTGGAGGCCGCCATCTTTTTTTGGAATTTTTTTTTCGATTGTTTTTTTTAAAAAAAATTCCCAGATTTTTTTTTCTTCTGCACATGCGCAGAAGTAGAGTTTCCAGCACTGTGCATGCGGTTGCCATCTTGTTTTTGGCTTTTGGGGGGGGTTGGCTTTTGGGAGGGGGTTCCCGTTTTTTTTTCTTCTGCACATGTGCAGAAGCTGAGTTTCCGGCACTGTACATCTTGTTTTCGGCTTTTTTTTGTCACTGCGCATGCACGCGCGTGTGAAGCACACGTGCACCCACGTGGCATGGCCACGCAGCGCAGGAGGAAGCAAACCGGCAGAGAGGTAAGTTAGAACCTACCCCTGGGCTATTACTCTCCATACATTGATGGTTTTATGAACATGCTGTTAAAAAGTACCCCCAGCTACACAACTTATGGGTCATCCTGACTAATGAAAACTTCAGGTTTTCATATTTGAGAGAAGTGGAACCTTACTAAGCTGAATTGCTTTGATACAAGGCAAGCAGGTACAACTGCAATAAAGTAAGAAACAACCTGGCATGGCCAATTTCCAAACAAGTGCACAATATTCAAGTCAATGATACTGTTGATCATACACTGTACATAAGACACTGACACATTACTGTTCGGGCTTTGAAGTCAAAATTTCAGAGCAAGCTTCAACACAAATTTTTTTTAAAATGGATAATGTTGGTTTCTTTTGAAAAATGGAATTTCCTTTGGATAGATGCAAAAATCCCATTAATTAAAAATATGGTAAATACCTCAATGAGCTGTGGGGCACTTAAAACTGGCATTTCGTTGAGAGTCATATTTTTCTCTGCCAACAACTGTTCAGGAAGAGTTTCTTGATGCAGTAAAAAACATTCTTGTTCAATGATTTCTTGCATACATGGAAGAAGAAAGAATCATTACCGATGATAGTGGCAATAGAACCATTTCAATGAGGACCAGAAATAAAGGGATTCTCTGTATAAGCATGGCATAGTTTTAAAGTTTAGCTTAAAAAGTACCTTCAATTTTCTCATTAAGCATCACATCTGATATATGGGAAGCTAGCACAGATAGTTTACTTAATCCAAGAAGAGTTTTCTTCTTCGCAAAGTACCTTGTTTCTGTATTTGCTAAATTGTGGAGTGTTCTGTAAGCCTAAGAGTGACCAACATAGTTCCGATTAGATAAAGTTATGAAAAAGTAAAGTTATAGAAGAACAAAAAGGTAAAGATAAAGGTTTCCCCTGTCCAGTTATGTCCGACTCTAGAGGGCAGTGCTCATCTCCGTTTCAAGAATATTTATAGATACAGAGACCTAAACCACAAAGTTATTTAAAAATATTGATACAGATTTCCCAAACCAGTTGTACTTAAAATTACTAGTTCATAACTACATATTCAAATTCTGAAATGATGAGGAAAATCCTCCTTTCTGCTGAGCAGTGTTCTAAAATTATTGGGAATAACATAAAAAAAGTAAGGGTAAGAGGATAAAGATTTTAAAGATTAAAATAGTCATTGAAAATGGAAAACCATCAAGACAAGAACTACTATAAAATATATTACTGACATGCATCATTATTTAAATTTTAACTGAGCTTCTGCACAAATGAGAAGAGACATCATAATATTTAAAATATCAGTTTCATAATAAGGATGAAGAACACACTAAAAAAAGAGCTGGTTTGATCTAGTAGTTAAGGCACCAGGCTAGAAGGCAGGTCACTGTGAGTTCTAGTCCCACCTTAGCCACTGAAGCCAGCTGGGTGACCAATTCTCCTCACAGGGCTGTTGTTGTAGAGAAAATAGGAGGACGAAGGGTTTGATATATTCACACTCTGAGTTATGTATGTATGACTGTAACTTTTTAATGTGTTTTTAATCAGCTCTTTTTAAATTGATATGTTTATTTATGTTTCTTCCTGCTGTGAGCCGCCCAAAGTCCTTGGGGAGTTGGGCGGCATAGACATATATATATGACAAATAAATAAATAAATAAATAGACACACATATATATGACAAATAAATAAATAAATAAATAAATAAATAAATAAATAAATAACAACTGCTTCTGTATTTTGGAAGGAAATACCGTATTTTTGGAGTATAAGACACACATTAGCTTTAGAGGAGGAAAACAGGGGGGGGGGGAGAAATCTGCCTCTGCCTCCCAGCATCCATCTGGCTAGTGTCCTTGCAGGAAACAGCAACAGCCTGATCAGCTTCAGCGCGTTATTGCAGCCCCAGCACATGGCTCGTCAGGGCTCCGCTCCGTTACGCCCACCACCAGTCAACTGAGCTGAGTTGCCGCCGCCGCTGGGCAACACTGGAGCCTTTGCTTTGCTTTGGTGATTGGATTTGCCTCCCGGAATACCGCCGATCAGCTGTTCTAGGCGGCGGGGATTGCTGTGGCCAGTTTGCCGCAGCAGTCCGTTTGCCACTGAATGGGCGTCAGCGGCGGAGAGCCCTGCCGCCTGGAACAGCTGATCGGCGCTGCACCAACCCCCCCCACCGCAATATTCGCACTATAAGACACACAGACGTTTCCACCCCACTTTTTTGGGGGGGGGGGAAGTGTGTCTTATAGTCCGAAAAATATCAGAGGTGGGTTCCTCCCAGTTCGGACTGGTTCTATAGAACCGGTCGTCGTCTTCCGGTTCCGGATCGCTGCATCGCGGACGCTCCTCGTTGAGCGCCTTTCCTTTTCCCCGTTAAAGCCGCCAGAACAGCTGTCTGGCGGCTTGAAAGTCTCTGCCCCGGGCAAAGGGGAGAGATGAGAGCCGGACAGGTGGGGTAGAGCCCCCCCTAGTGCCCCAAGTGTCAGCTAGGGGCGCGAAAGGTGAGGGCTCCCCAGCCAGCCTGTCTCTTGCTCCGGGGACTTGGAAACCTCCGCTTTTGCGGAGCAAGATGCTGTGACCACCCGCTGCTTCGTGAATGGGATTACAACTACTTAATTGTTTAAACAAGCAGACAGAGAGAGACAGGATTTTAAAGGGCAAGTACAGATTTTTTTTTTCTTTCAACTCCACTGCTGATTTTCACTTCAGAAGAAACTAAGTAACAGTTATTAGGCTACAACATGGCGATCGGAGAAAGTGGGAGGAGAAGTGAAAGTAACTTTCGTTTCCCTAGCAGCTTTTTTTCTTATGGAAATTTTTGATTTTGAAAGTTGGCTTTACCCTCTCTGTCTCCCGATTCTGGATTAAATAATAACTGACAATTTTTTAAAAATAAAATTCTATCTGGCTTTGGAATTTGAAAGAATTTTAAAAGAAATTTAAAAGAACTTTAACTAGAGGCTTGGCTTTTTCTTTGTTCACCACTGGAAATACTAAAATGGCTTCAAAATCTGGAAAGATTGTTTTGAATAAAAGAATGGATTATTCATCTGGTTATATTTCTAAAATGCAACTTACCACTGAGTTAACACCCCCAAAGTCTTTAACACCTGAAAATTTAATAAGTACCTTAAAGATTATGAAAGATGAACTTATTGTTGAATTTAACCAAAAAATTAGTGAAATAGATAATAAAATGCAGGCTGCTTTAAAGAATATTGACCAACAAATTAGAAATGATGTGTTGGAGGTATGTAAAGGTCTAGCAACAAATATTGAAGTTTTGGCAAACCGCATTGAAGAAAACAAACAAGTTTTGACAACTTCAGTAGAATATATAGATAAAATACAAAATGACATTGCAAATTTTGAAACAGAGGTGTTAATGACGCAATTCAGATCCATGGAATTTGCCATAAGGGTCAGGGGGTTGAAAGAAGGATTATATGAAGATTTGAAAGGAAGGATGGTGGAAGCTTTGGAGCAGGTGTCTGGACTGTCTAAAGAAGAACTAGCCAGGCAAATTGATAAAATATATAGAATCAACTCCTGGTATGCAAAACAAAAACACCTACCAAGGGATATTGTAATATACTTTACTACAAGAGCCTTACGGAATAGGATTATACAGGCGACGTTTAAAATAACCTGCAGGTGAATGGCCAGGAACTGATGATATGGAAAGAAATTCCCTCTAAAATGCTCAAAGCCAGAAAAGATTATACCTTTCTGATTGATGAATTTAAAAGGTTAAATTTACATTACAAATGGGAAGCACCAACAGGAGTTGCAGTGAAATTTCTGGGAAAAAGATATCGGCTTAATACAACAAAGAAAGCTACTGAATTTTATGTCAACGTCTTAAAGGCTGATATATCCAAGATTCCAGAGGAAAGATGTATGAAAACAAAAGAGGAGGAGGAGGGAAAGCCATCCCTTCCTCTTCAAATCGAAACAGATTTACAAAATTTAAATGATTGGCAGAGCCAGACAGATGTCTACAGTCTGGAAAAGGAGATGGAAGATCGGGGTCAGATGGGAGGCGAGCTGACAACTACAAAATTATCAAGTTACAAAAAGATGCAACCATCATCAAGATACAACAAGATGCAGTGTTGAAGTTTATTGGACAGATGGTTGCCATTATGACTGTACTTTTCTTTTTCCCTTCTTTCCTTAATTTTTTTTTCTTTTCTTTACTTCTTGCATTCTTTTTTTTTTCTTTTGTTTTTTTTGGGGGGCTTATTCAAAGTATTATTAATTCTTTTTAAAGATTTAGAACTTTTTTGAACCTAATAATTTAATACATAGTAACATTTTGTTACTAATAGAGTGGTAGAATTTATGATGAAGTTTAAGGTTTTTGTATTATTATTTAGTTATTTTTTGTGTAATATCAATTTAAGTTTTATTTAATTGTGAGAAAGATTTGGAATTGTTATCTATCCAGTTATAAAATATTACAATTAGATTTAACATTTTTTTTTTTGGGAGGAAGGTTATTTAAAGTTTGGAATTAGTGCTTATAATCTGATATATAGTAATAGTAAGTTATTTATATACTGATTGATTTTATGATGAAGTTTAAGGTTTTTGTATTTAATACTTAGTCATCATTTATGTAATAATCATTTAATTCTTAGTTAACAGTGAAGAAATGTTGTGAAGGGTAGATGATTGAAAGGAGGAGGAAGGAATTTTTATTAGTGTACAATTTGGAGTTGAAGTTTTAAAAAAATAAGGTGGAAGTCAAAATTTTTTAATTTAATTTAAATTTATTTTATTGATATTATGCCCTGTACTCTCTCTGGGAAGTCCGGGGGGGAGGGGGGAGGGAAAGGGGTGGGTTAGGGGGGAGAAAAATTAAAAAAAATGTTTGTACTTTCTATTTAATGTTTAGCTATTATCTATGTAATTTTGTACTAATAAAACTTTTTGGGAAAAAAAAAAAAAAAAAAAAAAAGAACCGGTCGTAACGTGGTGGCCTGGGTCGCTGGAACCGGCAGTGACCCAGGCCTGCCATGCCCCTGAGCCGGTTCTCTCAGTGGCGCCATAGGCCCAACATCTTGTTTTTTGCTTCTGCGCATGCACAGCTTTTTTTTAAGTACTGCGCATGCACAGAGGGTCATTTTTGGGAAGTGAAGTGCTCACGCAAAAAGTGCACTTCCATCGCAATGCGAACTGTTGGGGAAGGTAAGTAGAACCCACCCCTGCAGTAGATATATTTTACAAAGCATTTATTCTCTAAGATACCTGGTCCTACAATATGATAAGCATGTAAGCTTTTTGTTAATGTTTAAAAATAAAACCCTGACATAAACAAGTTAACCAAGTAAATTCAGGGGAAAAATAGGAAGAGGAAGAGCCGAGGTGGCGCAGCGGTTAGAGGCAGGTACTGCAGGCCACTTTAGCTGACACTGATCCTCAGGTCAGCGGTTCAAATCTCACCGGCTCAAGGTTGACTCAGCCTTCCATCCTTCTGAGGTAGGTAAAATGAGGACCCAGATTGTTGGGGGCAATATAAATATACATTTCTTACTGGTGTAAACCGCTTAGAGAGTGCTTGCACTGTGAGGCTGTATATAAATCTCATAAAATAAATAAATTAATAAATTAATAATAAAAATAGTTGTATAAAAGTGCTCTATTAAGTACTTTTGTTTGGAATTCTTACCCATTACTTTTAGGGCAGAGTTTGAAATAATGAAATCATCTCATAGAACCTTCATGTTCTAAATTTAAATTATATAATTCAACCCAAAATTTCTCCTACACCATGGTGGTATTACCGAAGAAAAATTTTGAGCTGAATTTTGGTGATGTGATTTACAATAAATTTTGGCAATGAAGAATACTGTTAAATTTAAGCTCTATGCAAAGACCCGGCAAATCTACACAAGCAGAAGTCTGGATTTCCTCATGAAAGAAACCTGCTCCTCCTAAATGACACCTTCCCTCCCCAATTTACAGAAACATCATTAAAAAAAATGAAAATAACCAACCAAAAAGTTTGCATGATTACACAAAGGTTATAACTTGTTCCTTATATTACCGATTTCTATATGTTTCCCAAGTGGACCAAGAAAGAGGGAAGAAGGATTTACATTGTATGCATTCCCTTGACTAAGGGAAAAGTAAGAAGTTTGTATTATTTTAAAGCATACCTTATCCATGTCATTACTATTGATGTCATGTAGCCAACTGAGATGTTCATGAGCTTGTAAGAAGCTAGCCAGCTGGCCATGCTGAGCAATTGGCTGTGATAAGAGTTTTCCTCTTTTTCCTTTTTCCAAATACCAACGAAACAGAAAATCTGAAAAATTCTAAAAAATAAAATTATACGATATATGCATAAGGATCTGCTTTGCAAAGTATGGTCTTCTTATGAAACAGAAGTATAGATCTTTAAAAGTGTAAAACACTCATTCCTTTTTTACAGCTTGGCACTCAACAAGCATCTATTACTATGGTTCAATCTGAAAAAATTGAATTTTTTATTCTCTCATGTCAATGCTCAATATATCTTCAAACATGCAAAGGGAAAGCTGTTGTCCTGGTTTAACATTATTTTCTAGCTTGTTCTGTCAATTGCTCCTCTGCTAGTTATCAAGTGATTATTTCTAAAGCAGGAATAAACCAGAACCCTGAAGCAGCTTAATATGTTGGTCCTTTGCCTTATGTTATATTAAAAGTTCCCATGAGACTTGATTTGCTTAATTAGCATATCTGCAGAATACATATCTGTACCTTGGTTTATAATGCATATTTCTCTAGTTCAAGTATTGGAACAATAGCTTTTTGAATAAAGGTAAAATTGACAATTCTCTCTATTACGCTCTACAACTTGAAAGAATACAGGACATTTTAGACAGATAATCTTCTAGGTCCCCAACCCTCAGCCATGGCCCATTCCCGGGCACGGCCTGTTCGGAACCTGGCGGCACAGCAGTGGCCGAGTGCATGCGTGTGAAGCTCCCCTTGCATGAGCGGCAGCCCCTTGCCCTCTCACACAAAACTCCCCTCGCACGAACAGCGGCTGTTTTGCGCTTGCACGTGAAGGTCCCCTCATGCAAGCGGTGGCCATCTTGCGCTCACGTGTGAAACTTCCTTTGTGCAAGCAATGGCCATCTTGCACTCATGCGTGAACCTTCCTTTGTGTGAACAATGGCCATCTTGCATTCATGTGTGAACCTTCCTTTGCGCGACTGGAGAGCGCATGCAACCATTGCTCACACAAATGGAGCTCCTCTCCCCCCCCCCCGCCGGGCCACCAAACCAGAAAGGCTGAGGACCGCTGCTCTAGAGAAACTATGTGGAAAAAAGTATCATTTGAAATTAAAATTATATAAGTGTTGAACTTAAATCAGGGGTCCCTAACTCACAGGCCACGGCCCACTATCAGGCCGTGGCCTGTTTGGAACCAGGCTGTGTGAGCAGCTGACTGGTGCACATGCGGGTATGTGTAGTTCGACTTGCCTCACGCAAGCGGTGGCCATCTTGTGCTTGCGTGTGAACCTTCCTTTGCACAAGTGGCTAGTGCGTGCACCCACTGCTCACACAAATGGAGTTCCTCTCCCCCCCAGGCCACCAAACTGTAAAGATTGGGCACCGCTGACTTAAATGACAAAACCTCACTATGGTAAGATTTTAATACCTCACCTGATCAGCAAACTGGGTCATGTAGCGTTGTAATCTGCTTTGGTTATCAGTCTGTTCGCATAATTGTACCAAAATATCAAAGTCACAATATTTTTCTGCAAGAGCAGCAGCTTGCTGGTATTGTTTGAGAACAACTGTGTAAAAATCAACAAAAACACAAAACACAACAGCTCATACGTTTACCCTGTAATCACTAGTAGATATGACAGTATTAATTGTCAAGTTAAAAAAAAACATTTTCTTCACAATACAGTTTATGCATGAAGCATCTATCAGATATTTTGGACATTACACTCCCTCAAAGTAGACAGATAGTATCTTTTCTTTCTATAGCAAATTCTGGCTTTTATCTCTTTACTTATTTAAGAAATTTATATGGTCAATCTTTTAACATAATATGATTCTGGGAGGTGTATAAGCACAGCAACAATTAATACATTGTAACCAGTCTCAAAATACTGAACCTGAATCAAAATAAAACAAAATAAAACCGAGATTACTATCATTATAATATTCTATCCATATACAAGAAATTGAGAGTGAGCAAAGTGGGTAATTAATAAATATTCAACAATTATTAGAAATAGAGTCTATGTGATGATACAGAAACAAGCACTCTCATGCCATTTTATTTTTTGTACAAAGCAGTAATGCAATTTAAAGAAAGAATTCAATTCACTTTTTCTTATATTCCATGAACTCCATGGTGCATTCCCTTGTTCAAAGGAAGCTTTATTACAAGCAAGGGTACTGCAAATGCACAAATTGCAAAACTGGAATTTGGCAAAGTAACAAGTAATCAAAGTGAATTAAGAACTGTTCTTAACTCTTGTCTATCCATTTGTGAAGCTATAACCCAAGTCCTGAGAGCTGCATATACTTTCCAAAAAATCTTGGTGGCATCCACAAAGTCCTTCCATTGTTGACTACCAAACTGTTACTTTTAATATGAGAGAAAGGGGCAATTATTAAATATGCAGAGAATAATCCCATTAAGTAAAAACTTCCCCAAGTGAAGTTTGACTGCTGCTAAGTACATACCCATGTCCATCTAGACTCCTGGCAACAGTATCTAAGTGGTTTGCATTAATCATTCTCCAGAACCGTTCTTCAACTTGCCAGCCCACCCTTGAACTGAGGGATTGCCCTGTGATCTCCCAATTAAATGATAAGCAGATCTTAAAGGGCTGCAGAGCTTTTTGAGATAGGCCAAAGTCAAATACATGCTGCCATCTGCTGGGCTTCATAAAGTTACATCTAATTAAATTTAAATCAAATCAAATGCAGTTTTTGCCTATTTTGCCTAAAGCAGTTCCTAATATATCACTGTAAGTGACCATCTATCTGAAAAAAGTTATGCTCCTCTGTCCTAACTAAAAAAATAGCATCTGATAATTCTACTGAATGCAAAATTACATTAGATAGTAATTCTTATAAATACTTTCCCCCACAATCGCTCTCTCTCTCTCTCTCTTTTTAAAGCAACTTCAACTTCAGAATAAAAATATAATAACTGAAAAGAGAGTAATACCTTGGGAGAATTTGCTTTAGTTTCATACACCAGATTTTTATATGGTACTATAAACCTAAATATATTTTGCTCTTCTTAACCCTCTGTCTTTTATGCCTTACCATTTTTTATTTCATATTGCATAAAACTGCAAACTATTATTAGGAATTTAAACATCAGCTTGTACAAAAACAGCAGCACTTACGTAATGGTAGCAATAATTCCGTTCTTTTCTGTTCGTATTCTACCAGCAGACTGTTATAACGTTCCTGATGTTCAGGCCGGTCCACAGATTTAAGCTGAGAAACATAGCCATCCAGAAAGCAATCCAGCAGTGCCACCAACTGTTCCATCACGATGCTACGAAGCTTACTATTAGCTTGTGGATAAACCTTCTTCAGAATGATTTCGTGTTGCTGCACTATTGTTGTTCGCACACCAACAGATGCTTGAGAAGACCATAAAAACATTTTGATGACATTTCTGCAGGTTGAAACTTTATCACTAATATAGCCAGTGGTTCTTAACCTAGGGTGTGTGCGAGAGAGCATTTCCAGGGGTGTGAGAGAAATTTCAATTAAAAAAAAATACGAACAAGGCAACCATGTTTTTATGTTATATAGTAATATAATAATATAATATAACAATATATAATAATATAATATAATATAATATAATATAATATAATATAATATAATATAATATAATATAATATAATATAATAATATAATAATATAATAATATAATATAATATATATTATAATATATTATATTGTAATATATTATAATATATAGAATATAATTATAATATAATATAATAATGTTATATAGTAATATATATTGTAAATAAACACGGCATTTGTTTATGCAATAAATGTTTTTTCTTAAATAAAAAATATACACACATTTTTAAAGGGGTGCAAGAGCTTATTTTCAGATTCAAGGGGGTGCGGACCACTGAAAAGGTTAAGAACCGCTGACTACATACTGTATATAAGTTACAAGTAAAATGGAAATGCATATGTGAATGAATTCATTGTTTGTAAAGCAAAGCAGCATTTTTCAGTAGAACAACAGACAGACTTTCCAGCAAGAAGAATGGGCATAAAATAACCAGAAAGAACTGTACTCATAAAAGAAAAAAATCTAGAGCTCAAAAGTATCCACTTATGCTCCCATACTCATTCAAACATGGTTTTTTATTTAGATTTTTATCCCCCTTTTATTACTTTATAAGTAACGCAAGGAGTAAACATAACACTCCTTCCTCTTTTTATTTTCCCCATTACAACTATCCTGTTAGCTGGGTTGGGCTGAGAGAGTGAGTGACCTACTTAAGGGCACCCAACTGGCTCTCATGCCTAAGGAAGGACTAGAATTCACAATCTTTTGGTTTCTATCCTGACCACTAGACCGAATTGGTTCTTCTAGGTTTCTTCCTTAGATTTCTTGTACAAATAACTGAATTTGTTATCAGCATCATAGTATACTATTGCCCCACCAAATAAGTGCTAAGATTAGGGTGTGTGAGTAACTGCATTATTCCCAAGTCATGAATCAGAATGCTGCTAAGTAAATTGATAGGTCAACTTTAAACTTCAGGTGGTGAAATTAAGAAATGAAAGCAATTCACTTTTTTTTTACAAACTCTTAGTTTTAGCCACAGGCATCAGAAACACAGCACCTTCTAACAGATTAAGTACAGAAAATAGAGGGAATTGTTTAAAGTTTAATATAATACCAGGTACTGTATGCGAAAGACTGGTATAACTAAGACCATATTATAAATTAACAGCAAAGCATCACAAATGCCATTTTAATTTTTCTCACCTGTCCAAGGTACATACTCAGGTTCAACTTTAGTGGGATCTCTTATTTTATATAAAGGAATTTTAGACTGCCGATCTTGGATAGCAGCTTTTAGCATATCCTTCACAAAAAACCCAAAGAAAATAAATCTTGTTAAAATCAGTTTTATGGAATATGCTAGGTTTTTAACATAAATATCACTGTTATTATGAACTCCCATAGTTATCTTTATAAGGATTATAGACCATTGGCAGATAAAAGGGAAGTATACATATGCAAAAATGAATGCCTCTAGACAAAAGCCAAATAATTTTTAATATTATAATTGAGTCAGAATTTAAAAAAAAATGAGAAAGAAGAGTGCCTTATGGTTTCATATATTGCTTTCATTTTCAGTAACAGTGCATTTCTGGGTAAAATAAACAAGCGGACACCAGGATGCTACTGGTAGAGTCCTCCAACTTTATTCCATTCACCTATCCTACACACTCCATAAATGTGCTCCATAGGAGTATGGGAGTCTTTTAAAACTGATGTACAGAAATACAGAGGGGGGGGGGAAATGTTAAGTCGCACTGATGGATAGCAATCTGTTTCCGTAACAGAAACCTGAAAAGTTGATTAATGTCCACATTAACATAGAATATCAGGTACCTTTATAATATTGTTTACATCAACAACTGTTTCACCCCATTCCTCAGACTGAACCGATGTATCCTTCAAGACTTGTTTTTCCTTTTCCAGTAAGCATTCAAAAATAGTATCTACTTGAGAAACCTGAAAAACAAAAGAATGTCACACTGGCACTCCATTTATTGAAGACATTGGGTTTGTATTTTTTTTAAAAAAAAAATAACATCAGGGGTAGGCAGTCTTGCAGACACAGCATACATTTTATTTTCATTATCAAGGCATGACTGCCTTCTATTAACTTTTTGTCTTTGTTCCAAGCCATTTGGATTATATCTAGGATGCTTTTAGGCTCCTCATATATTTGAAGTTTATTCATGCATGATGTGTTTCTAGATAGCAAATAATTCTTACCTCTCTGAAGAAAACATCAGCAGGTGTTAGACCTGAAGGAATGTCATCTTCTCTTTTGTTCAAAGCAATCTGTATTGCACAAGTCACGAGATCTGGCAATCTGTAATGATAGTTCTTGAGAGAAATAGCTGCTGCCAATTTTTCTGCATGTTCACAAAGTAGTAATCGAGCTGCCATCGGCATGCCTCTTACTTGAACACAATCCAG
The DNA here is from genome assembly GCA_023053685.1 of Diadophis punctatus similis. Lineage (NCBI taxonomy): Eukaryota > Metazoa > Chordata > Lepidosauria > Squamata > Dipsadidae > Diadophis > Diadophis punctatus. The sequence goes on from JALIGW010000001.1 coordinate 76,328,165, forward strand.
TCGTCCAAAGAGATCAACCTTAGATAGAGATAACTGTAAATAAAAATAATGTATGCCACACTGTTATCCATATTTTTATCTGATAGCATTAGGAACTTACTTGGCGAAGAAAATCAATGTACATAGAATGTGCTTGTGACTTATTATCCAGCTGGTGAAGAATAATGATGGATGAGTTGGTAAAATTTTCTGCATCTGGACAAAAACACGATCAAGAGCATTTAAATGTTTACTCGTTTCAAATAAACTTTGAAAATGTAATTTTACTTTTTAATTAACTTAAATATTTAATGTACACATTTTTTTCAAAAACTATTCATCCCGTTGGATTTTTGCATACCTTTGCCATATTATATAAAGGGAATCTAACCAAACCACATCCCCCCCTTTTGAATCAGGCTCATTTCATATCAAGATCAATAAGGATGTCTACTTCAGGATGTCAAAAAATTCTGTCATCTTGAATATACTGTATACATGTTCAAACTATATTGGATGATATAACAATTCCCTTAAATAGAGGAATTCATGGCATGGAGGTTTCTGAGTTTAGCTCTATTTTAGATGTCTTGGCCTATTTCTTCCCATCATTATTTCTGAAAAATGCATGTTTGGTCAGGATGTGTATGCAACTGAACAAGTACAGTTTTGAACATGGAACGAACTGTCAGGTTTCAGAAATTTCATTTGACTCACTGGATCAATCAATGCTTGGCAGAAAATAAACTAGGTACATTTGGGTGGTCTAGAAGATACAAAAATATGGACAGGGTGAGTAAGCAACCCATATATGTGCCATCATCTTTTTTCCTCACTAGCTCCTCACTAGCTCACCTGCCAGCTCCCAATTTTCCCAACACCTTCCTTCCTTCCCTAGCTACCAGCATTCCCCCATAACATATCCTGCCAGCAATCTTCTCAATGCTTTCCCTCTCTTTCCCCTTGTACCTTCCCAATGGCCTTCCCTCCATCCCTCCCCCTTGGACAGGTACAAGAGAACGTTGGCCATGTTTCAGAATGCACTCTACATTCATTTCAGGCAAAAAAAAAAGATTGAACAGGATTGGCTATACCTTTGGATTTGTATTTAAATACACCAAGGCGATACCATTGGGAGAACAATGTTGTAGAAAAATTCCTTGGAATATTCTGCAATGCACAGGAATCCCAAAGGCAAAAATAAAAGAGGCTGCCTAAAATTCTAGTACTCAGTTTTCTCTGCTATAGATTCGAAAAAGGAAAAAGACAAAACCTTCCACAGGTTGTGACTGTATGTATATAGCAATAGCAATAGCACTTAGACTTATATACCACTTCATAGTGCTTTACAGACCTCTCTAAGTGGTTTACAGAGTTCAGTATATTGCCCCCAACAATCTGGGTCCTCATTTTACCGACCTCGGAAGGATGGAAGGCTGAGTCAACCTTGAGCCGGTGAGATTTGAACAGCTGAACTGCTGAACTAGCAGTCAGCTGAAGTAGGTTGCAGTGCTGCTTTTAACCACTGCGCCACCTCGGCTCCTCAAACTTACTGACATACAAGGAAAACATTTCTTTTTCTTCCCAATATTTTTGTTTTTTGCATGTAAGTTTCCACTCTGGTCTCCAACATAAAGAAAAACTCCTAGGTCCCCTGATGCATACAGATAACACTAGACTATGGATAAGCTGCTCAGGAATATGCTGCTTAGTTTAAGTGGGATGCAGGGCAAGCCTATTGAATTTTTCCTGTTGCCTGAAGTGAATTCCAGAATGTGGCCAACACCCTCCAGCAGCAATCCCAGAGGGAAGAGAAAGAAGGGACAGGAAAAATATGAGATGGAAGAAACGAAGACTAGCCAATGGAATATGCCAAGGTGGAACATCAATAATGGCAGCTGAAGAAACGGGAGGAGGGAAGAAAGGAAAAATGCAAGGAAGGATCAGAAAGTGGGCAGGCTGATGAGATATCCTGCAATGGAACACTGGACTAGCTGAAGAGTTAAAGAAACTGGGGAAATTGGGGATAGCTGGGCTGCCATTGTAGGACATACTGCATGGAAAAGGGAATTGCTGGTTGTGTGCTCCACCCCTCCCCGGTATTAATTTCCATAGCTGCTCCAGTCTCCTTTTCATCCTAAACCACTTCTGCCTGCAACATCCCTATTCTAGTTCATGCATAGACCAAAATATTTAGCATGTGTGCTTTAATTCAGGCATAGACAATCAGCAAACAGCTGTTCCATGCATATCCACAGTAACATTGCATTGCACCCTGTGAAGGGCTACCCTTGAAGTATACTTAATCCAATATAAACAAACACGTGTATTGTTCCGCTTTTTATATGCAAGAATCCCTACCTTCAGGTACAGATTCAGCCCACCGTGGATCAGATGTAGGATAATCATCTATTAATTCTTCACTGACTTGTGTTACAGCTCTATCAAGATCAGCATCAGGACCGAAATCTGCTTCCTGGGGGAAAAGGTCAGCAATTGTGGCATTTGCACCCTTCACATCCTTCCTGTAATGAATAAAAAGGCAATGTAATGAGATATTAACTAGGGTAACTTAACTGTGATATTACTCTTTTTTAGTTGAGCTTCCCATTTTATATATTGCATTAATGAAAAGTTATGGGATATTTTGAAGCCCTCAATTGAAATTGTTGGTAATGTCACCTAAAGGACTACTGTATTTGCTGCACAAGAAAATTCTACATCCCAAATGTCATATTGCTATCAAGGAACTGTTATGCAAACCACCTTTGTTGTTTATGAATTCTTTCACATGGAGAGCACTTGTTGAGAGCTTTATAAAGATCACATTCAGAATGTAATTCAGAACAACAAATACAGGAAACATTTTTGCACAAGTGGAAAAATTCCAGCTGATGTGATCTTCCTTATTTTATTCATTAAGTTCAGAATGGGTGCCCATTCCTATTAGAATATGTGTTTGTTTAGTTTGAGATGGGTAGAAGGCAGAATGTGAAAATTGATGACTAAGCTAAAAATATGTCAAAATAAATAGCAATAGTTTAGAAATAAACTTCTAAAGAAAAAATTGATGGCTATATTGAAAGCAAGGGGCTGCTCTAAAAATGTAAATGTCAAAATAGGGGCAATTACTCTTTTCTCTACTCTGCAAGTGGGAGCCCCTGGGAATTGGAATAGCTATAATCTTTTCTGCAGTTTAACCCTATGGAACATACCCTATAAATATATGAAATAACATTAAATTATTCTGTAAAATAAAGCTCTAAAATGCCATCTTCAATGCTCAGACATATCTTGTTTATATGAGGCTAAGCTTGAGCTAGGAGGGAAGAAAGTGATAATTGACTCATGGAGCTACCAAAAAAAGCCTAGCAATGCAGAATACCTCCTAGAATATTCAAGAGAGAAAAGAAATTGAAGACAGAATTTGGATGGTGTGGGTAGGAGGAGGAATCTGAAGGATGCTCAGAGTCCTATCTAAGGAAAATCTCTACCTGTGAAGAAGGCAGATTAAGAATATAGCTAGTGGCAGGAAAGGCAAATATTGACAGATTACAAATATGTTGTAATGTTAAGTGAACCTAGTTACCATCCATTTTAAGTTATTCAATGAAAGTTCATTAGCTTCTTTGAATGTTAGGAAAGTGATTGTGTCATCCTATTCTGTACTTTCCCCACTTAGTCATGTTAATTCAAAGACATGAAGAAAAGGGATTGTTGGTGGCAGCAAGATTAAGAAATACTATACAACAGAGGCCTTAAAACTTCTGGCTGGAGAATTCTGGGAGTTGAAGTCCACAAGTCTTAAATTTGCCAAGTTTGGGGACCCTTGCTATAAAATGTAGGCTATCTTTAAGAGCCGAGTTGGTGCAGTGGTTAAATGCAGCACTGCAGGCTACTGCTAGTTCAGCAGTTCAAAACTCACCGGCTCAAGGTTGATTCAGCCTTCCATCTTTCCGAGGTGGGTAAAATGAGGACCCAGCTTGTTGGGGGCAATATGCTGAACTCTGTAAACCGCTTAGAGAGGGCTGTAAAGCACTATGAAGCGGTATATAAGTCTAAGTGCTATTGCTATTGCTATCTCCCCAAAATGGGATTTCGCCTTTATTACTTTATATGCAATACATTAAGGTTTTGAGAATGCAACCAATCTATGTACTACTAAAACTCTTGTGTCTGTAATCTTTAACTGGATGAAAAAATGTATCACAAAGCAACAGTTTTTCAATCAAGGTACTTCAGATGAGCTAATTTACAGAAGGCATCCAAAATCCCTTGGGTCCCATGGGTCCCATGGGATTGAAATTTGACAAATTTGTAGTCATTTTAGTGCTACCATGCAGAGGTTCAGTAAACCAGCCCCACTCTAGCCTTCTAGAGATTGAGTAGACTGGCCCCTTCTTCGGCTGATGGAGATCAGATAGATCGATCCTATCCTAGCCCTCCAGAAGCTGGGCAGACAGATCCTATTATGGGCTGCTGGAGATTGGTCAGCTGTGATCAAACTGGCAGGAAGTCAGAAATTGCTCCTGCTCCCACTGATATTTGGCTTGGTCATCCTGTTTCTCTATTTAGGTAAGGAAATATTTTTGAAACAATGACCCAATGGATCACGGGTTTTCTAGTTAGATAATTGTAGAACATAAGTCTTGGATTTTGAATTCACCACTCATAAAAAATACATTTCCTGATTAACTTTTTAAGTGTACAGAAAACTCAATAAAAGGCAATATTAAAATTCTCCTTACACCACTGATGATTTATTTAATACAATATGTGTTTAGTACCTGCAAAACTGCAAAAAAGAAGATTTTAGCATTTTAGTTTTATCTTCTTGAGCTACAATATCCATTCTAGAAGAGCTGTCAAAACCAATGCTCTAGAAGAGAAAAGTAGGGGGAAAAATAAGAAAGTTGAAGCATTATTCAACTACAACAAAACCCCTAATAAAAATAATTATGTCTGGCAAAGAAATTCTAAGGGAATTAAACGCCAGGCAATACTTTCCCCTCTATCCCATCTTCTCTTTCAAGGTTCCAATCGGTTATTACCTCATCATTGGGCTCAGCTACAGAACAGGCTAAAGAATCCTCAATGTCTTCAGGAAGTAAAGAAGTGGTTTCCTTGGAACATATAGTTACAAGTCCGCTTTTCTGAACAAAAAAAATGGGAAGTTGAGCAGAACAACCTGCTCCTAAAATTTTATCACCTAAAATACAAAAAGAAAAAAAGAAAAAAGAAAGAAAGAAAAAAAAGAGAGAAAAGGATAGACATCATCAACATTATTTTGACCAAGGTTCAATATCAGAGGTCTTCAAACTTGGCAACTTTAAGACTTGTGGACTTCAACTTCCAGAATTCTAGGAATTGAAGTCCACAAGTCTTAAAGTTGCCAAGTTTGGGGACCCCTGTTCAATTGTTTTGGATGGCAATTCATTCTACTTGAATTAAAGTAGAAAGTAGTACTTGAAAGAGCAGAGACTCCGCGTTTGAGTGTTCCTTGATTTTCAATTGTCACTGGATTTTCAAGCAATGATTATGACAAGGAACAAGTCTCCAGAATTATGGTTAATGTGTGAGCTACAACCTTTGATAAATTAGTCAGTGTTTATCCCTCCCTTATCTATGTCCCAAACTGATGCTGTAATGTAAAGGTAGTCCTCACATAACAACCATTTGAAGTTGTGACAACACTGAACAGATGGCAGTTATGAGTAGTCCTTGAAAGGCAGGGCTGGTGAAATGTGAGGACCTCGATTAATGACCATAACGAGACTACCACAACTGCCGTTGCTAATTGGTGCAGCCATGTCATGTTTCACCTAATGACTGCTTCCCTTAGCAATGGAAATTCTGGTCCCAGTTAGGGGCTACTTGTACTGTACATATGGCTGCCTTTGAAAAATGCCTGCAAGTTGCAATTGGTGCAAAATGCAGCAGCTAAACTGCTAACTGGTGCAAATACAGGAATCACATGGCTGTAGTGAAAAACCTGCATTGGTGGCCATATTTTACTCATATTTTAAGGTGCTGGCAATTAACTTTTAAAGGCCTAAATGGCTTAAGAGTGATTGAAGAACTGTTTCTTCTACTATAATCCCTAAAACATCAACATCTGCAGATGAAAGTCTCTGAAGATGCCCCCACAGGACACGGCCTCTCTTGCTTGTTCCTAGTTTGGAAGCAATAAATGGCTGTCTCCTTCTCTATTGTTTTTGACTTTGATTCATGGAAGTTACATATGGTGATATTTAGGAAAATAAAAATCTACACCCATAAGAATCAATCAGTAATGCAACAAGTTTTATTTTTAAATTTCATAATTACCCCAAAACCTAATCACTAGTCAATGGTAAGGGGAACAAGAATCTTTGCTGCGGTTCTGGAGAAAGACTGAACAGTTTCATTAGTTTGTGTTAAAGAGTTTATGTTTGTTAAGATTCTCACCCTGGGCACTGAAAATAATCTTCTCCTGTGGCAAAGAGGTTCTTCCTGTTCCGGTTGAACAAGCGAATACCTCATTTTCAGTATGAAGACAGGCAAAATGGCTGGAAAAATCTGGGACTATTAAATGACACATTGGTTCTTCAGGCTGAAAAATACCGCATTAAATATTACAAGAAATACCTATATTTAGAAATGAAGCATTATTAAGAGCAGCAATACTATCTTCTAGGTAGGCCTGGCATACATTCAAAATTATAACAAAATTAATAAAGTTGATGCCTTGTTAGGAATAAATTATAAATTACATTCCTATAGTTTTTTGTAACGATACACCATTTTTATATTCTTTACAGTTCTACAATCTTATTGATACACACATATACTTTTTGCTAATATGTATAGAATACAAACTAGTGATAAATCCTTTTCTAGATCACATGTAATCCAATCTGATACATGAATTATTTTATAGTATTTACCAGTACATATATAACCAGGAATTTCCAAAATTGAACTGTCCCGAGTTCAATTTCCAAAGATTTGTAGCATCAGTTTCTTTTTCTACAGAGTAAATTAAAGTATTTACTGGTTCTATTTTTTTTAATCTTTAGTTATGCTATTTTTAAAAATTCAGGTATTACTGAAGTAACATTACAATAGCATGTTTCTATGGATATACCCATATTTTTCAGAGTATAAGACACACTCCCCCCCCAAAAGAGGGTGGAAATGTTGGTGTGTCTTATACACCGAATGCAGCTATTTTTGGCCTCCCGAAGCACCGCCCCGTTCGTCCCATTTTTGTGAAAAATGGGCCTGTTTTTCACAAAAACGGGGTGTGCAGAGGGTTTGGGAGGCCTACAGAGTGCTCCTGGGAGGGGGCGTTTTTGCAGGCCTCCCAAACCCTCTGCGATGCCTCCTGCAGCAGCACTCTGCAGGCCTCCCAAACCCTCTGCACGCCCCATTTTTTGCAAAAACGGGGGCATTCTTGTACTCCTCCAGCCCCCAGGAGCACTCTGCAGGCCTCCCAAAGCCTCTGCGCGCCCCGTTTTTCTCAAAAATGGGCAAAAAATGGGCCCATTTTTGCAAAAAAAAGGGGGCACGCAGAGGGTTTGAGAGGCCTGCAGAGTGCTCTTGGGGGCCGGGGAGGGCAAAAACTTTTTTTTTCTTACTTTCCTCTTCAAAATCTTGGTACATCTTATACACTGGTGCGTCTTATAGTCCAAAAAATATGGTAGTTCAATCAAACAGTTTTTTCACCCTCATAACCAATCACTTGAAATAATATTCTATAAGCATGTTTAAAATCAGAAGCATCAAAAAAACATTTAAACATAATGCCAATTACCTGAAAAGGTGGGTTATATTGAGTGACCTCTACAATCACGTTATCAGATGTGGGATAACCATTATCTTCTACAGTTATCAAAGTATAGTAAACAAGGCAGGGAGTGTCACCAAGATGCCAGGCTGCAGCCAAAATAACTAGTCCATCACTATTCATTGGAAAAGACAATTATCATAATTACAAATTGTTGTTCAGAAATATCACATAATGAAACAGTAATTTTTCAAATATATATTAAGCTTTTTGCTTGACTTAAAAAAATTATCTTAAGATTTTTACATGGTGTATAAGCCCAACTTACTGTATTTAAACTTGGAATTTATTTAATTACGTGTGATAGATTCTGTTTCTCGGCTTTGCTGATAGTTATTTTATAAAGCTCAGATACTATATTTTTTATTTTACTTTATGTTATGTATTTTGTTTTTTTAAATTCTATTTCATTGTAAGCCTCCTAGAATCATATATGAGATGGGTGCCTATATAAATAAAATATTTATTTTATTTAGATTTTTCTTTTATCCTGATTTTATTACTTTATAAGTAGCTCAAGGCAGTGAGCGTACATAATATTTCTTTCTCCTCCTATTTTCCTCATAACAACCCTGTGAGGTAGATGGGCTGAGAGAGAATGACTGGCCCAAAATCCCCCAGCAGCCTAAATAAATTTAAATAAATAAATATCACATGAACACTGAAGGATTTTTTTCACTCTTGCTTAACCAATTAAAGTGTCTTTTTTCATGTGTTTTAATTATTTTTTTGGTTAAATTATATTTTTCTGATTGTGTGGATAAGGAGATAATATTTTGATTAGAACAGTGTCTGAATTAGTAATACTACTAGAAATATAAATCTGTAATACAGCTCACTTTCTAAATGGGAACTTACCAATTTTGCTGCAAATCCAAATATTGCACATTAATATCTTCTTTAATGTCCCCGTAATTGCTTTCTGATCCCTGTAAAAATAATAGATTGTTTAAAATGCCAGAAATAAGGAAACTATATATTATTATGTTACACATATTGCTTCTTACCCATATTGATTCCATGATATTTTCTTTAAGTACTCTGTTTATATCCCAGCTGAGAACTTGACGTTCTGCATTGTCTTCTATTTCCCATTTATAAAGATTTGAGTTGGTCACAGCATAAAATCTTGAGTCATCTTCATCCCAAAGAACACTAGAAAGCTGAGTTAGATATAAATTAGTGATAACATATCTGTGTTTAATATATTGCAGTTCTCTGTTGGAAGTTCAAGTTAAGAAAAAGAAAAGCTTAAATTCCCCATCCACAAAAAAGACAAATATAGCACAGAAACAAGGATAAAATTCAAAAATAGTACAAATATGAGTGAACTGCAAAGTTATTCTGTCAATCTTGCAATATATTCTAGACAGCAATCAAAATTGTATTAAAATACAATGCAATTACTGGGAAAATATGGAATCAAAAATCAGAAGTACTGTCTGTAGAAGAAATCTGCAAGTATATGTGATTTTATTAGATTAAATAGAGCTCAGTTCTAGAAAATCCAAAGTTTAATTCATGACTCTCATATACATTAATATCATCAGCATATTGATGGATGCTTTTAAAGCTAGAATTTAAATAAAACTGGTACTATAAAACCACTGAACTTATAGACTGAGGTCTCCCCCATGTATGCATGGTTTTGTATGTCTTTTTTAATTTTTTTAAATTGTTTTTAATGATTTTATTGTTTGGTGTTCTTTAAAATGCTGTACGCTGCCCTGAGTCCTTAGGGAGTAGGGTGGCATAGAAGAATTCCCAAATAAATAAAATAATAAAAAACATCAGCAAATGATCAGTTCAGATCCTGACAGCTGTCCACCTCCCAATAACTCATAGAAGAGGGAAGAACAGGCAGTTGAAGGCAGAGGTGGACTGTTACTGGTAGTCCTTGACTTACAACCAAAATTGAATCTGGAATTTTGGTAAGTCATTGCAGTTATTAAGAAAGGAGAAACTGGAAGCATCGCGGCGATACCGGCTGGGAAAATAGCGAGCTCCGACGAGCTTTGCGAAAACCCAGCCGGACAAATCGCTGTTGGGAGGGTCTTCGGACCGGAACCGTCCTGAAGGGACAGCAAAGAAGAAGAGGCATCTCGGAAGACCACGGGGGAGCAAGGCAAGCTCCTTGGCAGGTCAGAAACAAGCTCTTCAAACCGATGGTGTGGGTGGCGGCCATCTTTCAATGACCGCTCTGGAGCTGGGACAAACGGACTGAGATTTTGAGCAGGAGTGGTATTTGGACGGTTAGAACACAGAGAGAGATTGGTCAATTCAAGGGTAAAGAAATTTTAAAATTTGGATTCTAACATTTTTTTAAAGAGTAAAGTAGCGGTATTGGAGATTTGGAATACAGGAAAAAAAATGGGATTGAAACAGGGAAAGCCCTAGAAAAAGCTTTGTGGATTAGAAATGGAAGTAAAGAAGTTTTAAAAGAATAAAAAGAGAAGATCTTAAGAATAAAAAGAAGTTTTTTTCCCTCTTTGAATGGATTTAAAGCTTTTTGGTATTTTTGATAAGTAAATTAACAGACAGTACGGAGATTTGAGAGAGACATCTACTGGACGAAAATAAGTACAACACACAGTGGAAGACAAAGACTTCCTAATCTGAAAAATTATCCCTTATTACCGTCCTGGTGCCTTTAAGGGGGTGGAGGAAGGGATGAGGATTGTTCATGGAAGGTTTGCTTCCCAAGATTTCCCACTATCTCTCCACCTTTAAACAACTCTACAAAACCTGAATTGGTCCAAAAAACAACCTTTGGGAATAGGAACCAAACACTTTGGCACACTTTTTCTTCTCAGCCTTAATTTTGAACCAAAAATACTAATCAAAATACTAACATTGGGCCATTTTGTTGCTGCATTTCAGTTGGGGATCTTGAGGTCTTAAGGAACTAAATACAAATTTAGTTGGGAAGCCAAAAGCTGCCTGTAGTTGTCTACCAACTGTTCTAGGGAATCCGTCTGCACTGAGTCCTGTTGTAAAGCATTCCTTTCGTGTGAGAGAAATCGGAAAATAAAAATTCAGCATTAAAATTAAAATAACTTTATTTTTAAGACTTACTTCTTCATCGTTACTAGGTGACAGAATCCCAAACAGTGAAGAAACTCTTCTACCTATTCCAGAAAACATGCCTTGTCCTTGAGCTAAGCCATGTTGGTAAATCTTGCCATTGCTGTCAGGTGTAAGTCGGATAAACTGACTCCTTGCCGAGGATAAAATAAAGCTTCCGCCCTAAAAGAAAGTTCAGTTAAGCTTTTTGGAAAAACTGTATTGATATTTTGTTTTTAAAAACAGACTAGCTAACCTACTTCAAAATTATAATTCTATTTCATTTTATATATAAATAGTGAAAAAATAGATTTTTTAAAGCTTTTACTAAGTTGTCACAAAGCATCTTTAATGTACCTTTACAGCTGTAAGAAAATTATAAAGAGCACCGCCAAAATCCATATTCGTCTCAGTATAGGAACTTTCGTGCACAAGGCTGGGCCAGTAACGTATTGTTCCTTCACGAGTGGCAGCCATTACCACAAGGGACTTGCAAATATAAAAATATATATATACATGTTAATTCTATTAATTATTTAGTGTTCACATCAGTCTAGAGTCTCAAGGTTTAAGTCTGTTGTAGTATAATGTAAGAAAAAATAAATTTCTAGTCTGCTGAGAATTATAAACTTGCCAGATATAAATTTCTATCTGTGTTGCAGTGTCTCCTAACAGAGATTTTACAATATATTATCCTCTGTTGAGTCTAAATAGTTTTTTAAATGTAGAAATACAGATTTTAGATGCATTACAAACTACAACAACTTTACAGAGATAATAAACCAAAGAAGTTTTCCTCTATGAAAAAAGTAAATGAAAATGAGCAAAATTAAGTGATTTGAGTAATTAGCTACAATGCCCCCTGCCTTCCTAGGAGAGAAGATAGAAAAATAGATTTTTTTATTTAGTGATTTAAGCAGCCAAAATAGAATATTTTTAAAGTTTTTATTAAATATTATTATAGAATAAAAAGTGAAATTTAAAGAAAAAAGGAAAGTGGGATGATTATTAAAGCAGAGGATTAGTATGGATTGAAGTCTTTCTTAATTTAATCCTAATATATCTCATTTGCATCTCAGAATAAGAATGCTTTAATACTCACCCTAGGACAGTGATGGAGAACCTTTTTCGGCTCCGGTGCCAAAAGGGTGCGTGTGTGCGATAGCACGCGCATGCATGCCCACAACCATAATGCAATGCCCTCTGCCATGCATGCGCAGAACCCCCGTGCACTGCACATGCACACAACCTCTCTGTGCTGCCCCTCCGTGCATGTGCACAGGCCTCACTGAAGCCTTGGGACTTTCGGAAGGCCCGTTGGGCTGTTTTTCACTCTCCCCAGGGTTCAGGAAAGCCTCCTGAAGTTGTTGGGCTGTTGGGCCAGTTTTTGCCATCCCCAGGCTTCAGGAGGCTTTCCTGAACCCTGGGGATGGTGAAAAACAGTCCAACGGGCCAACTGGACGTTTGTTTCTGAACTTCCGGTTGGCCCGTTTTTCACTGTCCCCAGGATTCAGGAGGCTTTCCTGAAGCCTGGGCAGAGCGAAAACAGCCAAAAAGAAGGCCGAAAATCAGCTGGACAGCACGCTGGAGCTGACATAGGGCAACGCTTTGCGTGCCCTCAAATATGGTTCCGCGTGCTACCTGTGGCACGTGTGCCATAGGTTCGTCATCACTGCCCTAGGACATAGTTTTAGAGCACCACAAATAACATAACAGAATGACTATTTTAATTCTCCAAAATAGTGCTCTGAATCACTCTGACATTGTTTATTTATATATAGTAAGATAGACAGCATATAAGATAAATAAATAAATTTAATTGCTTTCTATAGCTGGATAGTGAATACTTCTAAAGCAATTAAAAGTACACCTAAGTGATTTCAGCAGTTATAATTAGCAAATTGCCTTAATTCAATGAACATATATGCTGGCTGGAGAATTCTGGGAGTTGAAGTCCACAAGTCTTAAAGTTGCCAAGTTTGAGGACCCCTGTATTAGACAAACATTCCTGCCCAGCAAACAATTGCCTCAGATTTCAGTAAATATGTACTGATACAATTATCTGTTTTCAACTATAACATTACCATGAGGAAGAATTTTGAACAGTACTTAATGCAATAAATCAATAATTATTAAAGCTTAGTTTTTAGATTTGTGCTGTTATATTAAACACAGAAATTCCCCAGCCTTTTATTTAAAATCATATTTAAAGATGTGTGGTATATGGACTGCATGGTAAGTACTGGTATAATTTCCAAATGGAGCATGAAAATGGCATAAATTGAATGTATAATAATGTCTTCAAAATATATTTAAATGTTCCTAACCTGTAAAGAAGATGCTTCACCAGGAACATTAAGACAGCATACTGCTACCAGATGTGCAGTCCAAATATAGTCACTTGGTGGCAACTGAAGTTCTTTGCATATAGAACACTGTAACACAAAAAGTATACATATATATTCTTTAATTTAGTATTCTGCGTTTATTTTAGTCAGCTATAATGTTTCTTGCTTTGAATAAAAGAAAAGTTTGGATTTCTTTTTTTTTTTTATTCAAAAAGTTTTATTAGTACAGAATTACATAAGTAGTAGCAAAATATTAAATATAAAGTACAAACATTTTTGTTTTTTTCTCCCCCCCCAAAACCCACCCCGTTCCCTCCCCACCTCCCCCCCCGGACTTCCCAGAGATAATACAGGGCATAATAATAAATTTAAATTGTTAATAAAAAGAAAAAAAAGAAAAAAAAGAACACTATTTTTTAAAAAACTTCAACTCCAGATTATACACTAATAATATATCGCATTTATATACAATAGTAAAGATACAAAAAAGAAAAAAAAAGAGAAAGAGAAATCTCTTTAACAATACAAACAAACAAACCTCCTCCCTCCTCCCTTCAATCCTCTATCTTATACAAAGTAAATGTTATATAAATAATAACTAGATATAAAATACAAAAATCTTAGTGATATTATTGACATTAAAAATAACCTCTAAGATAAAACTTAACTAAAAATTACATAAGTAATCATCAAATATTAAATTTCATCACGATATTAATAACATAATATTCTAAATTAACTTACTAACTTCAATAAACAAAAAAAAGAAAGGGAAAAAAGAATAAACAAATCTTCAACAAACTATATATATCTAATATTATTAACATTAAAAGTAACCTCAAAGTTATATAAAACTTAGCTAAATATTGCATAGGTAATCATTAAATAGGGAAAAGGAAAAATACAATCATATTAGTCTCTATCCGTCCAGTATATTTCAACATCACATCGTTTTGTATCTTGATAGTTCATCTTTTAATAGTTCAGTAAATTCGAATTTGTCAACTCGTCTCCCATCTGATCCCAAACCTCCATCTCCTTTTCCCCAGCTATCTGGTTCTGGCACTCCTTTTGGGTTTTTAAATCTATTTCCTTTTGATCCAGCAAAGATGGCTTCCCCTCCTCCTCCTCTTTTATTTTCATACATCCTTCCTCTGGAATCTTGGATATATCAGCCTTTAAAACATTGGCATAAAATTCAGTAGCTTTTTTTATCGTGTTGAGCCGGTATCTTTTTCCAGAAAATTTCACTGCTACTCCAACTGGCGCTTTCCATTTATATTGTAAATTTAATCTCTTGAATTCATCAATCAAAAAAGTATAGCTTTTTCTGGCTTTGAGCATTTTAGAGGGGATTTCTTTCCAAATCTTTAGTTCCTGACCATTCACCATGAGATTATTGTTAAACGTTGCTTGTATAATTCTATTCCGTAAAGCTCTTGTGGTAAAATATATGACAATGTCCCTTGGTAAATGCTTTTGTTTAGCATACCACGAATTGATTCTGTATATTTTGTCGATTTGTGTAGCCAATTCCACTTTAGAAATTCCAGACACCTGATCCAATACATCAACCATCCTTCCTTTTAAATTTTCATATAATCCTTCTTTCAAACCTCTGATCCTTATAGCAACTTCCATGGATCTGAACTGTGTCATCAAGACCTCTTTTTCAAAATTTGCAATATCATTTTGGATTTTATCTATGTAATTCACCGAGGTTGCCAAAGCTTGTTTATTTGTTTCAATACGTTCTGCCAAAACTTCAATATTTGTTGCTAAACCTTTGCAAACCTCTAACACATCAAATCTCAGTTGTTGATTCATATTCTTCAAAGCAGCCTGCATTTTTTTGTCTATCTCACTTATTTTCTGATTAAATTCCAAAGTAAGTTCATGTTTCATAATCTTTAAATTATTTAATAAATTTTCAGGTGTCAAAGGCTGTGGAGGTGTTAGCTCAGTATTAAGTTGCATTTTAGAATTATATCCAGATGGATAGTCATTTCTTTTAGTCAAAACAATCTTTCCAGATTTTGAAGCCATTATGGTGTTTCAAAAGAGTACAAAGAAGAAAGAAAGCCAGGTGCCTGATTAAAATTCTTTCCAGTTTAAAAACCAGGTAGTCTTTTATTATTGAAAATATTTCAATTATAACTTTAATCCAGGGTTAGGAGACAGAGAAGGAAAAAACCATTTTTCCAAGTTAAAAGTTTCCATAAGAGAGAGAGAGAAAAAAAAGCCTCTGGGAAAACGAAAGTCACTTTCACTTCTCAATCGCCATATTGATACTTTGTTTCCTTTGTTCCCTTGCCGAAGTGAAAGCTTGCCCAGGAGTTGAAAAAAAAAAAAGAAAAAAGAGGTTTCAGTACTTGCCCATCTCACGCCTGTTTCTCTCTGTCTGCTTCTGTAGTTTAAATGTAATTATAAATCCCATTCTTGAAGCAGCGGCTGGTCACGACATCTAGCTCCGCAAAGGCGGAGGTTTCCTGATCTTCGGAGCTGGAGACAGGCTGCATGGGGAGCTCTCCCTTCGCGCCCTACCAGATGGCTCCTAGGGCGCTGGGGGGGCTCTACCCCACCTGTCAAGCTCTCATCTCTCCCCTTTGCCCGGGGAAGAGATTTCAAAGCCGCCAGACAGCTGTTCTGGCGGCTTTTAACGAAGATCGGAAAGGCGCCCGACAAGGGGACGTCCGCGATGGCGCGCTCCAAACCGGAAGTTCCCAGAAAAGTTTGGATTTCTATGGTCAAGTCTGAGTTATTTTTTCCCTAAAAAGCTGACAAATATATTTTAAAAAAGATAATGTATTCTAAATTGAGCTCAGTATTTAACAAAGATGTATTAAGTGTCAAAGAACTGCAGCATTAAAACTTAATTTTTTAAATAATGTAAACCATGTGCAAAAAACCCCAACAATAATGGATAGAGAATAATTTGAAATATTATCTGCCCAGCACTACAAATAAATTTATAAATATATAAATGGTATACGAGAACTTTCTTGGATGAAAGTTTTTTATTACAAAATAATTCTCAGTAGATTCTAACAACTAAATATGGATCTTTCTTGTTTCACTTTTTAAAGACTTTTTAAAAAATATTTTAATTTTTTAAAAAAATTATAAGCAGAATATTTTTTTCTCAATTCACTGATGCTGATTGCATACTTATTTGGAAGCCTACTACCGGTAGAATCACAAAGACTTTTTTCAACCAAGAATAGTTAAACTTACATAATTACTTTTCTTTTATAATGCACAAGTTAATAAAAATTTACTGAAACTACATCAAATAGCAACTTATAGGAAGAGCTATTCACTTTTATGATAAGATAGCCAATATAAAATCATTATTTGCAGAATGATGTGGTTTGTTTCCATTCAGTTTCATCCTCAAATATGACACACCCTTAAATTTTTCAGATTGCCTCATTCTAGGAGGGAAAAACAGAACGAGGAACAAAGTGAGCCACTTTCCTCATTAATGATGAGCTGAGGTGGCGCAGCGGTTAGAGGCAGTACTGCAGGTCACTTTAGCTGACTGTGATCCGCAGGTCAACGGTTCAAATCTCACCGGCTCAAGGTTGACTCAGTCTTTCATCCTTCCGAGGTAGGTAAAATGAGGACCCAGATTGTTGGGGGCAATATAAAAATACATTGCTTACTGGTGTAAACCGCCTAGAGCAGTGGTTCCCAACCTTTTTGTGATCGAGTACCACTTGGAGGTCCCGTACAGTCGCCGCGTACCACCTGGTTCCAGAGAAACTAAATTCTATCAGATATCACTTTATTTCCATAATTGTACCGTTCCTTTTTTGGCCCCGCGCATCCAGCAACTGGATTCTCAGGCCGCTGGGACCAGGTGGGTGGCGTGTGGCAACAGTTGCAAATCGTTGCCAGATTATCTTGTGTTAGGCAGTAAACATTTTTGTGAAGTAAAAAATAACTAACTAAAAATCGTTCATGACCCCGAAAGTGTTCGCATACCACCTGGAAGGCCCTCGCGTACCACTAGTGGTACATGTACCACAGGTTGGGAACTACTGGCCTAGAGAGTGCTTGCATTGTGAGGCGGTATATAAATCTCACAAAATAAAATAAATTAATTAATATAAAGTCTAAATGTTACAGAACGTGTGCAGTATAAATGTATTCCAACTTCACATAAACAAGAATCCAGAAATTGCTGCTGATTTGAAGCAGTTCATTTGCCTACATTTTTATTTTGAACATATACATCGTTATAATTAAGCCTGTTTCAATACATTTCAATTTGCTATTACTTTACCTTAGCAATTGATGATTGACCAATCTTCCAAATGATTAGTCTATCTTTATGGACTAGCCAAGCCCATCCACTTTCATCTAGCAGCATACTCAAATCGTCCTCAGCTATAATAAATAATAGATTCCAAAATAAATTGTAAGTATAAATTAAATAAAATCCATCCTCTCTGAGGATGGCCCAAATCCATAAGTAGTTCATAGGGAAAAAAGAATTTCATTAGACACCCAAGGCATGTAAGTTTTTGACAATGAGTAACGTTAAGAGCAGGGAAAAATTAACAAAAAGTAACAATCTCATAAAACTGATATGATTATGTGGTCAACGTCATATAATAATTTGATTCTATTTTATACAGGTAGTCCTCAGGTTATGACCACTTATTCAGTGACCGTTCAAAATTACAATGGCAGTGAACGAGGGGGACTTACAACCGGTCCACAAAGTTGCAGCTATTGGTTATTGGGTTGCTTGGATGCCAAGCTCATGATTACAACATTGGGACTACCAGATGGCCATCGCTCTGTGACTGAAATTCCAGTCCCAATTGCTGTTGTAAGCAATTCCAACTACATCACTTAGCGATGGAAATTTCAATTGCTGTTATAACCTGAGGACTATCTGTAACTGCTGACACTTCCCAGTTGCTAGAAATAATTAAGCACAGCTGATAGAAGATACTTTCAAGTACATAATTATTTGAGCATCAGATAGAAATAATGAGTTACGGCTTCCAAGCCAAGTATTTTTGCTTTGAGAAGAAATGTAAACCACTCAGGACAGTTTGAATTATTTTGATTTTATAAGTCCTTAAACAGCAACATTGCTGTCTTGCTAATTTACAGATACTAGCAAAAATAATGCTATTTAATATTCTAAATTCTATTTTTTCCATTACATAATTATCATTTATGTGTATGATCAAATTAAAAAAAACTTACCATCAGCCATTCTCAAAGCCTCTACAACTTTTACTGGCAAAGGTGAACCAAACTTTTTTACATCATAATTGATAGTTTCACTTCCCGCTGGATGATGTACTACCTTTGTAGGTGTACACCTAAACAGAAAAAAATAATGATTTAATAATGAAATTAATAGCATTGATTTAATTTTTGTTACTTGCAGTCATCACTGCATGAATTCTTTAGCTATTCAACAGTTGAAGTCAAAACAAATTGTATACAGGTGGTCCTCGACTTATAACCATTTATCCACTGGCCATTCAAAATTACAATGGCACTGAATGGAATTGTGCTGAACATCATGGCTGCTGCAGGATTCCCATGGTGACGTGATCAAAATTTGTGTGCTTGGCATTCTTCAGAAGCTGCATTCCCCGAACCTCATGTGAGTTGAGAGAATGAGGCTTCTGAAGCACTTGTAAGAATGCAGTCTGTTCTCCTACTCCTTTGGAAGCCTCGTTCTACAAACGGTGCAATCCTTCATTAGTCCATTCTCCCAATTAGGAAAGCCTTGGGGAATGGCATGAGGTGGCTTTGGAAAAGAAGGTTTGGCATTGACCAGGAGCTGTCTTTAATAGGCTGCTTGGGCCTCTCAGTTGAAAATGAGTGGCATATAACAGATCCTGAGGTGTGTTGGATGGCAGGGGCAATCACGCCATTCTCCAAGGCTCATGTCTTGGAGGACAATGTGAGGCGGCATTTCTCAGTAACAGCATAATATAGTGCTAGGACTGAAGTTGAAGCCTGGGAGCAATGGCAGTTGGATGAGACTGCTGAAGGCCCCAAGACTCCACTTCAGACCCAGCCTTGGTACTGCCTCCAATTGTTGCACTGTGGGGCTAGGCTGGGGCAGAGGCTGAAGCTTTACACCAACTCATGTACAGCCTGTGCTGAGCCTCCCAAGGCTCCTCACCTCCCTGAGGCAGCACCCCTGCGCTCCTACCTATGGCTCCGTCCACTTAACCACCTGCAAGATCACTTACAATGGCAAACAGAAGTGCTGGGATTGCAGTCATTGGGCAACCCAGTCATGGTGTTTCACTTAACGACCACTTTGCCTAACAACTAAGATTCTAGTCCCTGTTGTGGTCATAAGTTGAGGACTACCTATAGATTGTGCTTTTATCAAATCATACAAAGACATTTGCTTTTAATATTTTATTTCATCTCTATTAATTTTCCTTCACCTTTCTTATAATTAACAAAACATTTCTGTTAGGTGCTTTTTCAAAAGGCAACTGGACTTTGTTTTTCCTTGTTTTTCCTCTTAGAAACTAAGAGTCTCCTCTTAGAAACTGAGTATTGCTCTTGTTTATTCCCATTCCCAAACTGTTGATATTTGGTAAACATTGAAATATTTGTAATCAAACTGAGAAGAAAGATCAGGCAAAGCTTAAAGTCAGGGAGTGTTGTTAATCACAGATAAAGCAAGAGTCATATATACTTGAAAATGTAACTAGCTTGATCACTGCCAAAATATACTTCTCCACTTCATTGTTGAAAAAACAGCATGATTAATAATCAAGATTAATATGAGTGCAATGTTGGAAAATTTGCAAGTGATTATGTAGGAAGAAAGTTAAGTCAGAAAGCATCATTATAATTTTTATGATGTTTTTACTTCCATGTACTTTGTTTTTCACTATAGAATTTTCTATTTATATTCTATTAAATAAAATAACCTAAATGCAAAATTAAGCATAATCATTCAACACTAACTAACGAACACTACAATTTGCACTCTGCAAAATAAATTTTACTTCTGAATCCTTTTCAACGTCATTGACACTAAGCTGAACAGAAATTCAAATTAAACAATTTTAAAATTGTTTTACATTGAGTCAAACCATGGGCTTATCTAATCCTGATCTAACTGGGAATGCTAGTTCAAGGCCTTAAATGTATTTTTTATCACTGCAGTAGAATAGGAAACGGGACACACAAATGCACAATACCTATTAGGTTTTCAACACATTTATTGCATTCAGAAGCTGACAAACAATAAACTAAAACTAAATAAAATCATAGATATACTCAATATAGAAAAAATCTGAAAGGGTCAGCCAGACCAAAAGTATTCTGGAATAAAAGTATTTTAGTTTTAGCACATAAAAATAGTGTTTACACTGAATATTATATTTAATGATATTAAATAATGGATCAATCTATCATTGTATAAGCTTGAAAATCAAAATTTGAGAGTTATGTTTCACTATGCACTAGAAATGCAAATATGAGAATTGTTCACATGATGAAAACTGATCAACAGAATACCTTTAACTCTTTATCCCCCCTTTCTTGGGTACGTTAAGATTTCTTACAGTGCTTTTTCAATACAAGAAATAAAAGGTACATTTTTATTAACTCTTTGAAAAGGAGTATCCAACACAGCAGAAATAAAAATGCGACTAATTTTTTTTCTTTTATTTAAGTGGCAGTTTAAAAGAGTCCCATCAATTCGTGAATGATAGATTGCAGCCTACAAGAGAAAATCTTAAATCAGGGGTCCCCAAACTTCGCAACTTTAAGACTTGTGAACTTCAACTCCCAGAATTCTCCAGTCAGCATAGCTGGATGGAGAATTCTGGGAGTTGAAGTCCACAAATCTTAAAGTTGTCAAGTTCGAAGAACTCGGTCTTAAATCCTTCCTTTCCTCTGAAAGCAGCACCGCATTTGAAGGGACCACACATAATTTTCAGGGGAGCGAAAGTCCTTGAAAAACGCCTTCCCGCCTCAACTGGGGCGACCCCAGGAATTGTGACCCCCCACCACCACACACACACACACACACACCGCAACACTTATTATTTGCTCTTTTTTCTATTCAAACGGCACTTGTCCCCTAAAAACAAGCCCCCAATCTTCCTCTCCAGACGCCCCTTGCAAATCTTCGCACCAATCGCGTGGAAGGAAGGCCCGGTTAGACTCCACCCACCGATGGGCGGGGCAGAGTACTCACCGCGCAGAGTGGGAACCGAGATGTCTCCTCGTTGCCGGCGAGAAGAAGGCTGAAGAAGAGACCGACGGGGTCACCAGCATTTGATTCTTCTTACCTCCAGGGCGGAGGCTTCTTCGGCCCGAGCCGCCACCGCCGCCGCCTGGAGTGTGAGGCGAGGCGGGAGTGGAAAGAAACATTGTCGCCTCGGTGCGAAAAACCGAAGAGCCGTTATAAAACAAAATATATCCCAAGCTTATCAAGTCCCGTTGCTGTCTCTTTTCTCGTATAGCAAAACCGTCGCATCTAAATGACGTTGTATTTTCTCCAAGCACGGGATTGGTTGAAGATTTCCCCGCCCCCTTGGCTTGGTCCTATTGACCCAGAAAAGCGGGAAGTTCTCTCTCTGTGTGTGGGTGTGTTTGTGTTTGTGTTTGTTGTGGGCAGGACGGCAATGTAACGAGCAGGAAAAGTAGCGGGAGACAAGAAGAGGCGGTATTGGACGGTACAGCATTTTAAAACATATTTCAAACTGGGGACTCTGGCAGAAGCTTTCCAGGTGCTGCGCTCTCCCTCGCCATGTACATATTATGCATCCCAACTAGACTGTCATGTAGTATGAGGGTATATGCATAATTTTGTATTTATTTTGTTATGTTTATGTAATGTATATTGGAGGTGGTGACTCTTTGAGAGCTGTATGCAACGAAATTTCATTTTAATGTATGCATTAAAATTTATTTGTTTGTTTGTTTGTGGGATTTATATACCGCCTCATAGTGCAAGCACTCTAACCGGTTTACACCATTAAGCAATGTATAGTTATATTGCCCATTAAATGTATGATTAGTGTACATTCAAAGTGACAATAAAGTCATTCTAAGTCTAAGTAAGTCCCTGGCGTTATGATAATGTATCTATCGGTGTTTCGTCACCTCTTGTTTGGACCTACGGACGACTGTGAGAAGCCGAACATGAAGTTCCCAATATGTATTCTTTTATTTGATCCATTTCTAGAGTCAGGCCGACAGTTGTCTGGGAAAGCCAAATGTGCGTTGCTGATGCTGAGGATAATGGCATAAAGTCTTCTGTCCCGGTTGGATCCTTATTGCTTCATTTCCCAGCCACTCCCAGTTTTCTGATTGCCAGCTAAGGGAAAAGTTCAAAGAGACATTGGATATTTTAGCAGCAGTCTGCAGGATCTTATGTCAAAATGATGAAAGGTGTCATGATATTCCTGATGTAAATGCCACCCCTTAAGTATCTGCATGCAAGCATCATGACATAAGTTTGAAAGGAGGTGAAGTTTGTGTCATGAATATTTTGTCATTTGCCCTTCAGGTGCCCAAGACTTTGATTCCTGCTTTTAAATAAATAGCAATAGCACTTAGACTTATATACCACAGTGCTCTCTAAGTGATTTACAGAGTCAGTATATTGCCCCCAACAATCTGGGTCCTTATTTAACAAACCTCAGAAGAATGGGGGGCTGAGTCAACCTTGAGCTGGTGAGACTCGAACTGCCAAATTGTTAGCAGCCGGCAGTCAGCAGAAGTAGCCTGTTAGCAGCCGGCAGTCAGCAGAAGTAGCCTTCTAAACACTGCACCACCATGGCTCTATATGCTGGAATAAGTAAGCTACTTTAGTACGGGTAGTCCTTGGTTAACAATAGTAATAGGGACCAGAATTTTTGCTGTTAAGCAATGAGGTTGTAAAGCTGTGAACAATGGCAATTCCAGCAATCCCTGGTTAATAGATTTTGCATAATTGCAACTTCTGATTTCCTGACAGCTTTCCCCATGGACTCTGCTTGTGAGAAATTGGTAGGGAAGGTTGCAAATAACAATTGTGTGCTTGTGGGATGCTGCTACAGTTGGAAATTTTGGCTGGTTGCTAAGCACCTGGATCACATTCACATGACTCTGGGAATGCTATGTTGGTGAAAAGGACAACCAGTTGTAACTACTACTTATTCAATGCTGTCACAAATTCAACAAGTGAACAAGTGGTAGTTAACAGAGAACAACTGAAATCTTGCCCATGACCTGGGAACAAGATGAAGGCAAAGTTATTGGTTTGACTTATGTCCCATTGTGATTGACTCTTGGCAGCTAACAAAGAATACTACAATGAGAGTCAAACCATTCACATAAAACAACTACATAAACGACAACAAAATTAAAAGAAAATTGTAATAACTTAAAATGTGCAATATATAACATTAAGGAAACGCTGTCTGGAATAGTTCACTTTTTAGTCCTAAAGGACTATGAGGAGGGGGTGAGTCTGAGCTCCAAAAAAGGCTATTCCAGAATAAAATTATGGGAATATGATAGGAAAGGATGTTTCCAAAATATAAGCGGTGCCTGTGGAGATAAATGGCAAGAACTGCATCATGCTGCAAGCTCTACCTCTCTTCAATGTGTTGAGTGTCCACATATAAAGAGAGTAGAGCTTATGGTTTGATGCTTCTGATTCTGCAGATAGCATGTTTGTGCTGTGTGTAGATGCACATCAGGAAATTGATTTGTTAAAACCAAAAATTACAGTTTTAAGGTGCGTGGGTTGAGATTATGAGTCAAACATTTAAAAAAATTCTGGGTATGTTTTCAACATTTCCAAAATTATGTTATAGCCTACAATGGGGGTTTTCAACCATGACACAAACTCCTAATTGCTTAATGAAACGTTTAGTTGAAGAGTGCTCTGAAACCTGTTGACTGCATTATTAATTTGGCTGGAAGATAACTGCTCTGTAATTTTTCTTTAAGAGACCAAATAACCTCACTATATCAGAAATGAGCACTGTAATGCACACACAGGTTTTTTTGGCTATGTCCACATGCTCCACAGAATTGGGAAATGATAAACAGTAACACATAACCAAATGTGTTGTACAAATCCAGCTGGTATGGCTAGTTTGGCTCAGGGTGGAATGTGAATCTAATAAACTGGGTGAATGTTCGAGGGAGCAAAACTGACTCCCTCGGATCAGGTCCGCAACTTGGGGGTCCTCCTAGATCCACAGCTAAAATTGGATCACCATCTTTCTGCTGTGGCTAGGGGGGCCTTTGCACAGGTTCGCCTGGTGCACCAGTTGCGGCCATACTTGGAGAAGGAGGCTCTACTCGCGGTCACTCATGCCCTTGTCACCTCGCGCTTGGACTACTGCAACGCGCTCTACATGGGGCTACCCTTGAAGAGTATCCGGAGACTTCAGCTGGTGCAAAATGCGGCTGCGCGTGCTGTGGTGGGTGTGCCAAGGTACATCCACGTGACACCTATACTCCGCCAGCTGCATTGGTTGCCCATCGGTCTCCGGGTCCAATTCAAGGTGTTGATCACCATCTTTAAAGCCCTTCATGGCTTAGGACCAGGTTATCTCCGGGACCGCATTCTGCCTCATACTTCCCTTCGACCGGTTAGGGCCCACAGAGTTGGCCTCCTCCAGGTCCCGTCGGCCAAGCAATGCCGCCTGGCGGGCCCTAGGGGGGGAGCCTTCTCTGTGGCAGGCCCCGCGCTCTGGAACCAACTTCCCCCAGAGACCCGAACTATCCCCACTCTGCTGGCCTTCCGAAAAGCTGTCAAGACATGGCTTTTCCTGCAGGCTGGGGGTAGAGCCTAAACCACTCAAGCTCACCCCAAGTATGTATGGTTATTGAATGGGTATTGGATGATTTTAAATATTGTGTTTTTTAATTTTTATATATCTCGTTTTAATGTGTTATTTATAAATTGGTGTCCTGTATTTTTTTTCTGTTGTACGCCGCCCTGAGTCCTTTGGGAGTTGGGCGGCATATAAGAACACCATAATAAATAAATAAATAAATAAATAAATAAATAAAATTAACAATTGGAATGTTTTGTATATGTATCCTAAAACCTCAATTTTATTGACCATCATTCAACAGTCTTTAGATGCAAAGGGCAAAAACTGAACTTTGGATTTCATTCCCAAACGTTGGACAACCCCCATCATTTCTGAAACACTGGATAATCAATATAATTCATATCATCTATCTCAATTTATGACATTTGCATAACAACATGATATAACTTGATGAGTAGCATGATAAAATGATAATTGCATCAATGGAAAATTTGTATTTAATAGACATCCTTTTACTCCAAATGATCTATTAAATCCAGTTTTGTAATGTAGAATTTGAGTAACATGAAAAGAACACAGATAAACTCTGGTCAGGCCAATTCCGAAAAATTCTCCATCAAGTTTGAGAACAATTTTCTTTTTAAACTTCAGAAATTCTGCTTTAAACTTGTGACAAATATGGGTGATTTCACAATGCTTTTCTTATTTTTGCACATCTTCATAAACCTCTGGTTGGGCTCTATTCCAATAGAAAGACAGGTTATTGGAAACTTTATGGACAAAATTGATATTCCCAGGAAAATTGAAAGATAGACCAGAGAATAGCTGCCAAGGGAACAGTCTTTCTTAATGCTAAGCCTACATATGCCACAGCATGCATATGTAATTGTGTTTACATGATGACATTGCATGTACTGCACTTTTCATAACCAGTTTGATATTGGTACCACTGTATATTATCCCTCATTTTAATAACAGAATACTTTCTAAGGTATCAATTTAAGTCAGATAATTTATTGGGAATAATATTAATATATTAATATATATTAATCTTAATATATTATCCTAATATCCTTAATATATCATCCTAATAATTAAGAGCCGAGGTGGCGCAGTGGTTAGAGTGCAGCACTGCAGGCTACTTCAGCTGACTGCTAGTTCAGCAGTTCAGCTGTTCAAATCTCACCGGCTCAAGGTTGACTCAGCCTTCCATCATTCTGAGGTCAGTAAAATGAGGACCCAGATTGTTGGGGGCAATATGCTGAACTCTGTAAACTGCTTAGAGAGGGCTGTAAAGCTATGAAGCGGTATATAAGTCTAAGTGCTATTGCTAATCTCTTTCTCATATCGTAAAGGTAAAGGTTACCCTCGCACATATGTGCTAGTCATTCCCGACTCTAGGGAGCGGTGCTCATTTCTGTTTCAAAGCCTAAGAGCCAGCGCTGTCTGAAGCGTCTCCGTGGTCATGTGGCCGGCATGACTAAACGCCGAAGGCGCACGGAACGCTGTTACCTTCCCACCAAAGGTGGTCCCTATTTTTCTATTTGCATTTTTACATGCTTTCGAACTGCTAGGTTGGCAGAAGCTGGGACAAGTAACGGGAGCTCACTCCGTTATGCGGCACTAGGGATTCGAACCGCCAACCTTTCTGATCAACAAGCTCAGCGTCTTAGCCACTAAGCCACTGCGTCCCTTCATCATATTGCAGACCCACCCGAATTACTTTATCCTTGTACCTGTTTATAGAGAACTATCTCAGAACTCTTGCAAGTCATAAAGTTAGACAAAAGCAAATCTCAATGCAAAATTACCGTATTTTTTGGAGTATAGGACGCACCGGAGTATAGGACGCACCTAGATTTTAGAGGAGGAAAACAAGGAAAAAAGTATTCTGAACCAAATGGTGTAGTAATATATTATTTAATAAAATACCAGAGTAGCAGAATATTTTTTACAACCATGTATACTTTTTACAACCATGTACACTTTTTACAAACTTCAAACTTGACAGCTTTAAGACTTGTGGACTTCAACTCCCAGAATTCCTTCTCCAGTCATGCTAGCTCAGGAATGGGAGTTGAAGTCCACAAGTCTTAAAGCTGTCAAGTTTGAAGTTTGTAAAAAGTGTACATGGTTGTAAAAAGTCTTGCCAAGTTTGAAGACCCTTGCACCCCTAACCCAGGGGTCTTCAAACTTGACAGCTTTAAGACTTGTGGACTTCAACTCCAATTCCTGAGCTAGCATGACTGGAGGAGGAATTCTGGGAGTTGAAGTCCACAAGTTTGAAGACCCTTGCACCCCCTTGGCAAGTTTAAGACTTGTGGACTTCAACTCCCAGAATTCCTCCTCCAGTCATGCTAGCTAGAGTTGAAGTCCACAAGTCCTCCCGGTCTCGCAGCCAGTTCCCTCCTGAAGTTCAAGGGCTGCAACTTGAGCTGAGCAGATCTGCGGCGAAAGCGGCGGCTCCTGGTTTTCCCGGCCAAAGAGCGCTCGCTAGAGAAGAGCAGCTGAGGAAGCAGGCGAAGCGCGGCGGCAGGCAGGTGTTTTGGAAGCGCCGAGGGCAGCACGCGCGTCCGGGATGCCCCTCTCTGTGCTTTCCGCTTAGCCGGCAGCAGCGGGCGCAGCGAGTCCCGTCCTCACGCGCATCCCCGGCGCTTGCTGTGGCGACGCTGTTTTCTCCGAGACCTTTGTCTCGGAGAAGGAGCAGTAGACAAAGGTCTCGGAGAAAACAGCGTCGTCACAGCAAGCGCCGGGGACGCGCGTGAGGACGGGACTCGCTGCGCCCGCTGCTGCCGGCTAAGCGGAAAGCACAGAGAGGGGCATCCCGGACGCGCGTGCTGCCCTCGGCGCTTCCAAGACACCTGCCTGCCGCCGTGCCTCGCCTGCTCGCACGCCCGCTCGCTCGCAAGCGGGCAGCGGTGGGGATCGAAGCGGAGCGGTGGCACCTCGAAAGGACTGGGGTGCTAGATTTCATGCTAGCTCAGGAATGGGTGGCGGGGGCAAGCAGCGGTGGTGGTGGCGGCAAGCAACAGCGGGGACGGCGGGGGCAAGCAGCGGGGGGGCAAGCGGCGGTGGCGGCGGCAGGCGGCGGGGAAAACCTCCGAAGGGTGGGGGCTGGGGGGGGTTGGGGGCTGCATTCGGTGTATAAGATGCACCCACTTTTTGACCCCCTTTTGGGGAGTAAAAAGGTGCGTCCTATACTCCGAAAAATACGGTATTTCCTATCTCACCAAATTTGTTACTATTGATCCAATTAGGAAATATTGCATCATTATCATTCTGTTCATATAGCTTTGCTTTAGCATATTAATTATGTATAAGAGAATAACTGACATGTCCTTGTGAATTACTTTTACTTTGTAACAAAGACCATGGAAAAATATTGTACTTTCATCATTTACATTAGCAACTTTGCCAGAACTGCCTATAATGAGGCAAATGGGATTAAATGAATGCTAGCATTTTATGCAAGAATGATGCTTTATTTATTCTTTGTTTAAAAAGGAAAAGGTATGCCTGATTATAGTTGAAAAAGTTAAAAGAATATCTGAAACTGAGAAAACTTTAGGATAAAAAGGATAAGAATGGAAAAATGTCATATATACCGGTAGTTTATTAATACATTTTATTGTTATACAAAATATTACTCACAAGAACTATGGAACAAAGAGTAGAAAAATGCTCTTTATATCAAAATTAGATTACCTTGCTTTAGACTGCATTACTAAATACTTCATTATCACACTGTGCTTCCCCCAGGAACCAGGAATTAACAATGGTAAAGAATTGGTTCTTTGCAAGACTAAAAAACTATTTTGGTTCTGGTCAGCTGCAAAATACCCCCTATATTAAATGACATTAAAACAATGAGATTTAAAAAAAACTACAGAGCAGTAAGCATGATGCCAATTATAACCTTCACGGGCACTTGAATGGAACATAAATCATTACAGTGCCAACTTTATGTGTCACTAAACTGGGGGGACCAATGATAATGAAGTCTGTTAGTGAAGTAAAAATCCAGTAGTTTTTCTACAATATTTGAAGTTAATGTGAAAATAATTGAATTTCTTCAAAATAATTGATTGTTCTGATCAGCACCATAATTTGTGAAAATTGTGAAAAGTTTCATTTATATACCAACATTCCAACATTTTGTTCTAATCAATAGTTTTATATTTATGGGGTCCTTGATGCTGTCTGAGCTTGGTTGTTTGCTTGCAGAGAAGAATCTCTGTGAGCTTGGGGACACCTTTTGGGCATCCAGTAGACATGAGTGTTCTAATTTCTAATCTAATATGAATTCAACCCATGGTGTATACGCATTTAGAGCTTTGTCATTTCCCCCCTTCTTTCAGTATGATTCATGACTTTAATTTATTTAGAAAATGTAACTATGACGTTTTGTCATCAACCCTTGATTAATCAATTTAGAGACAAGTCATTTGAGTTATATAGATAGTACTGTATACCACCATATGAACCAAATGTAAAGTGGAAGTATGGGAATACATTCCTTGCAGTTAATATTCTTTGAATACTTATCAATCTTATCGTATCATCCATTTTATACATTTATCAGTTCATTCTAAGTTCAACTCATTGGGTGTTAACTGGCGGCACTTTAAATAAAACTATCACATTGTGGCTTAAACACATGCCACTTCCCACTTTTTTTTTACTCATGGTTAGCTGAATACTGTAACTGTTTGAAAGTATAATATTGATGATCCTTTCCCTCCATCTGTGCATATAATGGGAAGCAGGATGGGTTTCTGTATGGGTAAACTAATGTAACACTGGTTTTTAGAATTCCACTTCTATATTGCAGAGTTGTAGTCAAAATATCACTATTTATATATCAGTAGACTGGCTAGATATCAACAGACTGACCAGGTTTACCAGTAATTAAAATTATTTTTAAAAGCATCATTGTTGTTTACCCTTAAAGGGGAGAGTCTTCAAAGAGTGCCACAAAATACTGATCATTTTATAAAAAAACAATAGGTAAAGGGAAAATGGAATAGAGTGGTTTGAAAGACAAAACATATATCAAGATACGTCAGCAAAACATAATTTGCTGGGTAAGTTATTTCTTGATACACAATCGGGAACATAAAGAAATCAAATATTTTAACAGCAAGGATAGAATTTGCTTTGACTAATAATATTCTTTGCATTAATGTTGACAAAATGATGAGGGTTTTTGTATTTGCGAAGTTTGTCTTCATAATAATGATAAAATTATTAAAATAATGATTTAAAAGGAAGACAATGTATGAAAAGACATTTGGTGTGAAAATAAACTAGCTGATAATTCAGAGTAGGCTGCCAAATCATAAAATTAAATTCTGCAAGCACTCGTGATATACCCATTAATCTAGGGATCAGCACTGTACTCCCATGTAGATCCTTTACAAAAACTTCGCAAACTTCTTAAGTTTCTTTGATTTGGGAAGGAGGTAAGCGGGTTAAACAATGGTACCTGGGTCTGGAAAGTATATCTATCCCTGCATTAATCACATATGGTAGCAACTGTAGAATCTTAAAAACAATTCACTCTTGGATTGCACCACAATATAATTACTTAAATGCTTTGAATAAAAAGCTTAAGATAATAAATTTTCGCAAATATCTGAAGTAGACTGAAAAATATATACAACACATTTATTGAAACATAATTTAAATTCTTGGAAATAGTACCCTTCCCTAGTTAAACATTTTCATTCTTTTTTTTAAAAAAAGGATATTTTTCAATTAGATGCAAAATGTTCAATATTTTGGATAAAAGACTGTTTTTTCATTAATTTGCTGAAAAGTCCATTTGGGTTTGCAAGCAGTGTTTCATGCTTTCCACACTCAACTATTCTGCCTTGGTCCAGAACTGCAACAGAATTAGCATTCTGAATGGTGGAGAGTCGATGAGCAATAATAAGAACAGTTCTGCCTTCCATCAGCCGATCTAATGCTTCTTGGACAAGATACTCATTTTCAGCATCCAAAGCACTAATTAATGAATAGAATGAAAAAGAAGGTTATTCTCCACATTATTAATCTTAGTGCAGAGACTTTACTAGAGTCTGTACAACTTTTTTTCATTTCATTTTCATTTAAAATTGTTTTTTAAAAATATTTAATGGTGTCAGGATTTTTAAACAAAAGCAATTGTTTAAATGTTTGAGAGACTTGCTTTCAACAAAGAGCACCCAATATTTCACAGATGATGTCCCCAAAACTGAGTTAAGACAGTCTCATTTTTAATTTGCAATTTAAATATAGCGTAAAGAAGTATTATAGAATCATGAAATAGGAATGACTTAGGGAAGCTTGACGATGCTAGCATACTGTGTTGTACAGGTACTCCTCATCTCACAACCATTTATTTAGTGACTGTTCAAAGTTACATCGGCATTGAAAAAATGACCATTTTTCACCATTGGAGTATCCCAATGGTCACTGTGATCAAAATTTGGACGGCAACTGGTTTGCATTAATGACAGCTGCAGTGTGAGCAATCAATCAATGGAACAACTTGCCTTCAGAAGTTGTGGGAGCTTCATCACTGGAAGCTATCAAGAAAAGACTGGACTGCCGTCTGTCAGAAATGGTGTAGGGCAGTGATGGCGAACCTTTTTTTCCTCGGGTGCCGAAATAGTGTGTGTGCGCACTATTGCACGCGCGTGCGTGCCCACACCCATAATTCAAAGCCCTTCACTTGCCCCACCCCGCTGCGCATGCTTGCGTGACCCCCCACTCCCCCGTTTTCTGACTTCCAGTGGGCCCGGTAGGCCCGTTTTTCGCCCTCCCCAGGCTCCAGAAGCTTTCTTGGAGCTTGGGGAGGGTGCAAACGCTCCCCCGCCACCCTGGAGGCCGTATGGAGGCCGAAATCACCCTCCCAGAGCCTCCGCGTGAGCCAAAAATCAGCCGGCGGGCACGCACATGCGCACTGGAGCTGAGCTAGGGCAACGGCTCGCGTGCCGGCAGATATGGCTCCGCGTGCCACCTGTGGCACCCGTGCCATAGGTTCGCCATCACTGGTGTAGGGCCTCCTGCTTGGGTGGGGGGTTGGACTAGATGACCTACAAGGACCCTTCCAACTCTGTTAATCTGTTAAATATGTTCTAGGGTAATGTGATTACATTTTGCGATGTCTGATAAAACCAGTGGGGAAACTAGATTAACTTAACAACCATGTTACAAACTTAATAACTGCAGTGAATCACTTAACAGATGTGGCAAGAAAGGACGTAAAATGGGGCAAAATGTACAACTGTCTTGCTTAGCAATGGAAATTTTGGGCTTAACTGTGGTTGTAAGTCGAGGACTACCTGTAGTACATAAATAGTCTTCCAGAAAGCAGGGAAGTTGGCATACTTGTACAAATCCAGGCATAAAGTCTGCTTAATGTACTGTACATATATCCTGAGAATTGTATCTTTTGGGTTGGATCAGATGAAGTAGTTCACCAGCCTGGCCTGCATGTATCCAATATATTAGAGCACACTCTTACAAACCCTCCTATTGAGTTGGCTAGAAGCATTATATGTACGCACAACTTCAAATTCACGAAAAGCCATCTGGAACAGCGTTATGTGTCCTTGGCTGAGCACATATGGAATTCTGGCAGGATGTTCTGACATGGGAGAAAATAGCTGCTCTGGGACATATTCCTATCATTAAAATGTTTACCCCATAAGACATGGCTAGTCACAAAACACCATTTATTGCCCAGCAAACTTATGAAGTTGTTCACATTTCCTCTGGTATTTAGGATGCCACCCCTTCCTGTTTTAAAAGAAGAGCAGTATCTGAACAATGGGAGAAAAAAATGGAAGCTACAAAAGAACATTCCACACTGAGGAAAAATATGTGCAATGTTTTGTCACGAAATCAATAGTAAAAGATACCAGAAAGTCTTGCGGGATCGAATATTAATTTACTAAGAAACAATTTCAATATTGTCCAAGCTACCCATAATTTTCCTAATTTTTATTATTTACCTTGTTGCTTCGTCAAGAAGAAGAATTTTGGGATTCTAAAAACAGAACAAGTACAAAAATGTTGAGATTAGAAGTTTATGCAAATTTTTTTTTTTAATGAACGCCAGTTTTATTAGAGATTTTAATAGGCATCAAGAGATGTTTTCTAAAGCAATACTAATAAATTACTGAAATATTTTATTACAAAATACAAGAGGGCGAGAGAGGAAGAACGAGAGAGAGAGAGAGAGAAAGAAAATTAAGAAAGAAAAGACATCTTTTCAAAGCCTTTTTCTTTCATGTAAAAACTTGGTCAAACTTTAGTAACTATAAGACACTGAAAAGACTGTGTTTTAAAAATAACCTGCAAACTCTACTACTATTACATAGCCAACCACTTTAAAATCCTGATCAAAATTAATGTCTTCTTAGGTTAATGAGTGATGGTTTTCACACCTGGCTGTTTTAGAAAAAAATATATAGTATAAGGTTCAATAATTACAAGATGTTTTACTACTGTTCAAAAAAGGCGATGCAATGAGAGCACAGTAACAGCAGACTATTAAAATATACATAATAAACAGTATATTGAAAGAATAATGTATGAGAACTATCTTGAAATGCAATGAAAGCATGAGAGTTCCTATTTCTCTTCATTCAAATCATCTTTGTCACATATTTTCCTTGCTCCTTTTCTCGCTTTAAAGGCACAGAAGAAAAAAAGGCTTACCTTCAGAAGAGCTCGAGCAATTGCAATTCGCTGCTTCTGCCCACCTTTGCATAAAAAACATAACGTAAATATTGCATGCAATTTATGTATTTTTTTTAAAGTACTCTGCCAATCAAAACAAATGGCATGTACATTAGTTTTTTTAAAAAAAATTCTGTGGAAAATCTGACTTAAATGGAGAAAATGATTACGGCACTGCAGTTTGACAACAAGATTATTTTAAGCGGTTTAGTAAAGTTCAAGAGATGACACTGAAATCAGTACAATCAAGCATGTGCAGTTCTAAGGAAAGATGTCTAGGCCAGTGTTTCTCAACCTCAGCAACTTTAAGATGTGTAGACTCCCAGAATGCTGGTTAGGGGATTTTGAGGAGCTGAAGTCCTCACATCTTAAAGTTGCTGAGTTTGAGAAACACTGGTCTAGATGCTGACAGAATAGTATTTGTCAATAGAATAGAATTCTTCCTTTCTTCTTCTCCAACTCCCACAACTACAATGACCACATTTTCTTGGGGAAAAATAGTAACACAAACCTGAAAAGGGGGCTTTTCTGAAAAAGGTTGATAAGGATAATTTTTTTTATGTTTATGACTAGGTTTTACAAAGGAAAATTCAGGAGCAAAATCAAGGGAAACTTTGCCAGAATGCCTATTGCAGTGTTTCCCAACCTTGGCAACTTGAAGATATCTGGACTTCAACTCCCAGAATTCCCCAGCCAGCATTCACTGGCTGGGGAATTCTGGGAGTTGAAGTCCAGATATCTTTAAGTTGCCAAGGTTGGGAAACACTGGCCTATTGTAATAAAAATATCTAAAATCAAATAGTATCTTATTTTAAAAAGACAACTCAATTTCCAAATTTTTCAACTAACTGTGAAAAACTGCAATTGGCACAGTAAAAATTAAATGAGCAAAATAAAGGACAGTTTTTGAAAAATAAATAAATCTGAAGGACAATTTTCTGAAATGCAGATAATCCTCGACTTCCGACACAAGTGAGCCCAAAATAAGTTGCTAAGTGAGTTTTGCCTCAGTTTAGGACCTTTCTTGCAACAGTTGTTAAGTGAATCACTGCAGTTGTTAAGTGAGTAATTACGGATGTTAAGTGAATCTGGCTTCCCCACTGACTTTGTCGGTGGTGGCAAAAAGTGATCACATGACTCCGGGATACTTTAACCGTCATAAATATGAGTCACTTGCCAAGCATCTGAATTTTGATCATATGGCCATGGGGATGCTGCAATGGTCGTAAGTGAAAAACAGTCATAAGTCACTTTTTTCAGTGCCATTGTAACTTGGTACGGTCACTAAATGAACTGTTTTAAGTCGAGGACTACCTGTAAAGAACTGTCCTTTATAATAAAGGACATATGGTCTCTGTTCCCCTATCCCTGGTATCCCTTGGGAAGGTCAGAAGGTGTTTTAGAACAGACTTGTCTTATAGCAAAATGAAATGCACAGCAGAATGAGGCAGGGAAAAGTAATTCCTTCTATAACAGCCGTAAATTACAAAAATGGATTTTTAAATGACATAGTCTTACCAGAGAGAAGAACACCTTTTTCTCCAACTAAAGTGTGGAATCCTTTTGGAAAATTTTGGATAAAATTAGAAGCATTTGCAATTTTGGCAACTCTCTCAATTTCTGCAGGAGTTACTGTGGATGGATCCTCTGCGCCATAGGCTATGTTTTCAGCAATAGAGCACGAGAACAGAGTGGGTTCCTAGTGTATGAAAAAGCATAAGGAATGTAGCAACACAGGTAATGCCCAGATGAGATCATAAATGAAATAAGTAACACGCAGAGGTGGGATTCAGCAGGTTTTGACCAGTTCTGGAGAACCGGTAGCGAAAATTTTGAGTAGTTTGGAGAACTGGTAGCGGAAATTTTGAGTAGTTCGCAGAACTGGTAAATACCACCTGTGACTGGCCCCACCCCCATCTATTTTCTGTTTCCTGAGTCCCAGCTGATCGGGATGAAATGGGGATTTTGCAGTAACCTTCCCCTGGAGTGGGGTGGGAATGGAGATATTACAGTAGCCTTCCCATGGAGTGGGGTGGGAATGGAGATATTACAGTATCCTTCCCCTGCCACGCCCACAAAGCCACCTCACACCCACAAAGCCACGCCCACAAAGCCAAGCCCACATAACCGGTAGTAAAAAAAATTGAATCCCACCACTGGTAACACGGGACCATAGAGATGAAAGGGAACACTTTTTTTTCCATAAACAGTGATGAGTACAAGTATGATTGCTTTAAAGGGGCATGAGGCAAATTCAAAAGCTGGAGAGGCAAAAAACATCCTCTGACATTTTTAAAGAAATTAGGATCGGCAAATACTGTAAGAAAACTTTGCTCCTTTTTTACCTGACTTACTGTTCCGATATTAGTCCTGAACCATAGTGGGTTTAGCTGACGGATGTCAACCCCATCAGCAGTAATACTGCCTTCAATAAATTTAGAGAATGTTGTTAGATAATACGTTAGACAACAATGAGGGTGAAGAGATTAAACGTATACAGAAGTTCATAATGACACCCTATCAAATTAGAAATAATTTTTAAAAAAATATTCTCGGCAAGAACTGATTTCACCTTGCATAGAATAAGTGCAGAGACATCTCTCTTTCTAATGTAAGAAATTATGGTTCCAGCACATTCATGTCAAAACCTATGAAGAAAAGCATAGGGACGGGCAGTTTATATATACATTGCCTGAAATATTGCCTTAACTGTAAAAAAATACAAGCTGAGTGAAACATGAATATGAATTTGTCGTATATATTGCTCCTATTTCAGTAACAGAAAGGCTCAAGTTATAAAATGGCAATGATGCATTTTATCTCAACTTCCTTGTAAATAGTCTTCCAACCGATTCTACAAAGGTCATACTTCTCCATGAGCAAATTGTGTTTTGATCTCTAATCAGAAGCATACCCAGTAACAGAGGTTCAAACATATTCACACAAACACATGTAACTACCTGAGAGTGGATCATAAAGCCTCAGGAGAAGAGATACAACCGTCGATTTGCCAGATCCACTTGGGCCTACTAGGGCCATGACAGAACCTGCAGGCATGCTGAGAGAAAAGTCTTCAAAAATCAATGTTTCTGGACGTGTTGGATATGCAAACTTGACACTTTTGAACTCAAGAGCACCTCTGAAAGCATCCTGGCTTAATACTGTTCCCTCTAAATAGACATGAAAATCCAAAAATGAAAGTAACATCAATAATATATTATTCAAACACGTTTTAGTAAAGACAAATCCAATTATTTGCATTTATTTATTTATTTATTTATTGGTATTTCTTATATGCCGCCCAACTCCCGAAGGACTCCGGGCGGCGTACAACAGTAAAAATACAAGAAACCAATATAAGCATTTAAAACAAATATAAAAATTAAAAAACCATAATCTTAAAAACATTTAATCAATTCGACTTCATACATACTTGGGGTGAGCTCAGATGGATTACGCTCCACCCCCTGCCTGCAGGAAAAGCCATGTCTTAACAGCTTTCCGGAAGGCCAGTAGAGTGGGGATAGTTCGGGTCTCTGGGGGAAGTTGGTTCCAGAGCACGGGGCCTGCCACAGAGAAGGCTTTCCCCCTAGGGCCCGCCAGGCGACATTGCTTAGCCGATGGGACCTGGAGGAGGCCAACTCTGTGGGCCCTAACCGGTCGAAGGGAAGTATGAGGCAGAATGCGGTCCCGGAGATAACCTGGTCCTAAGCCATGAAGGGCTTTAAAGATGGTGATCAACACCTTGAATTGGACCCGGAGACCGATGGGCAACCAGTGCAGCTGGCGGAGTACAGGTGTCACGTGGGTGTACCTTGGCACACCCACCACAGCACGCGCAGCCGCATTTTGCACCAGCTGAAGTCTCCGGATACTCTTCAAGGGTAGCCCCATGTAGAGCGCGTTGCAGTAGTCCAGGCGCGAGGTGACAAGGGCATGAGTGACCGTGAGTAGAGCCTCCTTCTCCAAGTATGGCCGCAACTGGTGCACCAGGCGAACCTGTGCAAAGGCCCCCCTAGCCACAGCGGAGAGATGGTGATCCAATTTTAGCTGTGGATCTAGGAGGACCCCCAAGTTGCGAGCCTGATCCGAGGGGGTCAGTTTCGCTCCCTCGAACGTCAAGGAGGGACAATTGTCATGGTCCTTAGGAGGCAATATCCAAAGCCACTCAGTCTTGTCGGGATTAAGTCTGAGTCTGTTCCTCCCCATCCAGATCCTAACGTCGTCCAGGCACCGGCACATTACATCAACTGCCTCTCTGAAATCAGACGGGGTGGTGATGTACAGCTGGGTGTCGTCAGCGTACTGTTGGAAACGCACCCCATGCCTGCGGATGATCTCACCCAGCGGTTTCATGTAAATGTTAAACAGGATGGGCGAGAGAACCGACCCCTGAGGCACCCCACATGATAGGGGCCTAGGGGACGATCTCTGCCCTCCTGTTAACACCGACTGCATCCTGTCGGTGAGATAAGAGGAGAACCACCGTAAAACAGTGCCTCCCACCCCCAACTCACCGAGACGATGCAGAAGGATACCATGGTCGATGGTATCGAATGCCGCTGAGAGGTCAAGTAGCACCAGGATGGAGGAATTACCCCCATCCCGGGCCCACCAGAGATCATCCATCAGAGCGACCAAGGCAGTTTCTGTACTGTAGCCGCGCCTGAAACCCGACTGATAAGGATCTAGATGATCTGTTTCATCCAGAAGTTGCAGAAGCTGAGTAACCACCACCTTCTCCACAACTTTCCCCAGAAAGGGCAAGTTGGAGACAGGACGATAGTTCTTCAAATCAGCTGGATCCAGGGAAGGCTTCTTCAGGAGGGGTCTCACCACTGCAGCTTTTAACGACTGCGGTACGGATCCCTCCCTCAAAGAAGCGGTGACCACCGCCTGGATCCAGCCGCATGCCACCTCTCTGCTGGCCGAGACCAACCAGGAGGGACACGGGTCCAATAAACAGGTGGAGGTACCCATCGCCCCCACAGCTCTGTCCACATCTTCAGGAGAAACAGGCCCAAACTCTTCCCATAATGGTGGACTAAGACTAGCCCCTGTCAACTCTATGGACTCTGCCCAGCTAGAGTCCAGGTTCGACCGAATCTGAGCGACTTTATCCGACAGAAACTCAGCGAATTCCTCAGCTCTGCCTTGTAAGTGTTCCTCGCTCCCCCCTTTAGCAAGGAGGGAGCGAGTCACCCTAAACAAGGCGGCTGGGCGAGAATCTGCGGACGCAATAAGAGCGGAAAAATAAGATCGTTTTGCCGCCCTTATCGCCACTAAATAAGATCTGATGTAAATTCTTAATAGTGTTCGGTCAGGCTCGGTTTTACTGGCTCTCCAGCGGCGCTCTAGACGTCTCTTCTGGCGTTTCATCTCCCGGAGCTCCTCGGTAAACCAGGGAGCTTTCCGGGATCCACTGCCACGGAGAGGTCGCTTAGGCGCAATTCGGTCTAACGCCCCTGATGCTGCGGTGTTCCAAGCAGCCACCAGGGAGTCAGCCGAGTTGTGTACCAGGGTTTCAGGTATTTCCCCAAGCTCCCTCTGGAATCCTTCCGGTTCCATTAGGCGCCTGGGGCGGAACCACCTAGTCGGTCCCGCCTCCCTGTGGGGGAGGAGTGGGGCTGCGAAATCCAACCTCAGTAGGAAATGATCTGACCATGACAGTGGGGTGATGACTATGTCCCTGATCTTCAGATCATCTCTCCACTGCCCCGAAAGAAACACTAAGTCGAGCGTGTGACCGCCCTCATGAGTCGGTTGAAAATTTACTAAAAGAAAACAAATATGGTCAATATGATACTTTACTAAGATTCTGTAAACTAGGGGTTACTTGAACTGGACATTCTGAAAATTGAGTCATCAAATAATTTGGGCTTGTCTGCTTACAGAACAAAGCATGAATCCCAGATGTTGATACATTCAGGAAATGAAACAACTCCTCCTCTGGTGCCTCATAGCCTAACATTTCTAAGACCTGCTGGTTATGATCGAGTTGGGCCCAAAGGTATTCTTACTTCACCTCAGAACTGATAATATACAGGTAGTCCTTGACTCATGACCACAATCGAGCCCAAAATTTATGTTGCTAAACAAGACAGTTACGTGAGTTTTGATCCATTTTACGACCTTTCTTGCCACAGTTTTTTAAGTGAATCACTGCAGTTGTTAAGTTAGTAGCACCCACTGTTAAGTGAATTTGGCTTCCCCAGTGATTTTGCTTGTCAGAAGATCACAAAATGTGATCACATGACTCCGGGACACTGCAACCGTCATAAATATGAATCAGTTGCCAAGCGCCTGCATTTTGATTTCTGACGCTGGAGATGCTGCAACAGTGTTAAGTGTGAAAAACAATCATAAATCACTTTTTCAGTGTTGTCGTAATTTCGAACGGTCACTAAATAAACTGTTGAAATTCGAGGACTAACTGTAATTAGGTCACGTTTCCAGTAACAGCAGCAAAGAACAGAGAATAGGAAACGAAAGAATTGTGATTTTATGAAAGAAGATAGAATGGTACAGGGTCAAAGCTAGAACAGAAATCTCTCGTATTCCTGGCAAGGGATTATCAAGTCTTAAATCAATTGTTTATGTATATATAAGTTACTGATCAGAGTGCTAACTCTACTTCAATTTCATTTCAAATTGCCATAGGTGTGGTACTTTTATAGTGCTTTACTGCATTCTATAAGGTACAGGCAGACAAGTTATTGGAGGGTTGGGTGGGAACACCCAAACACACACAGAGAGTATATATTCACACCCCACCCTCCAATAACTATAATAAAATAACCCTTAGAGCAGCGGTTCTCAACCTGGGGGTGGCGACCCCTTTGGGGGTCGAACGACCCTTTCACAGGGGTCGGGAGACTTCGCCTGGACACCGCCATTTGGGTTTTTACCCTCTGCGCATGTGCAGAACGCTTTGCGCATGTGCAGAGGGTAAAAGAACCCAAATGGTGGCGGTGGGGTGGGGGTTTCGGCGGCGGGCGCGGCGGTGGGGTGGGGCGCGGCATTAGGAAGGTTGAGAACCACTGCCTTAGAGAGTTGCAGGGTCCGTAGCTAGTAACATAATGACATTGTAGTTATTTTCATCTTGTCGGGAGGATTTTTAAGGGGAGAAATAAGGCATCCATTTTGAACATCATAAGATGTGAAAAGCAGTTTAGGGAAGTTTCAAAATTTTAACAGTTTAAAAGGATACACACAAAACCTGCACCATAACCAATTTATGCATGGTTTTTTTGTGGCATCAAATGAATAAGTCCATTCTTTGGGATCATTTATGACATTAAATGTGTATTTTGCTTGCATTCGTTACTAGTATAACTTCTAATTTATGAAAATATTCATTTTTGTGTGATATTGCATGACGTATGGATATTTTACCATCTTAAACAACTGCAAAATATTAAGAACATTACCATTAAAAGGAAGTTGTGGCTTTCGATCACTGAGTTCCCACAGGCGCCCTCCTGCACCCAAACCTTTCATTAAGTCAGTATAAAAAGAGCTTAATCCTAGGAAAGAAAGAAAAAAGTACCCCTATTGTCATACATCTTCAAAAACAGGTATTGCATGTTTGTTAAACAAGTTCTGCCAATCAGTGTACAAACAGCTAGAATGAAATAGCCAGCTAGTACAGCTAAATAAAGCATAACCTAAGATTAGGTTGTTTAAGGAACAGGAACAGAAATTGGACGGGTTTTGCCTTCATTTTCATCCCCAGCAGCATAGAAAATAAGCATATAGCCTAGAACTATTTATTTGCTTCCCTTCCCTTTCTTTTTAAAGAAAGAAGATCCATAAAATGGCTGGCAGAACTTCGCTGAGTAGGTTATCTCTCACATTCATCAGAGTTTGAATTTGTTAACCATTCAAAAGGTTAGGTCAGTGTTTCTCAATTGTGGCAACTTTAAGATTTCTGGGAGTTGAAGTCCACATATCTTAAAGTTGCCAAGGGTGAGAAACAGTGGGATGGATGGATGCTCTTGCTGACCCCTGACCCCTCTAGCACCT
Organism: Diadophis punctatus similis; assembly: GCA_023053685.1. Taxonomy (NCBI): domain Eukaryota; kingdom Metazoa; phylum Chordata; class Lepidosauria; order Squamata; family Dipsadidae; genus Diadophis; species Diadophis punctatus. The sequence continues at coordinate 76,369,933 of JALIGW010000001.1, forward strand.
GAAGAATTGTTTAGTCAGTTTGGTGCAATAAGAGCTGTTCTGTAAGGAGAGGTTAACACTGGGCAGACAAGCTAGCAAGTTTGGGAAATGCACTCCATACATCTGCAGAAAGGCAAAATGGAGAGGGCTGATCTTTTGCCTTCTGATCTGATATCTTATCTATTTGTTTTAAAATTTTACTTTTAAGAATATACAGTATTACCTCTAATGCTTATGCCAACCCAGAATGCATACATTAAGAAAGAAGACAGTTCACCAACAGTCAAATGGGCACCACCCATCAGTAATCCTCCTTTGTAGAGAACAAAAAGCACAATCAAATTGCCTGATAACCCCGTCTGTAAAGAAAGGAAAGGGAAAAGTGCTGATTGCAGGATTTTAATGTAATTCTTTAGATTTATGGATGAAGAGAGGGAAGAACAGACACCCCTCACCCACCTTGGCCTAAAATAAGATCAAGATATCTATCATAATAGTACTCTTAGTATTTAGAATTCCATAATTAAAAACACCAATCCTTTAATAGAGATTATTTTCGAGATTTTTGGGCACTTTTATATGACTAGCATTTTCAACATCTGATTTAGAATCCAGTTCCAAATGTACCTGTCTATTTTTAATTCTACTCGGATTTTGAAGTTTACCATCATAGGTCTATTTACATGGTTGTAAGCCTACAGAACTCTAAAAGCACCAGGGAATCAGTGTTTTTAACTTTCTGGCCAATAGTTGAGCTCAGACAATATCAGCCAATTAATGATCACTTGCTGGCTAGTAATGTAGTGCTTCATCCCACCCCGCTCAGATTCATAACTAAACAAATGCAGTATCTCATTTGTCTTTTCAAAGTAAAACAGAATGGACTACTTGGGTGTGCCTGTGCTTCTGTTTCATTGCCTTCCAAACTTAATGAAGGGTTCAAAGGCAAGAAGAACATTGAATGTGAGAAAGACCATTTCTTAGTAATCCTAGAAATAGGTCTTGGGGAAAAGAAATAAAGTAGAAAAAAATACTGCTGTAGTTCAAGTAGAATCATTGCAGGAAGAACAAGCACAAATGAAAAGAAAAAGAATCTGAATATAACTTAGTCCCCCAGTAGAACAAACGGAATGTCCATATAACTGTAGAAGTTGTTTAGAACAATGTGAAAATAATTTAAAAGTACAGTAGAAATATGTGGAGTTATATTCATGTGGCATATGAAAAAGGAGGCTTGTCACAAACTTTTGCCTTCTGATCTGATATCTTATCTATTTGTTTTAAAATTTTACTTTTAAGAATATACAGTATTACCTCTAATGCTTATGCCAACCCAGAAAGCATACATTAAGAAAGAAGACAGTTCACCAGCAGACAAATGGGCACCACCCATCAGTAATGGTCATGGTAAAAGAATATGCAACTACATCTATATCAAAATAACAATTTAATTGTTCAAGGAAACACTTATCAGAAATACACAGATGATTCCTCACCTTCTTTATATACTTACTGCTCCAAAGAATCCTGCTCGAGCTATTGCTTCCTTTTTGGCCAATTGTAGCACATACTGAATCTTGTTGTCATATTTTTCCATTTCAGTTAACTCATGCCCAAAAGCTCGAACTGTTCTTAAATTTCCAATCCTTTCTTCTGCTAACTGTAGTAAACAAAATGTAAGAATTAACACATTTCCCATAAGCCTTCCTAGATTGCTCTCACTGCATGTTGTTATTAAACTAACAGTGGGTCTTTTCTGCTATACTATTTACATAGCCTAAATCCATGATGGTGAATCTTTTTTGTGCCGAGTGCCCAAAGCGTGCTCGCGCACCCCCAAAATGCAATGCGAGCGCTCCCTCGTGCATGTGCCCCGCCCCCCGTGCATGTGCTGCAGAGACCCGAAAACCAGCGGGATGTGCGCATGCATGCACGGTGGAGCTGGGCTGGGGCAACAGCTGGTGTGCCAGCAGAGAAGGCTCTGCGTGCCACCTGTGGCACGCATGCCATAGGTTCGCCATCACGGGCCTAGATGCATTTATCACCCTGTAATAGAACATTTATTTTATTTTATTTATTTTAATAGATTTGTATGCCGCCCAACTCCCGAAGGACTCTGGGCAGCTAACAGCATGTAAAATACAAAATCTTAAAAAAGCGGTTAAAAACAATTTAAAAAACCATTAAAAAACACATGCATACTACTTTCATGGGCTGGATCATATCCCTGATATCCCAAGTTCAACGGTCCCATGCCTGACGAAAGAGCCAGGTCTTAACTGCCTTACGGAAGACCAGTAGAGTAGAGGCGGTCCGGATCTCTGGGGGTAGCTGGTTCCAGAGGGCCGGAGCTGCCACAGAGAAGGCTCTCCCCCATGGACCCGCCAGCCGACATTGTCTGGCTGACGGGACCCGGAGGAGACCGACTGTGGGATCTCACTGGTCGAAGGGAGCTGTGCGGTAGGAGGCGGTCTCAGAGGTAGCCTGGTCCTGAACCATGTAGGGCTTTAAACATATAAGGCCAGGGAAGAATGAATTACCCTATATCCAGGCTGCCAATTTTTTAATGTATATTCAAAAACCTGTATTAAAACTACTTCCGTAATGAGCTATTTCTTTTTAATCAGCCAAAATTAAAAGACACTTCTAAATTATTTTATCTAAGAGTATGCATTTCTAAATATATTTGGCAGCATATTATAAGAAAGGGAAAGGCAAAATCCTTTTAAAAGGATAGCCTAATTTGAATCATTGTGTTAATTAGATCAGATCAATTCACACTGAACTTCCCAAAGAACAATCCCCAAAGAACAAATTCTTCAAGCATCTTGAGCTATAGGATAGTTTTGAGATGTGATTATACGAAAAAGAATACTTCAAATTGGGGAATTACAAGGATGGCTACGTGGAAATGACTTCAATCAGATTCCTATTGGATACTTGTGGGGGGTGTGAATGAAAAGAGAAAAGTCCAGAGCAGTTCAGCACTATCTTTCAACATTCTCATTTGAACAACTGAGAAACTACCTGTGTAGCTTCTGCAAGGGAATCCTGTGTCATTCTAGCCAGTTTTCGTAAATACGTTCCATAAAGCACAGCTATGACAGCCAGGGATGGTACGACAGTCAGGACGAATGTAGCAAGTTTGGGAGACACAAAAAACTAGAAGCAAAAAAGCAGTGATTAATTTTTAAATGCATTTTACAGAGGCTTTGCTAGATCGATAAATCAAATGTTTCAACTAGTCCTCTGTTAACAATGGCAATCGGGACCAGGATTTTGTTTGCTTCTAGAAACTGTCGTTAAGCAAACCTGCACCGTTGTTAAGAGAGGATGTCACGTGGTCACCTTTTGTGACCTCCTGCCAGCTTCCCCATGGACTTTATCTATAGGAAGCTGGCAAAGAAGGTTGCAAATGGTGACCCTATGACAATGAAATCTTGTAATTGTGATCCCGGAGCCAAATGTCGAGACTGTGATCACATGACGAAGAGGGTGCTGCAATAACGGAGGATCAGTTGTAAACACCACTCATTTAGCATTGTCACAAGTTCAAATGGTTGCTCAATGAGTGGTTGGTAAGCAAGGGTCACGTGTATAGGTAGTCCTCCTCCCTTAAACTACCAGTCACTTAGAGACCGTTTTAAATTATGACAGATTTAAAAACAGTTACTTAAGACCTGCCCTTGAAGTTATGACTGCTGCACACATCCCCCTCAAACCACAATTTGCGGTGTTTTCATTAATTTCTGGTGGGTTTTTTGCCAGTATGCAGCAACAAAAAACGCCCATTCAGGAGAATGAATTTGCTTAACGACCGTGTAGTTCACTTAATGACCACACGATTTGCTTAATGACCACAATGAATTGCTTTACAACTGTCATAAAAATGGTTGTGAAATCAAATCAGGTGACCTGCCTAACAACCACAACTTACAAATTCCATGCTCAGTTGTGATTATTAAGTGAGTAAATTATTATCTGTATGTGAAGTTGGGCTGTTTCCTTTCAATTTTTTTTTTGCATTTAAAAAAAATTCTCATGTACTAGTTATTGAATTCAATACCGTAGTTGTGTTCAATAATTGTTGAATTATTTATTTGAAGTTATGCCATAACTATTATGGGCAATAACAACTATTATATAGGACACAGCTATCAACATCAGTTCTAGTCACTCTTGTAATATAATCTCATCCATGCTACAGGATACAACTGCATTACGACTCAAAGTAGAAGGAAGAGAGACTAACCCTAACCCTAAGGCTGCATTACTATTACTATTAGTCTTCTCATTGTTCCTATCACCCATCTCCTCCCACTTATAACTTGTTGCTTGTATACCGTATTTTTTGGAGTATAAGCACCTTTTTCCTCCCCAAAAGTGGCTGACAATTTGGGTGCGTCTTATACTCTGAATGTAGCTTTTTCGTAGCTTTTTTTCTAGCTCTAACCAGGTGCTAATGATCTTCCCAGCTTTCATTGTTACTCTCTCCGAAGAAGGTTTTTCCAGCCCTAAGTCTTTGCAGGTTTTTTTTCATTGCTCTACTTGCTCAGAATAAGTTTTTTTCTAGCCCTAACCAGGTGCTAATGATCTTCCCAGCTCTTACTGGCTTGCAGGCTTTCATTGTTACTCTCTCTGAAGGTTTTTTTAAGTCCTAACCAGGGGATAAAATAATGTGCTGAAGCTGACCAGACTAAGGACGTTAGCCAGATGAATACCTGGTAGGCAGATTTCCCCCCCCTATTTTCCTCCCCAAAAACTAAGGTGCGTCTTATATTCCGGTGCGTCTTATACTCCGAAAAATACGGTACTTACGGTTTATAACAATATTGATTGTTTCCTGATTGCTTATTTGTACCTTATGACAATCATTAAGTGTTGTACCTCTTGACAAATGTATCTTTTCTTTTATGTACACTGAGAGCATATGCACCAAAGACAAATTCCTTGTGTGTCCAATCACACTTGGCCAATAAAGAATGCTATTCTAGTCTATTCTAACATGATAAAATGATTAGGTTTTTTAAAAGCTTTTCTCTTTTATATCTTGCGACCTCTCCACCATCGTTCCTACAAAGCAAAGCACTTGAGATTCTTTTTACTGCTAAATATAAAAAGCTCATTTAGAGAGAGCAGGTTTAGTCTAATAGTTAAGGTATCAGGCTAGAAACTCTGAATTCTAGTCCTGCCTTAGGCATGAAAGCCAGCTGGGTGACTTTGGGCCAGTCACTCTCTCTCTCTCTCTCTCTCAGCTCACAACATCAAACTTGGGCAACGAGCTAGTCAGTCAATTCCTGTTGCAACTAATGAAGCAACACTTGGTTGATCTGAAAAATCAGTTGTGGGAAAACACTAGGAAGAAAAATAAAATAAAATAAAAAGGACATTTAGGAGTCAAAAGACTCTAGATATTCATATGTAATTTAACATTTGTCTATTATAGTGCTATTGATGGGAAGCTGCAATTGTATGATTTTTCTTTATTATGGAAACTATTAATCTGTGGTATACATTGAATGTTGTAACTTCTGTCCATTGAGTTACCTTTTCTTTCCTAACATGTAATTAAATATAGTTCCATTATTTGCACTACATAACAACCTAGTTCAAGGTATGCATTTAAACCACACTGTCCTTGGTTGAGCAAAGTCACTGTAGTTGGTAAATCATGATTTATGGCAAAGCGATACTTAGTTATGGTATTTATGTCTCTTTTTCTGTGGATTATAGCATGAATGAGACATGCATTCTCTAATTCCCTAGCAGTATCACTGCAAGGTAGATGCGACTGAAAAAAGAAAGACTGACCTAATCACCATATCAGTCGATTAGATATTTTTCAACAAAGCATGGCTAAAATAGCTCCTCAATGCAATGTGCAGACCTAGTTATTTAATTTCTCATCTATTCGAATACAGTAAATCTATGAAGATGGATGGTGGGAGTGGGGAAACAGTGTTATACCAAAGGATCTGCAAAAATGGAAAGAGAACAATGCAAACACATCAGTGGTGGGTTGTAAAATATTTTGCAACCAGTTCGCGTGCGGGTGGGCGGAGCCTCCGGTTCTAAGAACTGGTCCGCTACCGGTTCTAAGCGCTACCGGTTCTAAGAACTGGTCCGAACCGGGAGCAACCCACCGCTGAAACACATACATACCATCATCCCAATAGCAGCTGAAGCCTGTCCTGCAGCTCTTAACCCATCCGAAAGGTTTTCAGTGACTGAACGGCCCAAGAGAGCTGTGTCCGAAGACAAGCGATTAATCAGCTCCCCAGTGCTGGTTTTGTCAAAAAAAGCTACTTCTTGCTTCAAGAGAGAAGAAAATATTGTTGCTCTTAGACGGTTCACAATTCTTTGCCCTAAAACAGACAAGAAATACGGCAATTTATAGACAGGATTTTAATAGTTTTTTTTTTAAAAAAACTTAGCATTATGAGCATTCGTCAAAGTTATTTGTGATAATCCAAGCTCTCTACCATTTATACTCTGATGTCCTTCCCCTGTCTCATCTATATTTACCTGTCCCAATTGTGGGTGATACTATGCGAGCATCTTTTTCCAACTGCCTAAGCAGGATTTCACATTGGATGTGCTCCAACTGTCTGAAACCAAATATGGATAAGATTATTGCATTCTACCTTGATCATCTTATCCCTTCCCTTCCTGTTGCTTACTTTGAATTTCAAGACTACTTGTTGCAGATCTCTCCAGTGGCGAGCAACCTAGGAATCACAATTTAAAGAACTTTCATATGGGCAGAGCTGATTATTTCAAAGATCTGCTGATGGATCACACCCATTTGTGTTTGGTCAATTCTCCAGCTAGGGCCATTTGACTCTACTACTACTAGAATAGCCACATCATGGTGAAGATATTTTCTTCCATCGGTTCCAGTTCTGTAGAATAGCCTCTCACCAGGCTTATGTTTGGAATCAGATCACTCACAATTTAAAAAGCAACAAAAATGCTTCTTTTTCATGGCCCCCTGTGAAACAGATTTAAAATAAATGAATTCTTACCTATTAACTGTATTGAGGTGGTTATTATATGCTACGTACTTTTAGTATAAAAGCTCATTTTACATTATGATATGCTTAATTGTAATGTATTATGTTCCAACTGTAATTTTATTCTATGCTCACTTATAATCTCATAATCAATAAAACAATAGTTACTATTATACTGTAACTAGATCCTATTTATCAGCACTAAGAAAGAAATGTGTTGTTGGGTCCTTGGTGCTATCTGAGCTTGGTAGTTTTTTGCAGACATTTTATTACTAAACTAGGTAACATAATCAGTGTTAGATGCTACCTACCGTATTTTTCGGAGTATAAGACACACCTTTTTACCCTCAAAAAGAGGGTGAAAATTTGGGTGCGTCTTATACACCAAATGTAGCCCCATCCAGCCACCCCCACCCTTTGGCCTCTGCCTGCCAGCAATTTACCTCTTTGCAGCAAACAGCAGCAGAGCCTGATTTGCACAAGAAACTAATTAGCAGCCTCCTGACGTACAGCTGACCGAGGCTTGCAAGCCACGTGGTAAAATGAAACTAACTACGGTGGCTGTAATGAGACAAATTGTTGGGAGATAAACTGCTGGCAATGTTAGACTGCTGAAATTGCAAGGAGATAAGCTGTAATTGCTATGGCCTAGAGGTAGAGCTCTTGCCTCACAATCAGGAGGTTGTGAGTTCTATCCTAGGTAGAGGCAGATTCTGTTAATATGTTATTTTGTTAAATGTTTGTAGTGTTCAAATTATTAGACTTATTTTTTAAAAAACTGCTTTATTATTGTTCTAGACAACTTAACAAAATGAAGAAGCTTTTTAAAATAAATGCTTGCTCTGAAGAGGTCCAGTGCTATTGTATCTTCTTTTAAATAGCAGAGAATACTTCCAGAAAGCCATATCAATTTTAAAGATCTGTAAAAGTATAATCTGAAATATCCTGTTTTAGTATTAAGTATTAGTATTAAAATAAGGCAGCTGAATTAAACCCTGACTTAGTCATGTTTGGAGTAGATCTATTTAAATAATTAAGTTAGTGTGATTACATTTAAGAAAACTTTCTGGGATTAATATACGGCCATAAATGTACATTTCTCCAATTCTTTGCTATGTCTATGGGTCAGGCACACATGCACAGAAATACACAGCAAACAGTGTACATCATTTGTGCTGTTTGCTGTTTGGCAAATTGCTGGGAGGCAGAGGCCTTTTTTCCTTGTTTTCCTCCCCCAAAACTAAGGTGCGTCTTATACTTTGGTGCGTCTTATACTCCGAAAAATAAAGTAGTTTGGTAATGAAACGTCCGCAAGAAAACAACCAAGCTCAAAAAGCACCAAGGATTCCACAGTTCAATCCTGAACTACAAATATTCTATAGGTAAGAAATGTGTTGCACAGAAAGGCAGAAAGGGAGAGAGCTATATGCATATATGAAATACTGGGTCAAAAAGAAATATTGGTCACAAACACAAAAGAAATAAGATGTTTTGTGCATGTTGGTAATAATTTCTAGGACATGATTTTGTGGCAGAAAGGGCATTTCAAATTGAGAAGCCCAGTTTGTTCTTGTTTTTTTCTGCTTGTTCCATAGAAATTATGCTGTATTTTTTTTCAATAGTACAATTTCTCTGATTGAAAAAAAATTCTAGGCCACATGTGGATTGCAAGTTACAAATGGCTCACCCTTGATCTGATAAAGGAGCAACCTGATCATCCACTGGCAAGAAGCTCTTGCTGTATCTGGCTCTGCATTTTGAATATCTTATTTACCAATGGCCTATATAGCTCACAAAATGATGTAATTTTACATCCAATTACCTGAAATCTGCATGAGGTAGACACGTATTCCATTGGCAGCGGCACCAAGCATAAATATTCCAGTTAATAAGGCACAGAGTGTGGATAGGTTCTCTGCAAGTTCACCGGTTTGATTTGTGTAAACGACATCAATAACTTTCCCCAAGAAAAAAGGGGCAGACATAGTGATGACACTGGAAATAGCCAAAAATCCAACAGCAGCTGGGTAGAAGGGAGGGGAACAAACACACTATCTTTTTAGTAATTATTCTAAGTTTTAAATTAAAATTTCATAAAATACTTAAGCTCTTTATAGAAACAATTCTAAGAAATATTTTGAATGTTTACATTATTCTAGTGCAGGTGGCACGCGGAGCCATCTCTGAGGGCACGCGAGGCGTTGCCCTATGTCAGCTCCAGTGTGCATGTACGCGCTGGCCAGCTGATTTTCGGCTTTCTTTTCGGCCGTTTTCACTCTCCCCAGGCTTCAGGAAAGCCTCCTGAACCCTGGGGATGGCGAAAAATGGCCCAACAGGAAGTTCATTTTCGAACTTCCGATTGGCCCATTGGGCCATTTTTCACCATCCCCAGACTTTAGGAGGCTTTCCTGAACCCTGGGGATGGCGAAAAACAGCCCAATGGGCCTACCGGAAGTCTGGAGGCTTCAGTGAGGCCTGTGCGCATGCGCGGGGTGGGGGGAAGCACGGGGGGAGGGCATTGCATTATGGGTGTGGGCACGCGCGTGCACACTATCGTGCACGTGTGCACCCTTTTGGCACCCCAGCCAAAAAAGGTTCACCATCACTCTTCTAGTGTATTAACCTGAAAATTGTGAATGTAAGCCTTATTGGCTTTTTGAATTAAACACAAGGTATTTTATAATCTCCTGCTTTTCAATTTAGCATAATCCTAGGTGTGGCCGTGTGAAGGACTGCATCTTAAAAATTAATAAATATGGCATAATATTATCAAAATCCAGTGCATCAGATACATAGAAAAAAACTCCACGTTAGTGATCTAGTTCACATAAACCTAGTTTACACAATAAGCCACAATGGCTGGCTTTACATTGATGAAAGTCATAAACCTCAATTTACAAAGCTTAATGACTCAGCTGACACTTTGGTAAATAAAAATCAAACAAGCCACACTATATTCTTACCATTATTTTAATACCATCATTATTTTAAGGAACCTGGCTTAACAACTTGAAAGAACATCAAACCAAATCCCACTTTTGTAAAACCTCCAGTATCACCTATAAATTATATAAGGGATCATTTTACAATCCCATATATGTAAACTACATTATAAATGCTACTTATTTCTATTTACATTTATTTACATTTAAATACATGTAAATACATTAAAAATGTAAAATTTATTTACATTTAAATAAATTTAAATTGTTCACATTAAACTTTGATTATGTTCAATTTACTCTGCTTCAGTACTGCTGCAAAAGTGAAATACTTCATGAGCTAAATCCCTATTCATTCTTTTTTATGCAAGATCTTAACTCTTGAACTACATATGGATTCAAGTTTCATAGCATTCTTAATGCAGCAGTTGACTTGAGCAGTTTCACCACAAGCTCAAATGAAAAACTGTTTTGCAGTGGGTGCAGCTGTGGGTATTATGTAAATAGATTTTGCAATATGGCATAGTATTAAGCAGTATCTTTAGTAATACACCTAAGAAAACTAAACATTATTATTGCAATGACTGATGTACAGCCATTATATCAAATCAGCAGGAGATTTAGTCAAAAGTCTCAAGAAATACAAGGCAAGCCTGGCAATCTGGACATACAGTAGCTTCAGTAATGGGTTGCAAATCCCGTCGCTACCGGTTTGCACTCAAGCAGAAGCATCCGGGGTGGGTGGGTGGAGCCTTCCACCGCCGCCGCTTCATGGATCCGGGCCGTACCGGTAGCAACCCACTGCTGAGTAGCTTGTGATAATGGCACTGATTTGTGCCAACATAGGGCACAAGTTAACAGTGGGGAAATGGTTTGAGCTTTCATTTACTTCAAAACTCCAATTCTCTGGATTTACAAAAATGGGAATGAAAACCTAGCCAGCCCCATTTTTTCTGATGCACCATATGAATATACCCTGAGTGAGGTAGAGAATTAGCAATTCATATGGATATCACTTATTGTTATTACTGTAGTATTTATGTAGTATTTATTAAATTATTTATTGTAGTATTGTATTTATTAAATTATTTTCATATAAATGTTTGGGGGTCAATGAACAATCTGAAACATCATGTGCTGATCAGGGGTGGGTTCTGGCTTACCTCGCTGCTGGTTCGCTTCCTGATGTGCCGTGTGGGCGCGCATGTGCAGTGCTAAAAACCCAGCAAAAAACAAGATGGTGGCTCCTATGGCACCACTGAGAGAGCCAGTTTGGGGGCGTTCCAGGCCTGGGTCACTGCTGGTTCGGCGAACAGGGGGAATTTCCCGCAACCGGTTCTATAGAACCAGTCCGAACTGGCAGGAACCCACCTCTGGTGCTGATAAGTGGAAGAGTTTGGGGATCCCTAGTTTAGACCCCTCACATCTGGGATTGCCAAGAGTTAGCATTCAACAAAGTTTCCTTTATTCACAGCATTTGCTGTCATCTAGAGGCTGTCCAGATTTTTACAGCCTATATCAGACTATCCTAGCAACCCTGAAATGCCCCCCCCAAAGTATTCCTAATATTCAGAGATATAGAAGAAAAATAAGAAGCAGCTGCCTAACAGTATATCAGAGTTAACCTTCTAAAAAGCAAATCATGCTGAGAAATCTGGATGAATGGCTTATCCATGCTGGTGAGAAATGATAGGAGAAAGTCCAGTTTCCTCTTGAAAAAGCACCTTTGGGACGAGCAAAGGAGTCAAGAGCAGTGCGGGGGCATCCCCATCCGTGGGCATTGGTTTGAGCCCACGCTGGAGTGTAGCGAAGGACAGGGAGGCGGCTGGAAGGGAACAAGGAAACAGCAGCCAGCAGCGGCAGCCTTTCCCTTGCTACCTGCGGGAACTGGTTACGAGTTCCCGGGGAGGGGAAAGGTACATTGCAGGAGTAAAATCAATCCCCTCCACCGGCCCGCACGGGAGGGCAGCGCGCTTTGCAATCCGGGAGCTGCAGGTGAGGAGGAGGCGAGACCCGGCCGGGGAGGAGATTACCTGACAGTTTCCAGCGCTCCGGATAAGCCAGCGCCAAAAGCCTCTTAGCGTCCGAGACGGCGCGCTCGTCGGGCCCTGCCGCCGAGGGCTGCTCGGTTCCTTGAGGGTCGTCCGGCTTCTTCCCCGAGGATTCTTTGGCCGCGGCTGCCCAGGAGGAGGCGGTGCGGGAAAGGAGCAGCACGCGGCGAAGAGTGCCGGGGGCCAAAGTGGCGACCCCGCACCTCTCCGCGGTCCATGCCGCGCTCCCAAGGGCCGCCGGGTGGAAGAGAAGCCGAGGCCAGGAGGAGCTCCGCAGGCTCTGCCGTCGCCACAGCCTCACCACCAAGGGAAGGCGGAGAGCCAAACCCGCCATTGAGCCCGCGGCGATTCCTTCTCTCTGGCCGAGCGGGCAGAGGGCGGCCCCCTCACGGGCTGGGTCGGCGCGGCCCCATGAAGCGCGGCCCAGCCCTCACTGCTGCCCGCAGATAAGGCGCCTGCCGAGGCTTCCTCCTCCCTTTACAACCGGCCGCCAGCGACCCTGGGCCGGGGCTCGGAAGCCGGCGGCGCCCTCTGCTGTTCCGGCTCTCGCCGAGCCTTCAGCCAAGATCTGCAAGCCGTAAACCGCGGTTTGTGCACCACAGTGCCCGAGTTGGTGCGGCGTGCTGAGTGCAAGCCGGCCGACCTTATTTAACCAGTTTTATTCCATAGTAAAAATCGAAGCCGCCTTGGATTCTTCAGGCATTTATAGGCCTGTCCGCTCAATTGGCTTGGCACCAGCATAGAACTAGGGTTCGTTTGCCTTCTTTTAGGATATTTGATTTCGCGGGCTAGCCCGTGCCTGTCCCTCCAAGATCCTGCTTAGCTTTTGGCCTCAACTTCTTAAAATAAGAATAAAATGAAATATCGCTTTCGTATTTGAAACTCTTTCTTCCTAGGCTGCAAAGTGCTAAATTGAATTGTATAGCGCCATCTTCCAACTAGAGAAAAGAGTGGCAGTCCATTTTCCGGCCGTTTTTTTGACTCTCCCTAAAACTATTCCTATAACAGTGTTACCCACACAAGGGAAGGGACGTCCAAATGAATCTTTTTTTTTACTTGTGAATGAAATAGAAACCAGCAACGGCAAGGCTTTCAATCGGGTTGCATGAAAGCTGGTTGGGTGACTTTGGGCCACTTACCCAGCCCATGATGTCAGGCTCCAGCGACAAGCTTGTCGGTCAATTCCTGTCGCAACCAATGGATCAACACTTGGTTGATCGGTTTGGGGGGGGGGAGCCGAAAACACTAGCAAGAAAGACAGGTTTGCTTGCATGCAAAACTTTTAAAGGAAGTTTGTAGAACAAATTTTGCATCTCGAAAACCACATTCCCTCACATACTGTAGTATTTGCATTATTAATATTTGCCTTAGACTTTTTAAAATGTGCTCAAATATTTACAGACTCTTCAGTTCTGAGTACTCAAAGCCACCAACTGAAGAATTAGCTGGTACAAACCAATATAGAGAATTCAACTATCTCAACAACCTTTGAAGTAATGTAATTAATAGTTTTACAATTCAGATATACCAAGCTTACAAGTATCCATAATTGAGCTGGGTTTTTTTGCCTGTGGTCCTTCAAGATGTGGCAAGTACTCAAAGAACATTTCTGAAGTAAAGCTTGCAATGGCATTAAGATAGAGGATTTCCAAGTTATTGTATAAATGTAAAAAAAATGTAAATGTTAGGATATGAAATGTACTGTATCATTCATTTACAAAGATAATGGGGAGACTCCTTATTGGAGGCTGAATGTTTTTCCCAGTGAGAAATGCTGGACACAGTACTGGGAAACTCTTATTGTCTCAATATCTTTATATGTATATTTTACCTATTAAACTTTAAAATGTATGTTTTATTTTAATTGGCTTCTTGTGGCTATCTCTTGCTTATATTCTATCTAAATGCATATTTATATTTATGCAGAATATAAACAAGTGATTCTCTTTCTACTTTCCAAAAAATATTTATATTGTTATGTTAAAGAGGTATAAGCTATTTGGGAAACTCTTGTCTTTGAAGTTGGCAATTGAAAAATATATATTATGGTAGAGAATAGAAGAAACACTGGTGCTGCCTTTGTTGGAGTGAGAAATTCCAGAACCCAGAATCATTTGCGGGCAGATAATAAATGCCTTTACGAATAATACAAATCTTTATTTCTGTTTAATGGTGGAGTTTTTAAGCATAGTTATTTAGAGTTTAAAAAACAAGTTCATATGCCCAGACAGGTAAACAGGATCAGAGTCTGAATACACACTCCAGCACAGGGGTGTCAAACTCAAGGCCCGGGGGCTGGATCCATCCTGTGGGGTGCTTAGATCTGGCCTAATCTGTTTCCTAGATCTGTTTCCAGGGCCACCCTGGAAACAGCAAAGGACCAGCCCTCAGTGTCTCTGCCAGTGAAAATGGAGCTCGGGAGGGCCGCACATGGCCCTCCCAAGCTCCATTTTCGATGGCAGAGGGTTGCAGGAGGCCATCGCAGCCAAAAACAGAGCTCACAAGGGCCGCAGGAAGCATCTCGAGCTCCGTTTTCGCTGGCAGAGGGTTGCAGGAGGCCATCACAGCAGAAAACAGAACTCGGAAGCCCGTTTTCGCTGGCAGAGTACTCAGGCCACCACCGGCGTCCCCAACACGAGTGACGAGCTGGCCATGCCCACCCTGGCCACGCCCATCCCAGCCCCCCCCCGAGGTTAAATACAACCCTGATGCGGCCCTCAATGAAACCGAGTTTAAACCCCTGCTTTCAGCACAAGTAAGCATGTTACAGGTTGTCTTTGTCTTACAGTCACAATTGAGCCCAAACTTTCTATTTCTAGGTGAGACATTTGTGAGTTTTGTTCCATTTTATGATCTTGCCACACTTGTTTAGTGAATCACTGGTTATTAAATTAGTAACACGGTTGTTAAGTAAATCTGGCTTCCCCATTGACTTTTCTTGTCAGAAGGTTGCAAAAGGTGACCCCATGACCCCAGGACGTTGCAACCATCATAAATATGAGTCAGTTATCAAGCATCTAAATTTTGATCATGATATGCTGTAACAGTCATAAGTCACTTTTTTCAGTGCCGTTGTAACTTTGAATACTCATTGAAAGACTGAGGACTATCTGTATTTTTGCACTGAGAAATCCCACTAACCTGTCCAGGAAGAAAAAATTGTATTATTTTTATTTTTTTGGGAACTAGAGCAGAATGAGAGAAAATGAATGTTGGTTCCTACCTGATACGTTCCTTATCGGTCCTTGGTAGGAGTAGTCGTGTGGGTATTAACTTACATCTGCCTGGAGACTGAGATTGTATCAATTTTGCCTGGCCACTCCCCTTCGCTCGCCTGGGTTGATCAGTTTTGGCAACGAAGAGGTCCAAGGTAAGTACCTGAAAAAGAGAAATCACCGCCCCGTAACTGGGCCCGGAACCTCACTAAGGGAGGGAGTGACTACTCCTACCAAGGACCGAAAAGGAACGTATCAGGTAGGAACCAACGTTTATTTTCCAGTACTCTTAGTAGGAGTAGTCACGTGTGGGACATACCAAGCTAGGTCCCATGGGGACGGGGAACAGAAGGGCCCACAGTGGAAGGGGTGGCAACTACTCTTTGGAGAACCCTCCATCCAAAGGACGCCTCAGTCGAGGCATTTCGATCGATCTTGTAGTGGCGAACGAAGGGAGTAGGAGTGGACCAGGTGGCAGCTCTACAAATGTCAAGTATTGAAGCCTGAGTGGATCAGGTGGCGGAAGTGGCAGCATTTCTGGTAGAGTGTGCCATGATTCGACCCGGTATCGGAATAGCTTTATGGTGATAAGCGGCGGCAATGCAAGCCTTCACCCAGCGCCCTATGGTAAATGGTGACACCTTCTGACCCATAGTTGATGGCTGAAAGGAAACGAAAAGCGCTTCCATCCACCTGAAATCTTTGGTTCGTTTTATGTATCTGTGGAGAGACCTAACGTGCAAGTTGTGCCAACGTCTCTCCCGGGGATGTGATGCCCCGGGACAGAAGTCAGGCAAAATAACCTCCTGGGCCCAGTGGAACCAGGAGTTAACCTTGGGCGGAAAGGACAGGTCCAACCACAGTACGACCCTGTCTGGGTGAAAGGTACAGTGGTCCTCCCGGACAGACAGGGCAGCCAATTGCGAAATCCGTCTGGCGGAGGTTATTGCCACCAGGAAGATAACCTTGAGGGTCAGAAGGCGGAGGCTGATAGACCGAAGGGGCTCGAAGGGAGAATCCATGAGCACCTGTAAGACCAATGACAGGTCCCATGATGGATATCGGTGCACGGCGGGAGGACAGGTTAATCACCCACCTTAGGAAACTTCTCACTCTGGGATGGTGACTAAGAGGATTACCTCCCTCCCCAGACAGCACAGTAGACAGGGCAGCAACCTGCCTAAGGAGAGTGTTGGGTGATAGCCCTTCCTTCAAGCCCTCCTGCAAAAATTCCAAAACCGGTAGAATAGAAGCCTGAGTGGGATCAGTGCTCTTCCCCGCACACCACCGGGAGAAGGCAGCCCACATGGAGTCATAAATCCTTGTCAACGCCTGCCTGGAGGCCTGGATCGTGCGGATTACCTCTGTAGACAGACGGTCCCTCATCAGGATCTCCCGCTCAAGCGCTAGGCGGCTAACTGCAGCCACTGCGGGTCTAGGTGCAGTATTGCCCCCTGGTCTGCGAACCAGGGGTGTCATGGCCAATGCAGGGCAATGAGGATGACTTCTGCCCGCTCCTCCAGCATCTTCCAGATCACCCTGTGAATGAGAGGGAGGGGAGGGAAGGCGTAGAGGAGCCCGTGGCCAGGGACTGCGAAGGGCATTGACCTGTTCCGCCCCCGGTGCTGGGAACCTGGAAAAAAATCTGGGGACTTGCGCATTGGCTGGCTGGGCAAAGAGGTCCATCAGCGGAGTGCCGAACATGTTGCACATGTCCTGGAATATGCCCGGGTGCAGGCGCCATTCGGACTGGTCGAGTATTGTCCTGCTCAACCAATCTGCCTGCAGGTTGGCCGTCCCGGAGGTATGTTCCGCTCTCAGGGAGAGGACATTGGACTCTGCCCACCTGCCCAGAGTCTCTGCCTCTGTCATGAGGAGGCGAGATTGAGTGCCGCCCTCTTGATTCACATGCGCCTTTGCAGCGACATTGTCTGTCAGGACTAATACATGTCTGTCTCTGATCTGTGTTCGAAATTGTCGTAATGCTAGACAAATGGCCCTCAATTCCAGCAGGTTGATGGACAGCTGGGATTCCCGCCGTGACCACTGACCCTGGGCTACCTGAATTGGAATGTGGAGGTAGGCTTCCTTGAGGTCCACCGATGTTAGAAAGCCCCTCTCTCTGATGCAGCCCAGGATGGTTTTGAGGGACTGCATCTTGAACCTCCTGAATCTCACGTAACGGTTTAGGCGCTTCAGGTCGAGTATTCCCCTCCAACCCCCTGAGTTTTACCCCTTACCTCACTCAATTTTTTTTTTTTTTTAGATTTTAGTTAGGAACATCTTCCTTGATCTTCTTTGAACCTGTTCTATTTTTTTAAAAAAAATTCAGAGCTGAAGAAACTTCTTGGATGAGAAGAGAAACGTCTTCAAAGAAAAATAAGAAAGCCCAGTTGCCTCTTGAAAAAGCACTTTTGGGCCAACACAAAGTACACAAAAGCCCTCCTGGCCATGACTGCCACCTGCTCCTCAAGGATTTCCAAATGGCAAACCAGGTCTGGAGCAATCCAGTACCAACAATGGTAAAGTTTCAGATCTAGAAGACCCTAAAACTCAAAGCACCTTTGGGACAACTATGATCTGGGACTGAGAATCTCCATAGACATAAAAATGCATCTCTTTTCCTTGGTTTTTAACTGTTAATTACTTTCAGTGTAAGTTTAAACTTCTCACATTTTTTGTCAATAGTCTTGAGTACCTGCCTGGCTAATAAAAAAATAGACTGAGATACAAGGTATATGATCTATATAGCATCCGATAACAATTTGATTTTAGGACTCAGCTTATTGTATAAAACAATATCTGTATTAGCCAGCTCCAAAACACAAAATGTACAAGGCTTTCTGTTCATGGAGTATTTATTACGATTCAACTCAGCCTCTTTAACAACATAAGCCTATGCATTTAAACAATTGTGCTATTTTAGATCAATGCAGCTTAATTCTTGCTGTCTGAGGCATACTCTTACTGTTTGTGGATGTCTGTGGTTTTTTTGGAATCGTAGCCTAATCTCAATAATCTGATCTGTAAGAATTTTGCTGCCATTCTGATTTGGAAATTCTTTTGGTTTTTTTGCCTTGTGTGTGCCCATCCTGTATGGACAGCTAGAATCAACTAGTCTCATCCTAGTAAGAGGAGCATGAATCAGAATGGAGGCTCCCACAGTGTGGAACATACTTCCCCAAGAAATAAAAAAGTCCTGGCACCACCATACAGTATCTGCCATTTTAGAAGACATTTTTTCAACAGGCGTTGGCACCTAACAAGATCTGTTGTCTTTTTCTTTTGGTCTGTATTTGTTTAATGTTGAGTTAATTTACTGTGCATGTTGTGGTGACTATTTTTAGATGTGTAATTCATGCTCCTTCAAAAATTGCTACTGAACTGAATTCTAAAGTGATGGAAGTAGAAAATAATCAAATGCATGAGTACTTGAATTGTCTTTGATTTAAATGTAATGAAGCTTAGTGTCCTTTGTCACAGCTCCTTTTCTCTTTCAATCTATAGTCCCTATTATAACACTTTCCCCCTCAAAAGTTGAGCATTCCATCTTAAAGAAACATAAAAACAACATCCAACATTGTGCAAATGTACTTTCACTTGTGTAACAGAATTCCTCTACTTTTCTCTGCAGTTCTGTGAGCCCTCCAAAATCTGCCCTGGAATATCTCACAATTGTACAACACAGGGGTGGGTTCTAACTTACCTCACTGCCGGTTCCCTTCCTCCCGTGCTGCATGGGTGCGCTTCGTGGGCGCGCGCATGCGCAGTGCCAAAAAATAAATAAAAATTCCAACCCCCCCCCAAAAACAAGATGGCGATGCATGTGCAGTGCCAGAAACTCAGCTTCTGCGCATGTACAGAAGACAAAAAACCTGGGGGAAAAATAATAAAAAAATCCCCCAAAAAGATGGCGGCGTCCATGGACCGGCAGACAGAACCAGTTCCGTGATGTCATCGTGACATCACCAGCGGCTTGCTACCAGTTCGGACGAACCGGTCCAAACAGGGAGGAACCCACCTCTGGTACAACATTGAGTGGGTTTTGAGGACTGCAGAGGGAATAAACTTTCATATATTATGGAAAGAAACCCTGAATTAGATTTGCTTCCTGGATATAGCTATTTATATTGCATTGGTTTTTTTAAGCATCAGAAATTTTTGTATACTTTTATTAAAGTTGATAAGAAATAGTTGCTCATTTTACTGCATTTTAAAATGGCAATCAGAAATTTAAAACATGTTGCTTGTGTTAGCTTTGTTTAAAATCTGCTTTCTTCAGCCTCCACTTCTTTGCAAAATATATAAATTAAGTGCATAAAACATGAATAGCGCTTGCAGCATATATCTGGGTAAGAAACCTGTCATGGATTTTATTTCAAGCAAAATTATGCGATCCATCAACATAGAGTCCACAATGTGAACAGACATAAAATTCAGAGCCTGCAAACATCTGGTTTAAAGTATTTTTGGCTGAAAAAGACGTATACAAAAATTAATATATTTGGGGAAATGATGCATACAAGATGTGTAAAAAGTATGTTAGGGAAAGTTGTATACAAAAATGTTTTCAGTTTTTAAAAAAACAATTTGCAAAATGGTACAGAACTCTGAAGAGATTATTTTTGTATATTTGTTAGACTGACATGGACAAGATACAAAAAGATCCTTACCCATGTGACAGTTAGATTTATCTACTTCATACAATCTGAATTCCATAGAGATGCCAAACTTTTCTCTTTAAACTAAACATTTTAATTAAAAAAAATACAAAATCTTTTTTTCCGAAAGCAGAAATATTTGATCTTCTCTTAGAATGAAGAAATTAAAATTGCTGCCCCCATCTCCCGCTCCATTTTGCATGCTGACACTTGTATATGAAAACTTACAGAAATGTTTATTTCAGTGAAAAACATCAGATATTGACAAAGCTTCTATTAATTAATGATGTAATGATACTAGCTTCCATTCCCTAGATATCTTTGTTCATATGGTCTGCAGATAATGTTTCTGAGGAGGGGGATTATCTTTCTACATGGAGTTGAAATGTGCTACAACAAATTCAGCCATGTTTTGCTGGTTCCTTCCACAGCTAATTATTATTTCATCGATTAATCTAGTATTTTATGTCGTCATCACAGTGCAAACAGATCCAGGAAAACCCCAAATTTCTGATCTAGGAATAGCTGCAAATGTTATGGTCCATATAAATAATTAAAACCACTTTATATATTTGGTAGTGACAACAACTGCCACATATATTTTAAAAAAATAATACAATGGCAACACTCTTTCTCCTTTAATCCCCTTCTGCTCTCTTGAAAATCAACTGCAGAAGGTTGGGAAATCATAGATATTGTAGTGGGGAATAATCTTTCCTTTTCACTCACCAGATTCTCTTTGTTGGATCAAAGAGATTGCATGTAAGGGAAGGTTTAAAAAAATTATTTAGATCTAATCTCGTATCTTTTATGCTAATGAGTTGGGAAACTGCCCTTTGGTGTGACTTTAAACATTATTGAAATTTTATATATTTGGGAACATCCTCAGAACAGAATATATTTTTCTACCCAAGGTGATGTTAGCTGTACTACATAAGTCAGCAGCCCCCAACCTTTTTGGCACCAGGGACCAGGTTCTCTGGAGGGAGGCTTTTCAATGGACCGGAGGGGGCGTGGTTTTGCCTGCTGCCTGCATTCCTTGGATGGGGCTTCACCTGTTTGCACGGACCGGTTTCTGGCATGCCATGGACCGGGGGTTGAGGACCACTGACATAAGTCAATAGTAGAAATAGGTAGGATGTTCCCATCAATGCAGGATATTTAAGTGCAAATGCTCCAGTGATGATTTTACTTGTTTGGACCAGGTTTTGAACTACCCCTATATCAAAATATTCTGGGCTGTTCACTTTATTACATTGCTTCCTACCTTTGCACTAATGTAGAACTACGGTGAAATTCTTCTATTGCTCTCCCTTCCTATCATTTTTGCAAAAATAAAAGATACCTTCAAATACAGTACTTCCATTATTCTGGATGTCTAACAAAGGGAGAGGGAAAAATTCACAGTCAATTATATATAATCTCAGTTTATAATAGACTCTAGTTTTCAATAACATCTTCTGTCCCATTTTCAAAAAGGCTAATGTTCCTGATTCTCTTGTGCAATTCCAGTCACTAAAAGAAGGTTACAGGCCATAAACTGTACACTCAGTACATTACTGATCTGTCCAGTATATACTCCAACTAGCTCGCTGGAAGAGCCATCTACAGGAGCATTGCAGTAAGTGTTTCGAATATCCCAAACTCGAACAGAGTTGTCCATTGATGCAGAAGCAATCAAACTACTATCCGGGCTAAAAGTAAGGCTGGTGATATTATCTGTATGCCCCCGCAGTTCTTTGTAAAGCGTTCCAGATGCCAAGTCCCACAATTTTAAGCGCTGGTCTTCACCTGCTGAGGCCAAGTACTTACCATTGGGAGAAAAAGCAAGGGACAGGACCGGACCCCGGTGACCTGTAAACAGACGTACTGTGTTTCCTTGCTGGGTACTCCAGAGCCGCACTGTTTTGTCTGTAGATCCTGTTGCCAAGTAGTTAGAATTTGGATGAAACTTGATGCAGTCGACATCTGCTAAATGGCCCGCGTATATCCGTAGGGGATACGTCCGATCAAATGTCCAGAGTCTTGCTGTACGGTCATGAGAAGCACTAGCAAAGTACAAGCTGCAAGGGCTGATGTCCAGGTCCCACACCGGATAAGCATGTCCTTGGTACAAGACAGTGTTTGTAAAACATCCAAGATCCCAGTATCTGATAGTTGTATCTTCAGAGCATGACAGCAATCCTGAACTGTCTGACAAAAAACTTGTGCTATACACTGGTCCAGAGTGCCCTCTTAATAACTTCATTTCAGTTCCTGTATCATCATCATCTTCTGCCTGTAAAAAAAATAAATAAAGACGTTTCATCAGACGAACTTTCTCTAAGCTTTGTTTTTTCAATGTCCTTATCAAAGCAATAATAGCATTTTTACCAGTTACAACTAACTAACAGAAATAAATAGGCTGTCAGTGAAACACTTCCTAAGTGCTGGTAAAAAAATGGTCGTCTTGAGAGTCCTTTTCAAAGGCCAACTTGGCTGCCAAATCCTATACTAACTAAAGTTTGTGGATCAAATACAAAAGCAGCCATATGAAGAGAAATCAAGCTTGGATATTTTCAGCTTGTATACCACTAATATTTTAGTTTAAGAAAGAGCAGAGAGAATGCATCTGCTGCTTCTGATTCTCTTTCTGGGAGAATATAGGCCCATCGAAATTTAGTTTTAAATGGAAGCTATAAAACTATAGCTTCCATGGAATTAAGTAATACCTCATTCAGAGACTAATCAATCTAATATCATTGCCCTCAACTACCTTTAATAGCAAGCAGGCATTTTCACGAATCATTTCATTACCCAATGTTTTTATAGAGAAGTAGATCTGGGTGTCAACAATATACTGATAACACCCAGCTTCAAATCCCTTGATGACCTCTCTACCAGTTTCATGCAGATGCTGAGAAGCACTGAAAATGATTTGGAGTCCCAAGGGACACTATATAGTAGCCGTCATTTCAAAGAGCAACTGTCTCTTCTATATTTCTATATCTGATCCATGGCTGGACTATTAAAACTGCTGGCAGGTCAAAAAGAATGCTGTACATATCTTACTAAACCATAATAATTTGTTGTGCAGATGTACACAACAGCCGGAGAAATTAAGATGCTTTGAATCTTCTGCAAATATATTATTTGGATTATGTTAACAGCTGGATGTATAACAACATGTAACTGGGTCTTGCTTGCATTATTTGTTTTTACAGACAGAAAACTGTATGGTGTAAAAGATTCTGTACCATTGCTTTTAAGGAAAAAATAATAAAAATATACAAATCTTGTGCTATAATCAGAAGACTGAGAGACCCTTCCTTACTTCAGTAAGATGCTCTTGCCATCACCCTCAATTCTATTACAAATCTATAAAATTATATATAGCATATCTATACTGTCTGTGCGCCATGGCCCACTAGTGGGCCGAGGGAGTTACAACCAGGCCGTGGAAACAGGCAGCGAGTGCACGCATGCACATCCCCACTTGCAGGAACAGCGAGCGCTCCATTTAAGCAAGCAGCAGGCGTGTGTGCACACCGCTCACACAAATGCGCGTTTGCCAGCCGCTCATGCAGAACCACCATCTGGACCCCGCCAGTCCAGAAAGCCAGAAACGTTGGAGAACTTTGCTGTAACTGAAGTCATTTATTTTGATCACTGACCAATCTGCTTTAGGCATTAGTTGCACGAGAGTACTTTAGGAATTATTTTAGGCAATTGCAACACTGCTGTGTTTAGGCAGTTATGCCACATACAGTAGAGGTAGAAATAATAGCTAGATTAATCATGCATGTTATTGAATTCTGTCTCAAAATCGCCCTGAACATTCAGAGTTTATACAGGGGTACATGCAACCTATAAGTAACTTTCCTTCTAATGAGCAAATTTGAGATTATAACTTAAAGCACTTTCTGAGTCTCCCTTTCTGACTCAATTATCAACCTGCCTTCCATTGAGGACCTGTACACTGCACAAGTCAAAAAGAGGGCCGTGAAAATATTTACTGCCCCCTCGCATCCTGGACATAAATTGCTTCAACTCCTACCCTCAAAGCGTCGCTATAGAGTACTGCACCCCAGAACAACTAGACACAAGAACAGTTTTTTCCCGAACGCCATCACTCTGCTAAACAAATAATTCCCTCACCACTGTCAAACTATTCACTAAGGCTGCATTACTATTACTATTACTCTTCTCATCGTTCCTATCACCCAACTCCTCCCACTTATAACTTGTTGGTTATATCCTTACGATTTATATCAATATTGTTTCCGGATTGCTTATTTGTACCCTATGACAATCATTAAGTGTTGTACCTCATGATTCTTGACAAATGTATCTTTTATTTTATGTACACTGAGAGCATATGCACCAAAGACAAATTCCTTGTGTGTCCAATCACACTTGGCCAATAAAGAATTCTATTCTACTCTACTCTACTCTACTCTACTCTACTCTACTCTACTCTACTCTACTCTACTCTACTCTATTCTATTCTAACTCATCTCAATTTGTGCCTTTGAAAAGTTGGTGTATTACCATAAATGCAAATGAAGAATGAAATTGCCACCATAAGGAGTCATAATTGGCTAATGAAGTGTGCAATTTAATAAGGACAAGTATTTGATCAGTTCTACTATTATCAGAGGTGGGAAAATGGGCAGTTTTAATTTAAATCTTTTCCCAGGCAAACTATTGTTGGCTCCCTATTATTTCTCACTGTCCAGCCTACCCATGTGACTAATAGGTAGAAGGAAAGCATCAGTGTGAGGCAGATTTTGCTTTTGGTTTGGTTGTGAGAACGTGACAATTTTGAAAATCTTTCACATAAAGCATTTCAACATAAACGTAATACATTCTACCCATGATTCAATTAAAAAAAAAGAAAAGAAATCAGGATAACAAGATGCTCTGACCTCTTCATCCAAGATATCACAGGCCAAGTGGATTCGGGAAACATCTACTAAGTGAGGCTCAGATTTCAGCTTCTTGGGCCGCAAGCTCCACAGCTTTACACAGGAATTGTCAAAACCAGCAGCCAGCAGCTTGCTATTTGGCGAGATCTCTGCTGTATTCAGCAACTGCTCAGTATTGTAGAATGCATAGAAACATATGGTAGTAAGGGATGGTGGCCCGTCTTTGACTCTTCTAATGCTATCTTGCAGGAGGTCCAAGGCTGCTTCATTCTGCAGGATGGAAGCAGGCACATCAGTAGGGTCCAGGCCATTGCTCTCACTGCGTGAAGAGCCACCACTAGCATAGAGCTGGTAGTCCACCCTTTTGGCGGGCTGCACATCTAGGTGAACATGCAAGGACAGGACTTTGCAGAGAGCACTGTTATTATCACTCTGGAGGTAGCGGAGGAGGAAGTTGTAGCTGTCTTCCTGAAGGCGGATCACGTATTTATTGTCCAGAAATGCCCGAAGCTTGAAATTGGACAGGATGTCTTGAATTGTTAATGTAGTTTGTAACTGTTCAATGATGTCTTTCTGGCTGGCATTCTGTAAGAACATCCCATGGAAGCGACTGTAGAAACTGTCCACTGTGCTCTTTAGGCCATTTTGGACCATGTTGAGATGGAGGTAGACAAAGAGAGGGTACAGGAGAGGCATCACTTCCTGGCTATGCTGGGAATCTGAATCTAAACATCAAAGACAAAGAAATTTCATTTTTCCTCACTGAGTGCTCAGCAGATATTAAGAGTGAAAATTAAGCAAGCCGTCTCCCGCCCCTTTTACAGATAGCCTTTTGACTACATTTTTAAAAACAAATCAGGGAATACTCAACATTACTTTTTGTTCATTAAGGAATACAGGGAAATTCTAAAACTTACATAGGAACACTATTTGTGGCAGAATTAGGGGTGGGCAGGCAAGTAGCCAGTTACACTCTGGCCCTTTAAAAGAATTGCTCTGGTAACAGAATGCCATTCTGTCTATGGAACTGCAATCAGACAAGGTACTCAGCTTCTTTACTTTATTCTGGCATCTTTGAGAGAGAATAACATGCCATCAGAGCAGAGATAAGAGTTAGAAATGGAAATTGCAGGGACTAACTTTCCAATGGCGTTTGAAAAAAATCACATTCTTGGCCTAATGACTAAAGATTTGTTTAGAGTTGCCTGCAACTGCCGGTAGCCGTTACCGCATATCTAGATAGCAAAGGGGTTGATGGGGTAAGTGTAGGTTGCAAAATGGCTGCAGACGGGCCCAACGCAAACACCTCCCCATTCAAGCAGTGATGTGCGTCCTGCATGCTGATTGGTTGATCTGACTTGTTCTGTTGCATTGTTGTTTTGAGTACTCCCTAGCCAGAATGTTAACATTTGCAAATGCATGAATACAACAGCTATGCAACTGTCTACAAAGGACGAAAGCATGCATGCAGTGCTGGAGAAATTTCTTGACCCTTGAAATCTGGCATACGTGAAGAACCTTTCACTTAACAAATCTATGGCTCCAATCTGGATTTTACCCACCTGTCAGAAAGTTGCGCAACCGCCCAAACTGTACTTCATATTGTTGGGGCTCTGCTAAACAGGGTGCAGCGGAAATCACATTGGTACAACCCGATTCAGATTGTACTAAAGAAATAAACAAAAATGAAGACAATTGGCTTTTGAAGGCATTGAATGCTGCAATGTAATTTTCTGCTTTTTTATATTGAAACACATATAACACATTACTAGATTAAAACAATCTAGTAAACTTCAGTTTCTATTATTTTTATAGGACAAATGGAAGAGGTACCAATCAGGCTGAAAATAATCCACAATGCTTGGTATATTTTTTGGTCTGTATATAAAGTTTACAAATAAATTAAGATTGTTAAGGTAACAGCCTATATTTCTATTAATCCAGTTTAGTTTTTTTCATGATATAGAATGTAACTAAACTAAACATGCCACCAAAATAAAAATAAAAACCTTCAGTATTTAGCATAGCTTTTTTATCAGGGATTACTATCACAGAAAATTGATGACACATGAAATGTCAGAATCCATTATTTCTTTCAGCTAGGTACATTCCTAAATTAAGTGTAGATTATGCAGTAATCAAATAATCATTTTTAGATGCCCATCTAAATGTCCACCATAAATCTGAAGAATTGTACTCGTACTGATTTTACCTTGAGTATACAATCTAGAATCCTAATTAAGCTTAGGAAACACTAACTGTGTGAACTTATCTTACACAATTTTAAAAAGAACATGGATGAAAGGAATGAAGGAAGGAAGACCTTCCCCATCCTCTGAAATTCCACTGAGGCATTTCTATATGATGTACTGCATTTTTGCTAGCTGCAGTTCAGCTGTTCAAATCTCACCGGCTCAAGGTTGACTCAGCCTTCCATCCTTCCGAGGTGGGTAAAATGAGGACCCAGATTGTTGGGGGCAATATGCTGAACTCTGTAAACCGCTTAGAGAGGGCTGTAAAGCACTATGAAGCGGTATATAAGTCTAAGTGCTATTGCTATTGCTACTGTAACATGAGAATAGATGCAAAAATTAGGGATTTCAGGCAAAGACAGAGACTCTGATATCAGAGCTCCTACTATCAAAAGATACCTTTGTCTGATTTTTAGGAAGCCTATCTCCTTCAGCGAATCCTCTCCACCTTCCGGACAAGCAAAGAACTGAGAGGGTCAGACAGGCATAAAATCCCTTTTCCTTCCTGAGCACTGGTTTGGATTCACCTCATTGTGATTATTACCTCACCAACATAATTTTCTAGATTATGTCTACAAATAACCCCTCAGGATGGCTAGATCTGTGGCTCAGCATCGCTACAGATTCTGCTTATAGTGTAACCTCTACATTTAATTTCCTGTCAAGCTGGAAACCTAAATTTCACTGTTAGCATCCCATAAAAGTCCCACAAGAAGAAATCTAGAAGCAACTTTTGCAGTTAAGTTGGCTAATAGTTCTCAAAAATGGGGAAAAAACACT
Source organism: Diadophis punctatus similis (assembly GCA_023053685.1). Classification (NCBI taxonomy): domain Eukaryota; kingdom Metazoa; phylum Chordata; class Lepidosauria; order Squamata; family Dipsadidae; genus Diadophis; species Diadophis punctatus. The sequence continues at coordinate 76,397,733 of JALIGW010000001.1, forward strand.
TTAGGAATATACCTTAATCAGTTTGTGCCATTCAAATCCTACATCATTTAAATTCCATTAATTTAATTAGGGTCTTGCATTCATTTTCTGTGGGTTCATACATGTTACACAAAAATAATGAGCTCTGAATATGTGGCTAAGGTTATTTAACATGTATTCCAGCATCACTGCAAAGAAGAATGATTAGTGTATACACCTGTTTTCCTATGAAGCTTTTTTTACTGTTTTTTATACACACACACTTACATACTCTAATAATGCCTCCAACATATACATAGAAAAAAACACATAAAATGTTTGCATACAGATACTCTCCTCTTATGTAACCTGAAAAGGTAGATCAACATAGATTTCAAGGAAAAAGCTAATTCAGGTAGTTGCTTATATAAGTATGGTCCCTGGTATCCTCCCACCCCCCAATAATAACTTCCAGTTGCACACTTAATTGCTATTTTTAAAATGCAGTTATTTCATAGAGAACTGTCCAAAAATGACATAACAGCCTTAAATTATTTAGATTAATTTAATATATCCATAGAACCCAGAATTACCACACCAAGATTTTACGTATGCTATGAGCTCATAAGTTTAGAACATATTAACCACTTCTAAACCACACAACGTCCCATAATTTTATTTCACTTATGAAATAAATGTTCCAATTCAGTGGTTAAATAAACTAATTTTTCGGAGTATAAGACGCACTTCCCCCACCTAAAAGAGGGCGAAAATTTGGGTGCATCTTATACACCAAATGTAACCCCGCCCACCTGCCATCCCCCACCTTTTGGCCTCTGCCTCCCAGCAATTTACCTCCTTGCAGCAAGCAGCCCGTTTCAGCTTCAGCACAGCCTGATTAGCACAAGCAGTCGATTGTCTGTTGGACCCTCAGCTGTTTCAGGCTGCTGCCTATTGCCTGCTCCTGCAAGCAGGCAAATTGCTGGGAGGCAGATTTTTTTTTTCTTGTGCTAATCAAGCTGTGCTGAAAACGAAACTAAAGCAGACTGCTGTGCTGGGAGGCAGAGGCAGAGTTATTGTGAGTGTTTTATTTTCTTCCTTGTGTCCTTTTGTTATAAAATTTCTATCTAGAATCAACAATTACCGTATTTTTCGGAGTATAAGACTCACCGGAGTATAAGACGCACCTTAGTTTTTGGGGAGGAAAATAGGGGAAAACAATCTGCCTACCAGGTATTCATCTGGCTAGCATCCTTAGTCTGGTCAGCTTCAGCACATTATTTTATCTCCTGGTTAGGACTTAAAAAAACCTTCTTCTGAGAGAGTAACAATGAAAGAGCCTGCAAGCCAGTAAGAGCTGGGAAGATCATTAGCACCTGGTTAGGGCTAAAAAAAAAACTTATTCGGAGCAGCTGCAGCACATTATTTTATCTCCTGGTTAGGACTTAAAAAAAACCTTCTGAGAGAATAACAATGAAAGAGCCTGCAAGCCAGTAAGAGCTGGGAAGATCGTTAGCACCTGGTTAGGGCTAGAAAACAACTTCTTTGGAGCAAGTAGAGCAATGAAAAAAAAACCTGCAAAGACTTAGAGCTGGAAAAACATTCTTTGGAGAGTAACAATGAAAAAGCCTGCAAGGTAAGAGCTGGGAAGATCTGTTAGCACCTAGTTAGGGCTGGAAAAAAAAAAGCTACATTCGAAGTATAAGACGCACCTGAATTTTCAGCCACTTTTAGGGAGGAAAAAGGTGCGTCTTATACTCCAAAAAATACGGTACCTGGAGTTTAAAAAGCATTTCACTAACTTAATTAAAATGTTACCTGAAGGAAAATAAAGAGAGAGGAAAAAAGCTTCACATCTAACAGATTGTGTGCTAAATAACTTACTGATTCTGATTACAATACCTATCTATGCAAAGAAAAAAAACTTAAAAACAGTTCCAAACTGGTAAAATTTGATATTATTTCCCATATCCATGCACTATCGTATATCTTGTTTTCCTCCCCCCAAAAGGTAGATGCGTCTTATAGTCCAGAGCGTCTTATACTCCAAAAAATACGGTAAATCAATAAAAGCGCAGTTTATCTCAATATATCGATATACAATAATTTAAAGATGCAGTTCCCAAATGAATCACTTTGAAACATTCAGCAATAGCAGTTATTAACTAGATGTTTCATTATATTTTCTTATTTCAAAATCTCTAGCAAGTTTTCCTTGCAAATATTAACTGATTAAGAACCAGTTTAGTCTAGTGCTGTGATGGCGAACCTATGGCACACATGCTGGAAGTGGCACACAGAGCCATCTCTCTGGGCACGCGAGCCGTTGCCCGTTGCTCTTCCGGTGCGCCAGCCAGCTGGTCTTCATGCATGCGGGAGCGCCGGAAACCGGAAAAGCAGCTGCCCGGTGTGCATGCATTCTCCGGGCGGCTGCTCTTCTGGTTTCCGGCGTGTGCATGCGCACTGGCCACCTGGTCTTCCGGTTTTGGCCATGCATGCGTGTGCAAAGACCAGCTGGCTGGTGCGCATTCTGGAAACTGGAAGATCATCTTCCCGGCACGTGCATGCGCACCGGGCGGCTGCTCTTCCAGTTTCCGGTGCACATCTGGGTCTTCGTGCGCACATGCATGCCAGAAACTGGAAGACCAGGTGGCCGGTGCACATGTGCATGACAGAAACAGGAAGAGTAGCCGCCCGGCGCACACATGCGCATCGGACGGCTGCTCTTCTGGTTTCTGGCACACGCGTGTACGCGCCCATTTCAGCACTTGGTGCCGAAAAGGTTCGCCAACACTGGTCTAGTGGTTAAGGCACCGGGCTGGAAAACAGAATACCGTGAGTTCTAGTCCCACCTTTTAGCCATAAAAAAGGCTTAGCAGGTTTGGGTTAGTTATTCTCTCTCAGCTCTGACCCAACCCACTTCACAGGATTGTTGTTGGAGGAAAAAATAAGAGGAATATATTCACCGCCTTGAGTTATTTGTAAAAATAATTAAGATGGAATACAACAAATATTTTTTAAAATTAATTATGATTTTTTAAATTATTATATTTATAATTAATTATGAAAATGTGTATAAATAAATAATTTCAACTACAGACCTGCTTGCACGGACATTTGCAGAGGGTATCAAATAAGTCAAGACGGTGGTTGTGGTCATGCAATAAAAATCCCACTCCTTAAGTGCACTGCTCATGCAATGCATGTAAAGAAGGATGGGATTTTGATCCATGCATTCACAGCTACCATTTTGACTTTTCTGAGTCCCCCTCCACCTGAATGCTGCTGACTTGGATTCATTATGCTCAGTCTCATTCCAAGTAAATGCCTAGACATTTTGTAATACTATAAAAAATAAGTTCACTGTTTCTTTCTTGCCTACCTGTTAGATTAGCTGCCATTTCTTCAGCTGTGTTGCATAAGCGCAGCCCTTGTTTCAGGGGAGCTTCTGAGTCTACGTACTGCCTGCGCTTGACATAGCAGGAAACAGCCATCTGAATCTGTTCGGTGCGTACACGTTTCATGACCTTCAAAGAAAGAGCAGCAGAATTCTAATTCCAAGGAAACAGCAAAACCATAGAGTTTTAGGTAGCATTTTCTTAATACGTAAGTTATTGCAAGCTGCAAGCCACTGGCAATGTTTCAATCCCAGAGAACTCATACAATATTGGAAGGTAGTGTTTAGATTTCAGCATTTTGAGATGGACAATGACAATGAAATACTTTTATGATTGTTTAAAATAAAACCTTAACAAAATGTTGAGCAAGGATTTTGTCAATGAAAACTTCAAATTGTCACTGGCCTAATTTACACATCACATAAAACAATGCTTTTAACCAGTCTATTGATCAAATAAACCTTTATTTATTTATTTATTTATTTATTTGTTGCATTTGTATGCCGCCCACTCCACAGAGACTCTGTTGTGTTCACCGACAATCTAACTTTTTAGATTTCATAGCCCCCATCAAATATTAAATTGCTTGGAAATCTTTATTTGCAAATTATTTTTCAACACTATACGTATTATTGACGATGAATATTCCAGGTGATATCACAGTTGGGGAATGTGTGGCTTTTCATAACTTACCATGCAGGCTGAATTGTTGCCTCCCCTCCTAATTGTTCAGTTTGGAAATGGTATTTTTTCTCTCCATCAATCGGAGACATGTCTCCCTTAAATACTACTCCTGACAGGACCAACACTCTTGGATTGTCAAGTGTTTCTGTACAATAAGCAATAATGATATTTCGAACTGTACTATAGAATTAAACTTACTGCTAATCTCTACTGTGGCTATTTTGTCTAAGCTCCATGCCGGTTTCTATTTGCTTATCTCCACCGATAACTCAGCACCAAGAGAGCAAAAGATGAAACAGAACCCAATACACGGCGGCCAAATATAAAGTCCACTTATTCAAAAGTTTCACGAACTGTGGCTTCATGCTCCCAACGTAACAAGACAAGATGCACAGACCATCCTCCCGTTTCTATGCCTTTTCCGCCACATCCGTCCCCGGGGAAAGCACTTGCAAAAAAATAAAATAAAAACCCCAAACAAACACGGGGAGAGGAAGGAAAGAAAAGGGAGATAGAAAGGGGGTCCATGCACGATCGGGAAGACAGCCCCCTCCCCCAGCTCTTCCTGCTGCCCCAGCAGCTGCCCCGGCGGGAAGAAGGGAAAACCGAAGACACAGAGCCCGATTTTACCCAGGGAGGGCCCGAGAGCGCTTCCGCGCGCCACGCGCAGCTCGGCTTGTCTCGACTCTCTTCCACCCGCCCGAGCAAAAAGGAGCAGCTCCGTGGGGAAGAAATAATATACTCACTGGAGCATTGCAGGCATGGAAGTAGAGAGAGAGAGAGAGAGAGGGCGCGCGAGCCGCGGCGAACGTGGGTGATTCCTAATGCAGGCACGCGACAGAATTCCCGGGTTCGCGCCGTCAGTCACTGCGCCCAGCCGCGCGAGACGACTCCGCCGCGGTTGCTGCTGGTGTTGCGGAGATCGCGGACTCCGGTGGTGGCGCGGGCAGTTTTTCCTCCTGGGGGAACCTTCTGCAAACTAAGCTGGCTCGGACGTCCCGCCTTGCAAGCTCCGGCGGCGTTAGTAGCTTCGATGACTGTCGCGGCTGGAAACCGCCGCTCCATGACTGACGGAACTGACTCGGAGAAACCGGGGGGGGAGGGGGGGAAGGAGGAGGAGGAGGAGGGGGGGAGGGGGGCAGAGAGAAAGGCGATTGCGCAAGCGCGGCCTTCTAACCAATGGGAAGGCGCTCTTTCTTTTCGACGCTCAGCTAGGAAGGCCTGCCCGGTTCCTTTCATCCGGAAAATTAGGTGACAGAGGGGAACACGAGGAGGTTCCGGAAGGAGGAACACGTGCGTGGAGCATCTGGGAAGCTCGTGGGAAGAGGAGGTGTCCTCGCCGCCGTGGAACGTCGCGGGGCGGAGGAAGCCTGCCGGAGTGTCCCGGGGGAAACGGTGCAAATGTCATCCGAGTAGCCTTGTAGCCTCTGTGGCATTACGCTCCTCCGCAATTCTCGCTAACGCAACTTGTGCCTAAGCCGTAGGTGAAGCCCAAATTCTCTTTATTTCACTCCTCAACCAGCAAGGGACTCTTGTTGTTCGGCAGGGCGGCGAGTTTCGGAAGGCAGCTGCAAACCGATCTTGTGTGCAAGACTTGATTTCTAAGCAGCTCTGACTGGATGTGAGTTTGCAAACTTCGTAACATTTGAGATAAGCGGCTCCGAGGAAACCACGGGGAAGCCCTCTTATTTCTTGTGTTAGAAGGCAAGCTTTCGTGGAAGTTATAAAGACTGCTCTGAATTCACTGCTTCTTAATTTGGTTGGGGTCAGATGATGGCGAGGCATGGATCCTTAGCAAGGAGCAGATGCTAGATATAACAGAATCAAGCCTTGGAGGTCTTCTAGTCCAACCCCCTGCTCAAGCAGGAAACGCTATTACAGTTTCAGACAAATGGTTGTCCAATCTTGGACAGTGTTGGAGCACCCACATCTTCTGGAGGCAGGTCGTTCCACTGATAGATAGATAGATAGATAGATAGATAGATAGATAGATAGATAGATAGATAGATAGATAGATAGATAGATGAGAGATAGAGAGATAGAGAGATAGAGAGATATAGATATAGATATAGATATAGATAGATATAGATATTTTGTAATATACCGGTATGTAATATACAGTATTATAGATATTTTGAACTGCAGCTTTCTGTGCTGCCAAAGGGAATTCTGAAAAAGTTGCCAAATGTTGCTGCATTTGTCATGCAAAGTTAGGTTGGATAGAAATTATAGTTTAAAACATAGAGGGCACAAGTATGCCTGCTGATTGTATATTTTGATGGGGCATTTGGGCATTTGAAAACCTGATGTTAGCATTGGAATTGAATGATATTGGGATTGTGGTTGCTGTATGGGAACTACTGGAAATGAGAGACCATTTTGGTAGGCCCATAAGCAGTTTTTATGTCTGGGGGAAAGACAGGATATAAATCTATAATAAAGTCTATAATAAGTAAGCAGTCAGCAAATCAGTAGTAAGAATCTGATTGATTAATGTGCATATACAAACTTTAATAGTAAACAGAGGTTTGGCAATGATTGAAATGAAACACTTTATTGATTTGAACAGTTTTTATTGAAACAGTCATATCCCTACACTTGCATGGTGTGTGCAGAAAAATGAATGTAGCACTTACCTTTATCTTAAAGAATCAGTACCTTTTCCTGGGTGCTGCAAACCCTTTTTGGACAGTGCATTTGAAGTGCTGCGTAGCTTTGATATATATATCTAATCTCTATTCACAGTGTCAATGAGGACTATAATGACAGGACTATAATGAGAACTATAAGGGCAGGAAAAGGTAGGAGAAGGCTGTTATAGAATGAAGTAGTAATCTTAACATGACTTACTATGCTTAGGTGCACTTAGCTAACTAGTTCGTTTTCTAAACAATGCCAATGTGCCCTTTTTGCTCTGATACTATTCTCTGAACCTATTTTCCAATGTATCAGAAGGCAAGATAAGAAATAAAAGGTGGAAACTAATCAAGGAGAGAAGCAACTTAGAACTAAGGAGAAATTTCCTAACAGAACAATTAACCAGTGGAACAGCTTGTCTTCAGAAGTTGTGGGTGCTTCATCACTGAAGGCTTTTAAGAAGAGACTGGACAGCCACTTGTCTGAAATGGTATAGTGTCTCCTGCTTGAACAGGGGGTTGGACTAGAAGACTTCCAAGGTCCCTTCCAACTCTATTATTCTGTTTCTGTATCAGATGTCGGTTGGAGATATACCTTACAACAGGGGTGAGCAACTATGGTGCCTTTACAATCTCTGAATTTCAGCTCCCATAATGGCTGCCTCAGGATTTCTGGGAATTGAAGTCCATAGGTCAGTGATGGCGAACCTATGGCACAGGTGCCACAGGTGGCACGCGGAGCCATATCTGCTGGCACGCGATCCGTTGCCCTAGCTCAGCTCCAGTGCACATGTGCGTGCCCGCCAGCTGATTTTTGGCTCGCGTGGAGGCTCTGGGAGGGCAATTTCGGCCTCCAGAGAGCCTCCGTGGTGGTAGGGGGGAGTATTTTCACCCTCTCCAAGCTCCAAGAAAGCCTCTGGAGCCTGGGGAGGGCAAAAAACAGGCCTACTGGTCCCACTGGAAGTCGGGAAATGGGGGTGTGGGGGGGTCACGCACGCATGCTCGGGGTGGGGCAAGTGGGGGGCTTTGAATTATGGGTGTGGGCACGCACGCGTGTGCGATAGCACATGTGCGCACTATTTCGGCACCCGAGGAAAAAAAGGTTCACCATCACTGCCATAGGTTGTAAAGAGGCCATAGTTGCCCACCCTTGCCTTACAGCTTGATTCTAATCAGGAAAGAACAGATCCTTCAAAACATTGTTTATTCTGCTAAAATGTTTATGAAAGGAAATCTAGGCATCTCTTATTATGAGATTATATTTTCCTTCAGCGGATGCTCTCTTTATTTCTTAAGTACCAAAAAAAGGAATTGAAGGTCCCCCAGTGGTGTTAGAATAACCCTTCAAAGTTGTTTAGCATTTGTTCTTCATTTTTATCCCAATGTTACAATGATGGACAGGCAGTGTAAAGGCAAACTTGTGAATGACTACAAATAGTACTTGACTTACAACCATTCATTTAGTGATTGTTCAAAGTTACACCAGCATCAAAAAAAAGCGACTTATGATCGATCCTCACACTTGTGACTTGTTGTAGCATCCCTGTGGTCACATGATCAAAATTTAAGCACTTGGCAACCAGCATGGATTTACAAAGGTTGCAGCATCCCATGGTCATGTGATCACCATTTGCAACCTTCCCAGCTGGCTTCTGACAACAAATTCAATGGGGAAACCTGGGTTTGCTTAATGATCACATGATTCACTTAACAACTGTGGCAAAAAGATTGTAAAATTGGGCATGACTCACTTAACAACCACCGTGCTTAGGAATGGAAATTCGGTTCACAGTTATGGTTATAAGTTGAGGACAACCTGTACCATCAACGAATTCTTAGCAGGTATGAGAACTGAATGATAGAACTTCCCTTTTTCAACCTGTATCAACTATATTGCAGACCGGAACGTATATGCAGAATTTGAAGGAGCTGTTATGAGAATTTGGTTAGAAACATAATTAATATTCAGCTTTAAATAATTTTCAGGTGCTCCTTCCATGGCTGCAATTTACTCTGGTATTCATCTGAAGCTGAAAAGCTCAAAGACATCTTGGGAGGACAAATTCAAGTTGGCTCGGTTTGCATGGATTTCTCATCAGTGCTTCCTTCCAAACAAAGAACAAGTAATGTATTTCATTAGATCTTTTCCTTTAAATGCTGTTTTTATGTTAGGAAGTCTTCAACCTGCTCGACACTCTTTCTTCAACCAAAAGGGAACTTAGTTATTCGAAACTTTTTATCACTTATTTTTTTCCAAGTTTACGTGAAAATGGCTGAGAATTAATTTGATAATCGAAGAAGCATTTGAATAGCACAAATGTCAAAAATGTTTTTGTTTTTCACGAGAGGATGTTTTTATCGCAACACACCATTCTTACTATATTTCTGTAATGTTAGAAATTGTGTTTGAAGGAAATGTAAATATACTGGATATTTCTGTAAACATCTAGTCCCATTCTTTCACCATTTTTTAAAAGTTTACCTTTAAAGTTTACCCACCTTTAAGGCTACCTTGCCTTTCTTAAAAATATTTCTTTCCCTAGAGAAGAGGAGTATATTTGGGGGAACAACAATTTTAACCACATTTTAGGCAGATTTTTTTTAAAAAGAAGAGGGAGATTTCCCTGCTTTTCTGCAGCTGCTTTATGAAAAGATTTTGAGGACATGCAGAAGGTTGGCGAAAGAAAAGATCTGTTACTCAAGCAGAAATATACTCCTAACATTGGATTTCATCCAAGGAATACCAACGTACCATGCAGATATAGATCTTATTGCTTTATTTTAAAAAATTGTACATTGCCCTTCAAAACCAAACTAAAAAAAAATTAAAGGTACTTTCTAGCCACAGTTAAGGATTCCTAATAGCACCACTGATATTCCTGGGAATATGGGACATATCACTGGGCACACAAGGCCAACATTGACTGAAACCAGAGACATGTGATTTAGTATGCTATACAAGGACTGAATTTTGTTAAGTCTGTACATAGTAACTTATCTACAGTTAAGGGTCTGTTAGTAGCAGGAAACCTTTTGTTATTTGGGAGAATAATTCATTATTTTCCAGGTTGGTTGCTAATCTAGAAAAATCTAAGAAATGTCCCAACCAACTATCACAGAGAGTAATTGGTCGGCACGCAGACTACTTATAAAATCTACTCTTTTGCAAAATGGTTTAGAATGTAAGAGTGGATATCACTTACACGGTTATATGCTAGTAGGTTTTATTTATGTTTCTCTTTGTCATGTAAAATTAAATGTATTCTGCCATCCCACTGAAGTTCCTAATGTTTCCATCCCTATGAAAATGTAGCCTTAGTATATATTTGGAATGGACACATCATCCACTCATGGACATCCAATACACATAGAATCCAAATTTTACAGGGGTTATTAATAAGGAAGTAGAATGAATCTCTATATTTTGATATTGTCAACTCTTTAATCACAATACTGGAAGCCTGCCGCTTATACACAAGTATTGAGTTGCCCTTCCATGTCCCGCGTTAGTGAAACAGATCTGCTTATTTTTGGGAATCACATTATTTGCCTCAAACTGCTTTGTGTTCCAACTGTCCCTATCCTATCTAAAATAATCATGGTTGTTAGAAAAATTCAACAAAGAATTCAACAGGAGTCCAAATGAACAATAATAGAGCAGTTTATTGTCTTTCTTGCAAGAAAGGTCCCCATGTGATTGGATCTGCAATCTCCAAATCACAAGAGGCAAGTTCACAATATGAAATGCCACATATAAATACAATTCACATCTTCAACCTCACTCCTCCTACTTCATTGTCCACTCCCCCTTTATATAATACTTTATATAACACCTTCGGCACCTTTTCAGGTACTTTCCAACTTGGAAAGACCCCTACAACATCCATCACCCTTATAACAGCTCATTTCCTCAATTTAATGATTTTAGTTGGTCAGCATAACCTTCCCACATTCTGGTTGCATAAACACCTCCCTACGGACAAACATATCTTATAACATATCCTGTTTATAAGTTCAAACTGAAGATTATCAACCAAAAGTACATTTTTGATTATAAAGTCACAACATGGTTGTGTAATGGCTTTTCTTACATGTTTTAATTCCTATTTCTTACGAGAATAATTATTCCACTTCTCACAATGGTTAATATGTCTGCATGGGTGTTTTGGGGGATACAGGTCTTACTTGACTGGGTAAGTCATAGCTTGATTTCCTGCTACAATAAGAAACTTGAATTGCCAGACGAGATAATTGAGAAGCTTTGGATTTACCTGGACAGCATCATTCACAGCAAAAAGCTGCAGAATCTCTTCAAGGATGGAAAAACAGTCACTCTGCGCTTTACAATTGCACAGGTATGTTTATAAATAAATAAACTTTTACATAGATCCCTCTTCCTCTGGAAATAGTGCCTGGATTGCTTTGAGATCTTGCTGACTATCTGCTGAACCTTTTCTCTTTACATCACAACACCTGCTGCAATTTTTTCTTCAACTTTCCCATAATAATCTGATACCCCCTCAAAGCTGTATTTCTTTATAAACAGGTTTTCCTAGTTTAGCTGTCTCCAATTGTGTTTTGGTTGCAACTCAAAAGAATTCCAGCAAGGGAATTCTTTGTTTGCTCTTACAACACATCTGGAAGATGCCAGCTTGGGCAATAATATTACGATCCAGCAGTCATTTATAAACATCTATAAGCGGGTATGTATGTTTAGCACATAGAAACATATTGGTACTGGCAGGAATATTATTTGATACTAGTATGTTCATAGAGAAGTGCAGATTGGCAAACTAGCCAATAGCTGGACATTTTAACTTAGTATCACTATTGTACATTGTAGCTATAGATAGCGGGTTTTTTTTAAAAAAAGAATTAATACGTATCTTCATGAGATAGAATTGCGAATGAGAATTTAGAACAATACATTATGCTTTAAAATGTTCAAACTAGATGCCATGTCTTCCCGGCCAAAGAATATTGATTGTTACACTTGATCATCTTACATGTTATTCAAGAACAAAATCCCATTAATTGTTGTGAAGTTTTAACAGAGCATAACATTTTTGTCTTCCGAGGATAGGTAAAAGATGTTTTGTTTTTTGGTGAGAAAATATGAGAGACGAGGAGAAGCAGATAGAGGATTCAGTTGATGTGAAACCAGGCAGCACAACCTGGGTATGGGGTGGGGGATAAAGAAAGGAAATGCTCCAAAGACTGCCTTGGGACTTTTAAGATTTCAAGATTATATTTTTACCTGAATGTCTATGGAGATTCCCAGTCATACAGGTCACAGTTGTCCCGAAGATGGTTTTTCAAAAGGCAACTGGACTTTGTTTTTGCGTGAAGACGTTTTGCTTCTCATTCAAGAAGCTTCTTCAATTCTGAATGAATGGTTGAGAATGGAAGGATTTCTATTCCTTGCAGTCATCTGGTCGTTTGGGGTGAAATGCTCCCGGATCGCTTTTACCTGTCTGTCGTCGGTGAACCGATCGCGCAGGTAGCGCGGCGCTCCGGCCACCCGCCGGGACACTGCCATTTGAGTTTTTTTACCCTCTGCGCATGCTCAAAGCGTTCTGTGCATGCACAGCGGGTAAAAGAACTCAAATGGCAGTGTCCCGGCGGGTGGGCAGAGCGCCGCGCTACCTGCGCGATCGGCCCACCGACGACAGACAGGTAAAAGCGAACCGGGAGCATTTCGCCCCACTCTTTCTGAGAGTTGTTGAGGCCACTTGGAGGTTTATCTGTGCCCTCAGGGTCACCTGTATTTTTTTAACCTCTGAGTTGTATTAAATATGCCTCTCTGAATTCTGACGTGGTTCTTTCTTCTTAGGTGCCAACTATTTGGGGGCTTGACAATAAGAAATACTTCTTTTGTGTGAAAGTCCACTAAGACACATATTGCTTTAAAATCAGATTGTGCTAGTATGATAATTTTTTTTTTACTAAGTCATTGCCGGATTTGATTTTCACCTTTATAGAACCTTCCTTATCTATAATCCATTTGTAAAGGTTGTTTTGTCTGTCTGCTTTTGGATCCTCAGGATGAGGCTGAATTTCCATAATTACTGTCATTATAAAGAGCCAGAACAGATCGTTTAGGTAGTACAATAAAACGTAACAGGAGGGAAAGAAAATTGTTTATATCACGTGATTTAGCAGGTAGTAATAAATATACAAGAAGACGCTGAGTTTAATTTTGATACAGATTCTTGAACATCACTTCTGTTTTGTCCCTTGTCTCATCTTTAGGTCATAAATGAAAATCTTTCTCTTGCTTACAATCAAAAAACACTGAAAAATGTCAAGGCAGTGCTAAGCTGTTGTAGCGGCATCCTTTCCAAACCTCCTCTTTCAATAGTTTATACCGCGAAATTCGATCTGCTGGTACATCTTCTGAGTAAATTGTCCTGGCTAACCTGTTGGCAGTTATCATCAGAAGATGCTGTATCCCTCCAGTTGTTTGAAGTCCTTCAACTGAGCCTCAGGCAGTACCTTCTAATTCAGCGGCAACATACCAATGCAAATCGCGTATTTGGACAAGTGACCCAAACATTGTTGCAGCCATGCTTATTGCTTAGATACTTGCTAACAACGAAAGTATGGACTGATGCAGATGATGATCGCATTCATCCACATCTCAGCAAGGAAGTCCGAAATCATGTAGAGAGTTTGCTCAAGGCTGGCATTTTCCAACAGGAGCTCTTGTCGTCCTACAGAGAAGAGCTGTTGCTAGAGAAGGAATCTGTTGCCGCAAAGAAACGAGGCTTGAAAAATCTGCTTCTCCCAGCCAATACAATCCAGGCTTCTTTAAGAGACGCTGCCTTTTGTGAACAAGCTCTTCGTGGAAAAGTGATAGCGCATTCAGTGCCTTTGCTCTTCAAGCTTTTTTTTGAGACTTACAATAAGCCCGAAGACCATTTGGTGTGCTTTCACATGCTTACCAAACTTTACAATTGTTTACGGATTTCTTGCCTGCGAGGGAATCTTTGGGACAACCAGCTTCCGGCATCAGAATGGAGCCCGGAGCTGCTTGCAGTGGAGCAGCTTCTCAATTTGGTGCTCAGCAATAATATTTATAACGTGGCTGCTGATCGGATTCGGCACAAGGCAGTCCAGTTTAATTTTTACCGTCAGTTAGCCCAGTTACTGATGAATCATTCGCAGGCCACCATACCTGCCTGGTTTAGATGTCTCAGAGCCTTGATTTCCTTAAATCATTTGATTGTGGATCCTGATTTGGATGACTTAGTGGCCTTGGCTTGGATTGATGCGGAGGTCTCTGAGCCACGAACAAAGAAGGCCCAGGCGGCCCTTGTTAGCACCGTCTTCTCCACCTACGCCAAATTGCGCCAGTTCCCAAATCTCTTCCAAGAAGTTTTATCAGTCATTTTACGTCCCGCTGCAGAGGAATCAAGACTGCCACTCTTGCCAGCCGGTATCAGGGCCAAGCTATGTGAGTGTCTTTTGGATCTGCCATCCAATCAGGTGCTGGATATCGTAGCTCTCATGGTGGAGAAATGTCAGGCTTTCGTCATTCCTCATGTCAAGGGGGATGCCGACGTGGCCTCAAAGCTTCTGTCCATAAGCACATTGCTGTATTCGGTTCTCTTCCACATGAAGAGTTTAGATGATTCCACTCCATTGTCTGTTGTGCATCGCACTCAAAACCTGCTGGAGACCATGCAGAAGAATGTCATCCAAGTTCTGTTTGACCTGCTGAAAAGTTCTGAAGCAGAAGAAACAGAACTTGAGCTTTGGACGGAGAAGGTCAGTAACTCAGCTCTTCTTCTGGCGTGTGTGTGCGTAGAAAGTGATACTCTTTTTGCCTTAAATTGCAAGCAGTATAGCTCTCCCTTAGCCCCGTTGCTTGATGATTCTTCTGAAGAAAACTGGGACTTCTCAACCATATTTCCTGGTTTAGATGCAGAGTGTTGGCAGAAGATAGATAAGCTGGTAAAATGTTCCTCCCCAATGAGCAGCTACTGTACTGAATGGCTGGTGCTTCAAAAAATGAAGAAGGTGCTAATGCACACCACCTGTTGGACAGAGGCATCGCATCAGGCTTTGCAAAGTGCTGGGGCTTTCATCCTTCAGTCTGGAAGAGCTTCCATGAACAAAGAAGAATCGGAACCCTGGGATGGCAGTGCAAGTAGTATAACCGCTCTTACTTATCCAGTGGCACATTGGCACCTGGTAGTCTCAAATCTCCCTGTCCTGTTTCCTTATCTTTCCGAGAATGATACAGAGTATATTGCAGAGGTGCTCCTGAAAACACTCTTGGTTAAGCAGACCCAGTCAACTTTTGCTGATGAGGACGATTTGTCATTCACGGTGGAGAAGGTGTCTAAGGATTTATTGCACAGTTCTCTTCTCCCAGAACTGCAGATGCTGCACTGTTTTTTCCTAAGCCAAATAATTCAGCACTGTGCTAGTGTTCTCTCATCTACATTTCCAAATACTGCCAATCAGCCTCTTCAGTTGCTGTGTGCAGGAGATACTCTGTGGTGTGAAGCTATCCCTTCTGGTCATGCGGCCAGGGTAAGGTCCAGCAATGACTTTTCGGTTTCCTGGGCAATTATGGAGAAAGTTGCTGTTAATATACTGCAATTAGTGAAAGATAGATCTTACGCTACCTTGGAGGAAGAACATATCAAAGAGCTCTTGAATATACTAGAGGTCATTTCAGCATTGAATGTAGATAGCTTCTTTCCTTTGGATTTCACACGATGCTTTCTTCTGTTGGTTTCTTTGGCTGTGAATACCAGAGCAAACATTTCTTGCAACAAAGCCTTGTCTGTAAAGTTTTTGGCAACCTGCTGCCATCTTCTAGCATGCTTACAGGCCGGAAGACATGCAAACTCATCCTTCAAGGTTTTGTATGCTAGCGATGTTCTCGAAGCTCTCCTCACCTCGATGTTTCCAGTCTGTAAGACCTTTGGCATTGTCTTGAAGATTGAAGCTTGGGATGAATTTCTTCATGAGCTCCAACTCTTTTTAGAACACTATCTTCAGGTAATCCTAGAAAGGAGGCAGAGTGTGAAACGGAACCTGGAAAAGTTCCTGTCTTTCACAACAAGTTGCCAACCATGTGATACAAGTTCTGGACCGCCTGAGCATTGGAGCCCTGCAGCTGACCAGGTTCTTCTAGTGGCATTGATTTCATTGTGTCATGTTCTGGCTACGTACCTGCAACAACAACCCAATGGAAAACGACAGATTTCAGGAATGCTACCTGTTTTTCTTAAACAGGCCATGTTGCAAACAGGAGCGACTATCGAGTTCTGCCTTAGAAACAAGACAAAAGGCCAGCCATTACCTTTGGCTTTCATACCGCATATTACTACTCTTCTAAAAGCAGATTCATTTTGTTTTCAATCTATGCTTCCTGCAGCTGGTGAGAATGAACTACAAGATCCAATGAAACCCAGCAAAAATGGGCAGCTTTTTCACAGGGAATTATATCAAAGTTTTTGTGTTCAAATATTGAGAGAACTTGACGTAGCAGATGGTAACCTCCAATTCCTTCACTCTGCTTTGGAGTTTTTGACCGCTTTCTGTTCCATACCAGAACTGTATCCACCACATGTAACGTCTATTGCCGTATTTAATTCCGTCAGAAAATTACTTGCAGGTAAGGAAGTGCAATTCTTATTTCCTCACTTCTAAATGTTGAAGGGAGATGGTAGATTAGAAACAGTTTCAGGTAGCCAGTGTTGAGCAAGGATCAAAAATGGTGGAGCTCTTGCCTCACAATCAGGAGGTTGTGAGTTCTATCCTAGGTAGAGGCAGTCTCCTGCTTGGGCAGGGGGTTGGACTAGATGACCTGCAAGGTCCCTTCCAACTGAGTGTTCAAAAATCAGCACATAGGAATAGTAGAGATAATAAAAAAAGTGACAGGTCGGAATTATTACTGGATGGCCAGCAATGGCAAATTAATGGCATCTCTAAAAATGCTTTTTGTATCATGGCTATGATGTGATCCTTAAAGTCCAGTAAGTTGTTAGTGAAGAAGGGAGACCAGTGACTCTTAACTCTTGATCGAATCCTTTTTATCTTTATGTACTTCCTGGCCTGCTGGAAACACATTCAGTGATATGAATTTATCATAGTGCACTGAAAGGTGGTGGTTTTTTTTGGTGGGCTTGGGACAATCTGCCTGATTTTCTTATGGTTCCTAGAATTTTTAGGGGATATTGTTTGGCGCCTTAAAAGCATCCTAATCCCCTTTCCTTAGGACCAAAAAAAAATGGTTCCAAAATGTTGGTCTCCACCTGTTTTGGGGTGGACTCTAGAAGCCATAAGTGACGTGCTGGGGGTTTTAATCTTGTTTTGAAACAAGAACTGAAGCCACCAAAAAGAATTGCCTACTTAAAAACATACATTCTCCATGCTCTGATCGACGGGGGAGTCCAGGATGGGTCATCTCTAATCCTCTAGCTCTATGAATAACTGAAGACACGCCTCCCTGGTCACAGTCTCCAGCTTTTTCAATGCAGTCTCAGCTCTTGGATGTGCTTTGTTTGGCTCCTGAAATTGGAGCTATTGTGTTTAGTGTGATTTATTCCCTGGTAGAGAACTCTTTCTTTCTTTATTCCTGGCTCCCCTCGAACAGAGCTTGCTTTAACGAAGCAGGAGGGGAGTATTTTGAATCGGAGGGACTCATGACCTCGCAGCGCCCTCCGCTAGCCGCTACACCGGCTGATGAGCGGTCAGGAATTCGCTGAATTTGCCGGCCGACGATCAGTGCTTTGCTGGTTAACCGCGGCTGCGGTGCCAGCTCTTCTAAAGGCTCGGAGGGGGGAGCTTTTCCTCCCCCTCCTCTTTGAAGCTTAGGAAGGACGTTGGGGAAGCCGGGCGAGCGTGACAAGCTCTCTGGCTTCAGAAATGACTGGGAAGGTGAGAACGGGCGCAACGAGGCCCGCCCGGCTTCAAGTGATCAATCCGAAGGACAGTGAAGATAAAAGGCTCAATTTTTCTGGTTTGGCTCTCCGTGGAGGCAGATGGGAGCCAGGGGTCTCAACCAGCATGGTTCTCTGGGCTCCCTTGCCACATGGCGATGGCCATTTTGAGTGAGGGGACCACCATTTTGGAATCAGCCCAGTTGCCACGTGGGCCCGGTGCATGTTGCAGCTGTGTTTGCCCCCTAACATTCTGGGATGGAGGTTCTGCGTGCAGCAGGGTCCCAGGTTTAATCTGGACTGTGATTAAAGCAGATTTTCTCCCCCTGCCTACAGTTCCTGTTCAGGTTTTTGGAGTGAGAGTTTTGGTCGCCTTCACACCACTCTCTTTCTCCTGTCGCCGGGGCATTTGGGAGCTGCATCGGCTACCTCTCTTTGCGGCGAGGTCAGAGGATTTCCTCACCCTAGCTTCACACCTGGGTGAGTTGGTTGCTGGTTGTGTTTCCTCACTTATTGGGAGACTAGGCCTGCCAGCCTCTTACCTGGCTTATTTCAGGCAAGGGTTTCTGGATTGCCTCTCAATGGAGTAGGACAGGTCTGGCTCTGGGCGATCGCAAAAGGGTTCGTGGTCACCCCCAGCATCTGATTCTTCTAACAGATTCTCAGTCAGACCCAGAGTGGCGGGCCTGGCTGCTGCAGCAAAAATAAAGGCCAAATCTTCCAACTCACCGGTCCTCATTGAGGAAGGAGGAAAAAGCAGAACAGCAGAGACAAAGAGCTTTGGAGAAGGAATTTGCCAGAGTAGGAGACTCTTCTGTTGGGCACAGCGATTTGGCCAGAAGTGAGATGGCCGCGCCCTTAACACAATGTTTTCCTGAGCTGGCGGCTCAGGCACAGCAGGTTGCTGGCACCGTACGGTCCCCTGAAGTCTGGGGGGGGGGCTCGGCTTCCAGTCTTCCTGCTGTAGCTCCGGGGGCCTCAGACCATTAGCCCCTTGTTTGCAACTGATCCCAACAGAGTTCCGGTCCAGGGCCCAGGACCCCAAGTCCGCAGGAACCCGGATGCCACCTTTACACCGACGGTGGCCGGGCTCAGGCCTGAAACTTGGCAGGAACAG
The DNA here is from genome assembly GCA_023053685.1 of Diadophis punctatus similis. Taxonomy (NCBI): domain Eukaryota; kingdom Metazoa; phylum Chordata; class Lepidosauria; order Squamata; family Dipsadidae; genus Diadophis; species Diadophis punctatus. Next base: position 76,416,427 of record JALIGW010000001.1, read on the forward strand.
GATATGCCTCCCTTTTTGAGGCGCTGGATAGCATCAGTCATCAAAGAGGGCATTGCAGAGGGACTGCAGCAGCAGCAGCAACATGGGCAGGGGGCCTGCCTGCCCCCCCGGGCGGACCTCTGGGAATATTACACCGCCCTGAGTCCTACGGGATTGGGCGGCCTATAAGAACTTTTAATTAAATTAACTAATAAAATAAAATAAAATAAAATAAAATTAAATTAAATAATTAATTTAATTAATTTAATTAATTTAATTAATTTAATTAATTTAATTAATTTAATTAATTTAATTAATTTAATTAATTTAATTAATTTAATTAATTTAATTAATTAATATGAGGCCACCTATCAGGATTTTCAGGATCAGGGTTCCCCGGCCCCTCCGAGAGTTAGCCATCAATCTCCCTCCGAAAGCGAGCTGCAGGAGGAGGGGGAATTGTCTGATCTAGAGCAGGAGGCACCTGGCAGGCCTACGTTCAAAGGGCTTTTCGATCCAGCTCTTTTCCATCAGCTGCTCGCTAAGGCCAGGGCCACGGCCAAGTTGGGTAAGGACTCCGAGTCTCAGGAGCCAACCTCTGAGGCAGGGGACCAGGAGGACTATCTGTTCACTGAACGTGTCACGGCCCCGGATTGCATTCCTATTCCGGGAATGTTTCTGGACCTTATTAAGAAGCAGTGGTCCAACCCAGCCCTGGCTTCCCGCCCCAGCAACCTGGAGGGTTCCCTGTTCTGTGTGGATTCGGCCCTTGAGCAGTTAGTACAAGTGCCTAGAGTGGACTCCCCTGTAGCGGCTCTGACCTCGTCTTCCATCCTTCTGCCTGATGCGGAGGATGCCCTTAAGGCGGACGAGAAGAAGGAGGAGTTGGCCCTGCGTAGAGCCCACCTGGTTGATTCTTAGCCATCAAGGCGGCGACTGCTTCTTCCTTTTTCACTAGGGCTTCAGTCCGCTGGCTTCATCAGCTGCAAGGCAGGGTCTCCCCTGAGGACCTTAGGGCCCATCAGGATTTGAGTAAAATCTTTGCAGTAGCTGAATATACAGCAGATGCGTCCCTGGTGGCTGCAAAATTTTCAGCTAGGGCCATGGTGGCTTCAGTGATGGCCCACTGTCTGCTGTGGCTCCATTACTGGCACATGGACACCAAAAACAAATGGAAACTTGCTTCCGCCCCCTTTCAGGGTGACAGTTTGTTTGGCCCATCTTTAGATCCCCTTTTAGTTGAGACTAGGGACAAGAGGAAGGTGCTTCCCTCGCAGGGTTGCCAGGCACATTTCTGCCCGTCACCGTATTTCAGGCGGCCCTCCTTCAGGCAGGGGGGAGCCGGGGCAGGCTTTCCCCGTCAGCACAGGCCCTTCTTCCCGAGATCTGATTATCAACCTACAAGACCCACCTTCAGTGGTAGAAGCAGACAGCAGTTCCAGGACAAACGTTCCTCGTGTGGATCGTCCTTCCGGTCCTTCAAGCGTCAAAAGTGACTGCCAGTCTCTTCCTCCCATAGGGAGTCGTCTCGGCCTCTTCTATCTCCAATGGGAGGGGACCACGTCGGACGCCTGGGTCAGGGAGACCATAAGGTACGGCATGTCCTTGGAGTTCATTTCTCCCCCACCAAGGTTTTTCCTATGCTGCCCCGTTTCCAAGGACCCATCCAAACGTCGTCTTATGAAGGAGGCCATCGAGTGTCTGTCGGACATCCAGGCAATCCAGCCGGTGCCTCAGGATCAATGGGGGCTGGGATTTTACTCCCACCTGTTTGTCGTCCCAAAATCCTCAGGAGGATGGAGGGCAATCTTAAATCTTAGAGGGCTCAACAGGTACCTGGTTTATCGCAGGTTCAAGATGCATTCCCTCTCCTCCATCCTTCAGGGAATCAGGGAGGGAGATTTCCTAGCCTCCGTGAACCTTACAGAGGCTTACCTTCATGTACCTATCCGGCCAGGACACAGGCAGTTCCTGAGATTTTGTTACGCCGGGTGCCATTTTCAATATACTGCCCTCCCATTTGGCCTGGCTTCGACCCCCGTACTTTCACCAAGGTTATGGCGGCCCTGGCAGTGTACCTCAGAACGCTTCCCATAAGGATTCAGTGCTACCTGGATGACAAGGCAACCTCCCCAATGGCTGCAGAAAAGGACCTGGAAACGACTATTCAAGTCCTTCGGGACCATGGATTTTCAATGAATTTGGCCAAATGCCACCTGGTTCCCTCCACCAGACTTGTGCACCTGGGAGCTCTTATAGACTCTGTCTCCAGCCAGGTCTTCCTTTCCCAGGACTGGCAGGACAGCATCAGGACCCTTGCAGGCTGTGTCCGGAGGGACAGGTCTGCTCCTCTAGCCCTGCTGTCCCAACTCCTGGGGAAGATGATCTCCTGCCTGGACATTGTGCCCTGGGCACGGTTTCACACTCGTCCCCTACAGTGGTTCCTCCTCCCCTACCAGAAGGGGGGTTATGGCACCTCTCAGCTGAGGGTTCGGGTGCCACCCAGGGTCCTTTACTCCCTGCGTTGGTGGGGATTGAGCGCCCTCTCTAGGGGTTGCTTCTTCAGGGACCAGAACAGGTTGACGATTTCATCAGATGCCAGCCTGCTAGGATGGGGGCCCCACTTCGGGACGAGGGTTGCCCAGGGTCAATGGTCTCCATAGGAGCTCCAGCACAATATAAACTGGCTGGTTGGCCCTGATGGCCTTCCAGCAGGACATCAGGGGTTGCCATGTCCTCCTGCTAACAGACAATGTGTCCACAAAGGCCGACATAAACCGGCAGGAGGGCACCCGGTCCTTCCTGCTCATGGAGGAATCGGAGGCCCTGTGCAGTTGGGCGGAGGCCAACCTGGGGTCTCTCAAACCAGTTCACATTGCGGGGGTGGCAAACGTTCAGGTGGACTGGCTGAGCAGGGCCACGATCGACCAATCGGAGTGGTGCCTGTTGCCCAGTCTCTTCTCGGAATTGTCGAACCGGTTCTCTTGCCCGGCCCTGGATCTGTTGGCCTCTCCGGCGAACTCGCAGCTTCGTTGCTTCTTCTCCCGGTTCCCAACTCGGGGCAGAGGGAGTGGATGCCCTTCATTGCCCTTGGCCCAAGGAGCTGCTGTACGCATTCTCTCCCCTTCTCCTCATCCCAGCGGTGATCAGGAAGGTCCTGCTGGAGAAGGCAGATATCATTCTGGTAGCGCCCTACTGGCCCAGGAGGCCGTGGTTCGCTGACCTCGTAGGTCTGTAGGTCGCCCGTCCTTGGCGGATTGCCTCAGAAAAAGTCGCTCTGTCCCAAGGGCCTGTCTTCCATCCAGAGCCGCAGTAGTTCCAACTCACTGTGTGGAGCGGCAGTTGCTGAGGGGAGAGAATCTTTCTCGGGAGGGTCATCCGGATCATCCAGGTGGCCAGGCGGCCATCCATGATTCGTATTTACGAGGCAACCTGGTGTTACTTCTCAGCCTGGTGTGCCGGGTGGCATCAAGATCCAGTTTTGGCATCAGTGGCGGATGTTTTGGACTTCCTCTACCAGGGCCTGGTTCAGGGTCTTTCCCCCAACACTTTGAGACACCAGGTGGCGGCGTTGGGTTCGGTCCTGCAGATCTCCCCTCTGGGTTCCCTAGCTAATCACCCCAGGGTGCGCTCTTTCCTCGGGGACCTCTAACCTTAGGCCACCTGTGGTTCACAGGTTCCCCTCTTGGGATCTATCAAAGGTTCTGCAGGCCCTCACCCTTCCTCCCTTCGAGCCGCTTAGGGAGGCCAGCCTTCATTTCCTCTCATGTAAGGTGGTCTTTCTGGTGGCTACACATCAGCAAGGAGGATCTTAGAGTTGGCGGCACTGTCGGTCTGTAGGGACCTTTGTGTTTTTCATTCTAATAGGGTGGTCCGGCGGCTGGATCCCGCCTTTCTTCCAAGATCAACTCCTGGTTTCACCGAGCTCAGGAGTTGATCTTGCCTGACTTCTGTCCAAGGCTTAGTCACCCCTTGGAACACAAGTGGCATACTCTGGACGTGAGGTGGGCGCTTCGCATTTACGTCTCCAGGACCTCGTCTTTCCGGAAGTCGGAATCACGGTTTGTTTCATTCTTGCCATCAACTCTGGGCCAAAAGGTAACACCTTCCACGGTGGGTCAGTACTGAGAGCCTGTATACCCAAGGCCTACGAGCTTCAGTCGCTCCCGGTGCCTAGGGGCATCACGGCCCACTCGACTAGGAGTGCAGCCACTTCCGCGGCCTGGGATTCTCAGGCGTCAGTAGAGGAGATCTGCCGGGCGGCAACCTGGTTGTCCCCATCTCCCTTTATCAGACATTACCGTCTCGATGTTCATGCCTCGTCTGAAGCTGCCTTTGGCAGGAGGGTCCTCCAACGGGTTTTAGTGAAGGCAGAAGTTCTGCACCAGACCATTTCCCGCCCTTGAGACTGCCAAACTGCTTTGGTATGTCCCATCCTGGACTCCCCCGTTACTCAGAGCATGGAGAATGGACATTGGTTCTTACCTGATACATCCTTTCTCATGCGGATCGACGGGGGAGTCCAGCCCCGCCGGGTATATGGTCTGGTTGCTTGCCAGGTGGTAGTGGCGGTTGGTTTTTCATGTCGCAGTTGTTGTTTCTTGTTCAAGAGTTCTCTTTAGTTTGAGTGCGGTTCTTGATTCGCTTCGACTTCATTTTCAAAACTGGAGATCGTGACCAGATAGTCGTGTCTTCAGTTATTCAATACAGTCATAGAGCTAGAGGACTAGAGATGACCCACCCTGGACTCCCCCGTCTATCCGCATGACAAAGGACGTATCAGGTAAGAACCAACGTCCATTTTAGATTTTAATTTCTTTGAAAATATAGTTGATCATTGCCAGTTGATTGACTGCGGTAGGATTTCATTGGCTTCTCCACTGCTGCCTGATAGCTAATTGAGATGGGATACCCTCCTGTATCCCAAAATAGGTCATACTGACTGGGATAGAAGCAGAGAGTTGTGTGGAATACAGTAGTTACCTGATAATGGTAGCAGCCTGCCTGATTTAGAAGCTGGAGGGAACCAAGGGCTATCTAAATGAACTGCAGCTTTTGGCAGTTCTACCATCAATGGCCTATGATAAAGAATATTTAGCATGATAGTTCAACAGTATCTGCAGAATTATCCTTTTCTTTTATTGATCTTGGAAAGGGAGTTTTAGTGGCATTGCGATGTCTCCTGCCTGGTGTGACTATTCCACTGGGTAAAATTCTGCTAATATATTTTTTAATTTACAGAAAGTTCTATTGATAGAAATAATTTGAGTTTTGGGCAAGCCGTTCACATGACAGGAGAAGTTACCGTATTTTTCGGAGTATAAGACACACCTTTTTCCTCCCTAAAAGAGGCTGAAAATTTGGGTGCATCTTATACTCCAAATGTAGCTTTTTTGAAACTTTTTTCCCAGCCCTAACGAGGTGCTAACGATCTTACCGGCTTGCAGCATTTTTTATTCCTACTCCCTTGAAGTAGTTTTTTTTACCAGCCCTAAGTCTTTGCAGGCTTGTTTTCATTCCTACTCCCTTTAAAGAATATTTTTTTCAGCCCTAACCAGGGGATAAAACAATGTGCTGAAGCTGAACAGACTAAGGACGCTAGCCAGATGAATACCTGGTAGGTAGATTTTCCCCCCTATTTTCCTCCACCAAAACTAAGGTGCGTCTTATACTCCGGTGTGTCTTATACTCCGAAAAATACGGTAGATTTCCCATCCGAGGTGGCCGAGGTGGCGCAGTGGTTAGAGTGCAGCACTGCAGGCTACTTCAGCTGACTGCTAGCTGCAGTTCAGCTGTTCAAATCTCACCGGCTCAAGGTTGACTCAGCCTTCCATCCTTCCAAGGTCGGTAAAATGAGGACCCAGATTGTTGGGGGCAATATGCTGAATTCTGTAAACCGCTTAGAGAGGGCTGTAAAGCACTATGAAGTGGTATATAAGTGCTATTGCTATTGCTATCCTGCTCCTGCCTTCTGGATGCAGAAAAGGAGATGTTGTTGGTGTGAGAGAAATGCTGTTAAGTCTATTGCACTATAAAGAAAAAGAATGAGTTGGTTTGTCATTTCAATAGATAAAAAATAAATGGGGGAAGTAAAGAGTAAAAAGTAAAGGCAAGTGTTGTGCTATAATGGTTTGGCGTCTAGCAGCAGTTTGTGGGCCTTAAAGAGTTTGGATGATGGTTTCTCTTGAATTATTGCAGGTCCTGAAGTCAAAGGCCAGTTGATTCAAGATCTAGATGTTCCCTTGACTGAATTGATTGCCCAGCTTGTGGAGAATGGTACCATCGATGACTTTTCTACCATGTTGAGGCTGCTGATTGAGGGACTGAATGTTTGCAATCTTTGGAAACAAAATCCTGAAGTAGGAACTATGCAAATTTTTTGTTAAAAATGTATTTGAATCCACAAAGCTTAGTATTTGCCTTCATCTAGTTTCTTGCTTTTGAATTACTTTGTGGCTGAACAGGTTTTCTGTTTTGTATTTTTTATATGAAGAAGGAAAAATGAGCCGTGGTGGCGCAATGGTTAGAGTACAGTACTGCAGTCTACTTCTGTTGACTGCTGGCTGCCTGCAATTTGGCAGTTCAAATCTCACCAGGCTCAAGGTTGACTCAGCCTTCCATCCTTCTGAGGTCGATAAAATGAGTACCCAGATTGTTGGAGGAAATATGCTGACTCTGTAAACCGCTTAGAGAGGGCTGCAAAGCACTGTAAAGCGGTATATAAGTCTAGGTGCTATTGCTATTGCTAAAAGTGAAAGGTTTCCCTATCTAGTTATGTCCAACTCTAAGATGTGGTACTCATCTCTGTTTTTTGGCCGAGGGAGTCAGCATTATCTGAAGACAATTTCTGTGCTCATGTGGACAACATGGCTTTATGCCATAGGTGCTGTTACCTTCCCACTGAAGTGGTACCTATTTATCTACTCACATTTGTGTGCTTTTAAACTGCTAGGCAGGCAGGAGCCGGTTCAGGAATGGGAGCTCACCTCGTTGTTAGGCAGTCGGATGTTGAATCCAAGCTGTCAGTTCCAGCTGACAAACTCAGCGTCTTTAACCGCTGAGCCATTGTTCCCCCTACATGAAGGAGTTGGGATTAAACCTAGAAACTTTCTGAGTACAAAATGTGTACTCTGCCCCTAAATCTTATAGGTATTTCCTGGGTTACATGAGGGTTATTTTTTAAGGAATTTTTGTGTAAGCTAATTATCATGCATGAGCAAAAATAAATTGCACCATTCAGAAAAAAAACATTTTTTAATGCCGCAGTCTTAATCTGTTGATTTAATGCTTAAGTAATGTGCTTACATATTCAACTGTCCATGCATTGGCAAGCTTCAGAAAAATTCTTTAAAAAAATATGATCAGTGTACAGACATTTTAAGGGACTCATTTCTACCGATATTTTGTATACTTAAATTTTTATAAAACCTTTGTTGACCAGATATTTTCTATACTGCATTTTGCGTGTATCTTTTTATCTTTTTTTATATGACCATGCTTATTACTCTTATTTTCTTGATATGTTTTGCACAGATAGTATTATCAGCTGTTACCTTACTGAAAGTGCTACTCAACTGTCCTCTAAGTGGAGAGAAAGAGAAAGTTTTCTGGTTTTCTACTCCGCAGATAATGACTGCTTTAGCTGTAAGTACTTCTGCTGCTGGATTAGATATATGCTACTGAATTTAGGTCTCTGTTTATGTTTATGCTATTGACACCCCCACCCCCTCGCCCAAGACACTGACACTCATAGCTTCATTGAGCTATGCAAGCCCCTTCGCCACGACAAGGCAGTAATCCATGAAGGGGAAAAAGAAGCATAGACTTTTCATATTGTAGACTTAGTCTGAAGATCAAAAACCACATAGCTCATATCAACCCTATCTCAGTGTTCCATGCTTTCTAAGTCTAGTTACTCCAAGAACACATTGAGTATTATTCCTACTCTTTGCAGCTTTCTGTATGGCCAGACTTCCTGGAATGATATCCTGTGCTTTATTACCCCGTGTTTCCCCGAAAAATAAGACCCTGTCTTATATTTTTTTGAACCCTGAAATAAGCAGGGTTCATAAAGGGCTCTTCTCTGCATAAAGACTGCAGAGAAGAGCAACAAAGATGATTAGGGGACTGGAGGCTAAAACATATGAAGAACAGTTGCAGGAACTGGGTATGTCTAGTTTAATGAAAAGAAGGACCAGGGGAGACATGATAGCAGTGTTCCAATATCTCAGAGGTTGCCACAAAGAAGAGGGAGTCAAGCTATTCTCTAAAGCACCTGAAGGCAGAACAAGAAGCAATGGGTGGAAACTAAACAAGGAGAGAAGCAACTTAGAACTAAGGAGAAATTTCCTGACAGTTAGAACAATTAATTTGTGAAACAGCCTGCCTCCAGAAGTTGTGAATGCTCCAACACTGGAAGTTTTTAAGAAGATGTTGGATAACCATTTGTCTGAAGTAGTGTAGGGTTTCCTGCCTAGGCAGGGGGTTGGACTATTTTATTTATTTATTTATTTGTGAGATCACAGTGCAAGCACTCTCTAAGTGGTTTACACCAGTAAGCAATGTATATTTATATTGCCCCCAACAATCTGGGTCCTCATTTTACCTACCTCGGAAGGATGGAAGGCTGAGTCAACCTTGAGCCGGTGAGATTTGAACCGCTGACCTGTGGATCACAGTCAGCTAAAGTGGCCTGCAGTACTGCTCTCTAACCGCTACGCCACCTCGGCTCTCTTTAGAAGACCTCCAAGGTCCCTTCCAATTCTGTTGTTGTTGTTGTTGTTGTTGTTGTTGTTATTATTATTATTATTATTATTATTATTATTATTATTATTATTATTATTATTATTATTATTATTATTATTATTATTATTATTATTATTATTATTATTATTATTATTAGCGCTTGGCCTTATTGCCCTGCACTCAAAAGCCCGATTGGGCTTATTATCAGGGGATGTCTTATTTTGGGGGAAACAGGGTACATGTTGTCAGACCACTGACAGTTTTGAACCTCTGGTTCAAAATATACAGGTTAATGGCAAGCAGACACTGTGATATTTATTTATTTATTTGTATCCTGCTTTTATTATTTTTACAAATAACTCAAGGCACCGAACATATCCATCGCACATCTTTCCTGCCATTTTGTTATTTTTTTGCACAACAACAGCCCTGTGAGGTGGGTTGAGCTGAGAGAGTGTGACTGGCCCTAGCTGTCTTTCATGGCTAAAGTGAGGCTAGAATTCATAGTCTTCCTTTTGTGATCTTCTCACAAGTGAAGTCAACGGGGAAGCCAGAGTCACTTAACAACTGAGTTACTAACTTATCAACTGCAGTGATTCACTGAACAATGGTGGCAAGAAATATCGTAAAATGGGGCAAAATGTCTCACTGAGCAACAGAAATTTTGGGCTCCATTGCAGTCGTAAGTTGAGGACTATCTGTATAGCAAATGTTCAGTGGCAAGGAAAGATTGCGGATATGCACGGATTTATTGGCATTTACTGCCTTTGCGGAAAACCATACCGGAAATGGCTTAGCAGTTGTGTGATTTTGCAGTGGGAGTTGTGAGGCTGGAGAAGCACATCTCAACACATCAGTGTGTCCGTGTCCTACTGTTTGTGTTTCCTTCCTCCTGATATACTGAGAGCATATGCACCAAAGACAAATTTCTTGTGTGTCCAATCACACTTGGCCAATAAAGAATTCTATTCTATTCTATATAGATGCAAATCAAAGAAACTTCTCAAGATCCGGCCCTGCTCCCTGTTCTTGCTGTGCCTATCCTGGAAGCAGCAGCTCTTCTGCTTAGATGTGGAGAAGGGATTCTCTCCAACCCACATCATGTGGCTCTTGTTTTTAATATTCTTTTGACTGTCCCTCTTGACCAGAGGGTGTATAACAACATCTTTCTGGGAATCCACGAAGTGCTCTTTTCCATTCTGCAGTGTCATCCTAAGGTAAGGAACAGACTTAAAAAACATGAAAAACAACCTAGTGTCTGAGGGATAAAACTATATACCTCCCCATTAGCTTTTTCTCAGGGGTGAAATGCTACTGGTTCGGCCCGGTTTGGGCGCACAGGTAGCGGCGGGCACCGGTGGTTCAGAGAACCGGTAGCAGCGGCAGCGCGAGGCTCCGCCTACCCACCCGCCGGACGCCGCCATTTTCTTTTTTTAACCCTATGTGCAAAGCCGTGAACGGAGCGGGGGGTTGAAAAAGCGCGCAAAGCGTGCACATTCCGAACCTGTAGGAAAGGTAAGTAGATTTTACCACTGCTTTTTCTGCTGTTGTTCATCTCCTGTTAAGGTGATCTCAAGTTTAGAAAAATAAATGAAAATGAAAGTTGGTGGCTTTTAGGATGGATAAAGTTGGGGCTCTGGGTGGATCAGTTTAATGGAAACTATTGGATGGGCATTAAGACAAAGGCTGTTTTTACTCTGAACAAAGCCACTTTCTCTCTTAAACCTGCTCTTCCCTGCTTTCCACATGCCCAGGTTCCTGGCACTTTTCAAAAGATCCAAAAGCAATCCTGGATCTGGAAAAAAACCCGATGCTGTAGCCATGATCACCTAGTTCTCAAGGCATTTCCCTTCCTCCCACAATACAATTGCTTTAAAAACTGCATTTGTTTTGAAATTTGACTTAGAAGTCCCCCCCTCTTCTTATAAGGAATTAGTTTAGAATGAGTCTAAATATATTGTATGCTTGTCATCCATTTCTGCCAGAATCTCTTGTTTCTGTCTTTTAGCTGTGTTAAAATAGTTTGCAACGTTAGCCAGAAGATGGCAAAGCCCAACAAGAGAAGGCTCTTTGCATATCCTTTTAATATTTCTGTATGTCCTTTTCTACCAATAAAGTCGATTCCATTTCTGCCTCCATCTTGTACCTATCTCCTCTGCTTCCCAGTTCCTCATCACTGCTGCTTCATTCTTTAGAGTACTCTGAATTATCTCCCTTGTAATATTTTTTTTTAAATGTCTTGGAATTTCTTCAATCTGTCCGTATCTTTCTCCTGTATGTGGATGCTGTCATTGTGGCTACATGTTGTCCTGACGTTCAGAATAGAAGATGGATGATTATGGATTATTGTTACGTAAATGTTTTGAGAATGGCTTCTGCATTCTCAAAAGCCAGACTTCAAAAGCCAGATGTAGCTTTTGAACCCTGCCTTCAATCTCTCTTATTTACTCTTGAGTATGGATTTTTGAATCTCTGCATTCTAACATCAATGTACTTATTATGCAGGTGATGCTGAAAGCAGCTCCGTCTTTTCTGAACAGTTTTCATCGATTGGTTATTTCTGTGATGCATGAAGGGAGACAAAAAGGAGACAAAGGTTTGACATCTATTGTCTTATATTCCATTTTCATCTTGTTCTGCACTCATATCCTTTCCTGACTGTAAAATGATTTTGCATGTCCGGAATACTCTACCTAGCCGAATTTGAGTTGGTCTGAGTGTGGGTCTTACTGGGTTTGAATTGACTCAATCAGTTATTCAGCATGTATATGACTCGAACCTAAAGCTGTGATCTTAATACCCACCGTTAGAAGTAAAGCCCATTCAATATATTGAATGAATATCGATATGACTGGGTCAACACTTATCTAGACCAGGGGTCCCCAACCTTTTGGACCTCAAGGACCACTAAATTCATAATTTTAAATCCTGTGGACCACTAATATGATCTGCCTAATGACTGGCTGGGTGGGCAGCTAGGTGGTCATGTGACTGGGTGGGCGTGACAACTTGATGTCACTCACGTTGAGGGGCGCCTCGCCGGCCTCTACTCACCCCTCCCCTCCCAGCCACTCGTCTCCTGCCCGCCCGGGCTCCTTAGGGCCCCAATAGGAAGCAGTTGTTGGAGCTAAGCAGCCACCACGAGGAAGAGTTGGCAAAATAGCTGGCTCAGTTCAAATTGGATCTGACCGAAAAGGAGGCTCAGCAGAAGCACTTCACTGAGAACTACGAGCATAGGCTTTCCAAGCAGAGGGAGTGCAAGGCCAGGTACCGGCGCCTGGAGGCTCAGCGGGCTGAGATGGTCAGCCAGTTCCAGGCTATGATACAGTCCCACTCTTTGCCACCAGTGGCGCTTCCCTCCAGCCTTTGCCCAAAGCCCCTCACCAGGAGGCTGAAGCAAACTCCAAGTTGGAATTTCTGCCCCTCTCCGACCTGCATAAAAAGACCCCAAAGGAGGAGACTCTCTGCAGCAACACAAGCGTTCATTGCACATATCCAGCCCCAGGGGCCATAGTTTGAGGACCCCTGATTTAGTGCAATATAAAAAATGCAAATAATTTTTCTGCAGACCACCAAAATTTTCTCACGGACCACCAGTTGGTGACCGCTGATCTAGACCATGCAGTGCTTTCCTTCAGTGGTACACATTAGGGAAAGGTGAAAGATGTAGGCACTATTTGGAGGCCAATTATTGCATCTCACAAGTCCATTTGCCCCGAACAGAATAAGCATATACTTAACAATAAATGTGATTATTTTTTTCTAAATATTTCCTATGAGTACTTGTGTTTTAATTCTCGCTGTGTAAGGCTTATAGAAGTCTAGGTGCAATTAAAATATTTCCATATCGAATTACAACCTGTTATTACATCCTTTGAGTTTCGGAGTTGAGTCTTACTAGTGTCATTTCAGGAGGCACAAATGTAAGAGGATAAATTCAGCAACAAGAAAAAAAATACATTATAGTGGATCTAATTATATACATACCGTATTTTTCGGAGTATAAGATGCACCTTTCCCCCCCCCTAAAAGAGGCTGAAAATTTGGGTGCGTCTTATACTCTGAATGTAGCTTTTTCGAAGCTTTTTTCCCCAGCCCTAACGAGGTGCTAACGATCTTCCTGGCTTGCAGGATTTTTTCATTCCTACTCCCTCCAAAGAGGCTTTTTCCAGCCCTAAGTCTTTGAAGGCTTGTTTTCATTGCTACTCCTTCCGAAAAAGTGTTTTTCAAACCTAACCAGGGGATAAAATAATGTGCTGAAGCTGACCAGACTAAGAACGCTAGCCAGATGAATACCTGGTAGGTAGATTTTTCCCCCTATTTTCCTCCCCAAAAACTAAGAGTTAGTTTTTATACTTTTATACTTTTATAGTTTTTAGTTTTTATACTCCGGTGAGTCTTATACTCCGAAAAATACGGTATACCACCCTAAAAAGTATACAGCCTTCTTCTCATATTAGCATGCCAGGGAAATTATTAAGTGTTCTGGGTCATAGTTCTGGGTCAGCCTATAACTGACCCAGAACTATGAAGAGCTGCTTATAGAAAGCTTTCATATGACCATCAGTATTTATTATTTATTAGTGAGACTTGTATACCGCCTCATAGTGCAAGCACTCTCTAAGCCAGTGGTTCCCAACCTGGGGGTCGGGACCCCTTTGGGGGTCGAACAACCATTTCCTAGGGGTCGCCCTGGCATCCTCAGCTCCCCTCCCACTGTCACAAGCCTGGCCATATTGGCTCAACTCGCCCGAGCCCTCTGATTGGTTGGGAGAGGTGCCATTTGGTGAAAGGCGTTTGTGCCACTGGTGGCTGAGCTTTGATGGCATCAGCTAAGGGGCGGGGCATTGCACGATTGCTCTCCGGAGAGTACAAGGCGGTGCTTAAGACATCTGTGACTGTCCCTGTCTCCTGCTCGCAGCGGCAGTTTCTTTCCGCTGGTGTCGAAGGGAAAGGGAGTCATGGGAGGGAACAGCCAGCCAACGACCACTTAAGTTTCACAGCGCATGATGGCGGGAAGGAGGACAGCTGGGTCGGAATCATCTGTCTGCCCTCTCACCCTCGGCTGGCATGGAGACCCAGTGAACAAAGAGGCAAACAGGGAGGGAGGGAAGAGAGAGACTGAGAGATATTAGCGCAGCCTGATCATACAGCCTTGGTGCTGAGGGCGCCACCGCCGGGAGCAGGAGGAGCTAAGCCGGAGGGAACTGGAGAAGGAGGTGGTGCCGGAGCATGGTCCATCGCCGCCGCCCTGCTCCGTATGATCAGGCTAGCACTCTGGTAATATCTCTCAGTCTCTCTCTTCCCTCCCTCCCTGTTTGCCTCTTACTTCGCGGGGTCTCCGCGCCAGCCAAGGGCGAGAGGGCAGACAGACGAGCCCGACCCGGCTGTCCTCCTTCCCGCCGTCATGCGCTGTGAAACTTAAGTGGTTGTTGGCTGGCGTTCCCCCCATGACTCCCTTTCCCTTCGACACCAGTGGGAAGAAATTGCCGCTGTGAGCCCCGGCCGGCCCGGTTTGCAAGTCCCAGCTGTAGTCGGAGATGTGGGACATGGCAAGCGAGGAGACGGGGATCCCGGAGGGGGTAGCAGGGAGTGTCTGGGTGGGAGGATTTAATAAAATATAAAATATAGTTCTTAAAGCAGAAGACATATAAACCCAAGAGGACAAACGGGTGTAAGGAAGGAAAGAGTTTGACGCTTCTCATGAATCAAATTTGCAAAGAATGAAGGAGGAACAGAAGAGTTTGAAGGAATTGTCCTCCAGCCACAAAGGGAAACCTTTGAAAAGACGGCTGGGTGAGGGGACCATAAGCGCCTTGCGGGACGTCTCACTGCAGGACCCGCGGCTGCGCTACGAGCTCATCCAGCGCATTGGCTCCGGCACTTACGGCAATGTTTACAATGTGCGCAACGGTGCGCCCGGGGCACACAGCCGGCTTTGGAGAGAGTCCCCCCCCCGGGCGCGCTTGGGGAGGGAAAGGCGCCACCACCTGGGCGGAGAGGAGCCGCAGAGGTGGCCAAGTGAGCAGGAAGGAAGGCAGGAGGATCCTGAGCCACCCAAGCCCCGCCTTGCAAGCCCGCCCGGGCTCTTCCTCTGCCGCAGATAAGAACGGCTGGCAACGCAATGCAGCTGCCGGTCTCCAGGAGGGAGGAGAGAGAGCAGGGGGAGGGGGTTTCTAATCAGGCACTTACGGCAATGTTTACAATGTGCGCAACGGTGCGCCCGGGGCACACAGCCGGCTTTGGAGAGAGTCCCCCCCCCCGGGCGCGCTTGGGGAGGGAAAGGCGCCACCACCTGGGCGGAGAGGAGCCGCAGAGGTGGCCAAGTGAGCAGGAAGGAAGGCAGGAGGATCCTGAGCCACCCAAGCCCCGCCTTGCAAGCCCGCCCGGGCTCTTCCTCTGCCGCAGATAAGAACGGCTGGCAACGCAATGCAGCTGCCGGTCTCCAGGAGGGAGGAGAGAAAGCAGGGGGAGGGGGTTTCTAATCAGGGGTCCCTATGACTGGCAGGCCTCCTTTTTCTTCCAACTCTACCCTCCTCCTGTTGGGTAACTTCTCCAAAGCGTGCTTTTGGAGACACGCAATGGGGAGCAAGGAGTCGTGGACGGGATCACTGCACGGTGGTGGGGATTTGCAGCCCCCCATCTCCCAGGTGGGGTATGGATCGGACTGGGGAAGGGGTGCAGAGGGGTGGGGGAGAAGCAGGAAATTATGGCTGGGTCTCTTGGGGCCAGCCTTTTTTTTTCACTGGGAGCTTTCTCCAAAGGGTTGCCCCCAAGTGGAGGGCACCTTTTGGAGAAGGCGAGGGTGGGGTGGGCTGGCTGGCTGGCTGGTTCCCCTGACAAGGTCGGCTCTGTGGGGCAGGCTGGCTTTGCTACAAGTGTAGGCAGGGCGGGCAGGATCCCCTCCCTGCTTGCTCCGCTTTCCTGGAGTGACTGAATAACCACAATGCGCTTATTTGTCCGGGTTGCCAGAGAGTTTGGCACACACAGATCTTGCGGTGCTGAGGGCTAGGAGAGGGAAGAAGAGAAAAGAGAAAGAAGGAAGGAAGGAAGGAAGGAAGGAAGGAAGACCAGAGATGGAAGGAAGGGAAGGAGAGGAAGAAGAGGAAGAAGAAGAATGTTAGGTGGGAGGGTGGGAGGAAGGAAGCAAGGAAGAGAAAAAAGTGAGAGAGGGAAAGAGAAAAAGAAAGAAAAGAAAGAAAGAAAGAAAGAAAGAAGTGGAAGGTTGGGAGGGAGGAAGGAAGGAAGAGAAAAAAGCGAGAGAGAGGGAAAGAAAGAAAAAGAAAGAAAGAAGAGGAAGGTTGAGAGGGAGGGAGGAAGAGAAAAGAGAGAGAGGGAAAGGAAGTAAGAAAGAAAAACTGTTGAAAGAAGAGCCTTGCAAATTAAAATTGTTGTCTTTGCAGGGGTTTTGGGAAGGGTGGGTGAGCAGGCCCCATGGGGGAGGAAGGAATAGGGGGCTGTTTTAAGAAGAAAGAGCTTAAAAGAGGAAATTGGCTTTGGGGACCTTGACAATGTTTTTGGACCAATCATGGGGTTTTTTGCCCCCTGTTTGCCTCCTGAAACTTTGGAGTCCTGGAAGAAAGCTACTAAACAGGGATTACTTTGCTGGAAGCTTATCTGATTTCTAGTTTTTTGACACTGCAGGCCACAATTTCTCAACCTCAACAACTTGAATATACCTGGACTTCAACTCCCAAAATTCCCTAGCCAGCTTTTCTTTGAATTCTGGGAGTTGAAGTCCAGGCACCTTAAAAGTTGCTGAGATTGAGAAATATTGCTGTACACTTGTTGGTTATCAAGTCTAAATACAGAAGTAGACGTTGTGGAAGATGATATTCCTTGTGCTCTTGCAAAGACTGGCCTGAGAATTTCTGATCTGGCATAATTACATATTGTTTTTGTGATTAATCGCTATGCTTTAATTATGTTCAATTTGTAACAATGAAAATACATCCTGCATATTAGATATTTACATTACGATTCATAACAGTAGCAAAATTACAGTTATGAAGTACCAACAAAAATAATTTTATGGTTGGGGGTCACCACAACATGAGGAACTATATTAAGGGGTCGCGGCATTAGAAAGGTTGGGAACCACTGCTCTAAGCGGTTTACACCATTAAGCAATGTATATATTTACATTGCCCCCAACAATCTGGGTCCTCATTTTACCTACCTCGGAAGGATGGAAGGCTGAGTCAACCCTGAGCCGGTGAGATTTGAACAGCTGAACTGCTGATCACAGTCAGCTAAAGTAGCCTGCAGTACTGCACTCTAACTGCTGTGCCACCTCGGCTCTTAAATATATATACAGGTAGTCCTTAACTTACGACCACAATTGAGCCCAAAATTTGTGATGCTAACTGAGACGGTAAGTAAATTTTGCCCCCATTTTATGACCTTTCTTGTCACCGTTGTTAAGTGAATCACTGCAGTTAAATTAGTCCTGTGGTGGTTAAGTGAATTTGGCTTCCCCAGTGATCACATGAGCTGGGATGCTGCTACCATCATAAATAATGAGTCGGTTGCCAAGCATCTGGATTTTGATCACATGATCAAGGGGATGCTGCAGTGGTCGTTAAGTTTGAAAAATGGTCATAAGTGACTTTTTTCAGTGCCGTAACTTTGAACTGTCACTAAAATGAACTGTTGTAAGTCGAGGACTAGCTGTGTTTGCTCCTATGATTTGCTGCGGGATGGGTGAAACCAAACTATCTCTCATTTCCCCCCCCCAAAAAACCATGTAATGCAATATTAAATCTCAATTCATTTTGTTTTCCAAGGGTCTGTGGATGAACTTGAAGCTATATTGAAATGTGCTCAGTTGGTGGAGCGGATGTATAGTTATATCGCTGCAAAAACAGAAGACTTCACTGTGATGTCAGCCTTCATTGTGGCCCAATATGTGATAGAATTGCAAAAGGTAAATGACCCGCTATTCAGTCAAAAGACAAAGAGTTCTTAGTTTTAAGAAATGAGGAATACCTTGAAAGTGATGTACATCCTGCACATGCACCCCGCACATGCGTGGCAGAGACCCGAAGACCAGCTGGCCGGCAGGAGGTGTGCGTGCATGCGCGGCGGAGCTGAGCTGGGGTGACGGCTCGCGTGCCCACAGAGAGGGCGCTGCATGCCACCTCTGGCATGCGTGCCATAGGTTCGCTATCACTGTCCTAGAGGGATGAATTGGTTCATCAGGCAGACTGGACTAAATATAAAAGAAATGTATGAAATATATTTTATAAAAGATGTAAAATATTTATAAAATATAAATAGATTTTATAACTAAATACTTATATAAATGAACTGAAAAATAAATAAGATTTTTCTACGTAAGCACTAGTTCAGGAAGATTGGGGCATTTGCACTTCCTTTAGAGGTCTTGTACTCTAAATCTGATTTTTTTTCTAGTTTCTGAGCACTGCTTCTACTTCTCTTTTATTCTCGTAATGTTTATATAAAGCAGGCAAACCAGTGCATTCAGACCAATCTAGATAAATCAAATGCATTTTACCTTACCTGTATTATTAATTAGACATTAGTAACAAAGCATGTAGTTCATGCGGAATTTTAGTTTACTTTTTTAAAGAGGTTTCAAAAAAAAACCTTAGGTAAATCCATTTGAGCTTTCGTGCAAATAGCTTGAAGACTCTTTAACAGCAGAATCCTTACCCAGCATTATGCTGGTTTTAAAGCTGGTTTTATGTGAACATGGATGATACCACTTTGTTAAAAATTGTGAGAAAAATGGACCCTTTTCACAGTATGAATGGCTTCACAGCTACCTTGGATGATAAACTGATATTCTTCTCCCCGCCCCCTCTGTGCTGTCATAGTAATTAGAAATCCAATTCATCAGAAAAACATTTTATTACTCGCCTGAAGAAGGGGGGGGGGAGGAAACTTTAATGCTAATGACAGCCCTTTCTTTAATTTCTGTTCCTAGGAAGTTAGTCTGACATGTCTGGCAGCATGAGACTAATCTGGGGTTTGGGCACATGGAGGGAGGGAATACTTTTGGTGGTAAAAATAGCAAGATTGCCTCTCGAGGCAGCCACAGCAGGAAAATGTTGTCAGAGCTGGCATTTTACTCAGATGGTGCCCGCAGTCCTGAAATTCAAAAGGAAGAGCCAGGAGTCATGTAGAGCAGGTTTGATTCCCAGGGTTGTCTTTAGCTTCGGTGATGTTACCGTTATAAATTTTTGGACTGCATGAGAACATTTTGGATTACAAAGAAATACATAATGAATTTCTCAGTTGAGCAGATAAAGATAAAAGAGGGTGAGGAATATTAGTACTGGAAAAGGTGTTTCAAAAAAAGCCTGATTGGATTTTGTAGACTTAGATAAGTACTTAGTAGGATTCTTTCCCAGATAATCGCTAACCATGAGTGCAACCGTAGTTTTGGGAATATTTTTTCCCAATCCAAAATTAATCAAACAAAATGTGATGGACCCAATATAGCCATCTAGAACAGTGGTTCCCAACCTTCTTAATGCCGCAACCCTTTAATACAGTTCCTCATGTTGTGGTGACTCCCAACCATAAAATAATAAAATTATTAGGAAACTCAGGGGTGGGTTCTAACTTACCTCGCTGCCAGTTTGCTTCCTCCTGCACTGCGTGGCCGTGCCTCGTGGGTGTGCATGCGCTTTGTGCACGCATGCATGCGCAGTGCCAATAAAAAAAATTTCAAAAAAAAGCCAAAAACAAGATGGCGACGCATGCGCAGTGCCGGAAATTCGGCTTCTGCGCATGCTCAGAAGTTCCCATGGTACAGATTTTTTTTTTGTAGTAGTTTATTTGCATGTGGGTGGACCCGCCTGGAGACGGATAGAGGAGCAGTGTCTCGGTTCCTAAGACCATCGGAAATATGTGTTTTCCGATGGTCTTAGGCGACCCCTGTGAAAGGGTCGTTCGACCCCCAAAGGGGTCGCGACCCACAGGTTGAGAACCGCTGATCTAGAAGGAGTCCTTCGGTAGACAAATGAGGACCCAGCTGAAGAGCTTGATTTCAAGCTAGACATCTGGGAATGGATAAAGGGATTTTGTTCATAAATGACCCATTGCAGATTCCTCCTCTTCCTCTTCTCTAAACTTTCAGGAATCCCCTAACTTTCTAAAGAGAAGAATTAAAAGCCGAGGCGGCAGAGAAGGAATTCAAGATGATCAAACAGCAGGCACATTTTCTATCTTAATGAAGACCTAACTACCATATTTTTCGCTCCATAAGACACACTCCCCCCCCAAAAAAAGTGGGTGGAAATGTCTGTCCGTCTTATGGAGCGAATATCGTGAATAGCAGCCAGGCCACTGTGGCGGGGTCCTTTTACAGTTCTGAACCCCGCCTCTTCTGTCTTTGTCATTGCCCGCCTCTTCTGTCCCTTTTCCGCAGTGCAGGAGTCAATAGGCAG
Organism: Diadophis punctatus similis; assembly: GCA_023053685.1. Taxonomy (NCBI): domain Eukaryota; kingdom Metazoa; phylum Chordata; class Lepidosauria; order Squamata; family Dipsadidae; genus Diadophis; species Diadophis punctatus. Next base: position 76,436,568 of record JALIGW010000001.1, read on the forward strand.
AGCTGGTACACTCTGGTGAGGACACCTATTTGTGGTTCTCTCAGGACTTTACCTTCTGCCTCACTACACTGCTGCTCCATATTCGGTGCTCCATATTCACAGTGAGACGGCGCTCCATATTCATTTTTTTTCTTGTTTTCCTCCTCTAAACCTAGGTGCGTTTTATGGTCAGGTGCGTCTTAGAGTGCAAAAAATATGGTTGTTTGATTATATAACAAACTGCTGGCTGCCAGCAGTTCGGCAGTTCGATTCTCACCAGCTCAAGGTTGACTCAGCCTTCCATCCTTCCGAGGTCGGTAAAATGAGGACCCACATTGTTGGGAGACAATATGCTGACTCTGTAAACCACAGGGCTCTAAAGCACTGTGGAGCAGTATACAAATCTAAGTGCTATTGCTATTTGGTACATATTTTCTAGACCTTAAAGGGTGACAGTGAAATTTATTGAAAACTACTCTTTTCAAGGTGTATCATTTCAGGCATTTCTGCAGTGGTTTATTTGGAAAGGAATTTGTGTGTGTGTGTGTTTGTGTGTGTGTATACCTGTATGTATGTATGTATGTATGTATGTATGTATGTATGTATGTATGGTATGTATGTATGTATGTATGTATGTATGTATGTATATATATAAAGTGGTTTTAATATTGAAAGATTGCTTGGTAAATCCTTGATGATTTGAGTAGGCTGACTAGGGCTTTTGGCTTTCCTGTGTAAGAAACATAGCAATTAATAGTTGCTTTCAAAGTTAAATTTATTTTTTTTAAAAAGCCAAGAGGGATAGAAAAGCCCAGGAACGATTTTTAAGCAGAAAAAAAATGAGGTTGGTTCTGGAAGTGATCAGTTCCTGGACTGAGTATATACTTGGATGCATCATTGCTCAATAGTCTGCAAATCTTTATAAAGCAATCTTGAATGCTGCAAAAAGTATGCTTTTGGAAGACCATAGCAGTGTTATTATTTTTAATACATGTTATTCAGTGTTTCATCCAATAATACAAATAACATTAAACCATGCCTGAGTAGGAAAAAAATGGAACATTGGTCAAGTAGGTTTTAGTATCCTGATTAATGTTGTCTTTTTTTAAGTAAAAATTGTGCTTAACTTAAAGCTTGTTTGGGTGTGTTTTGAATGTAGTATTGTAATTGACTCAACACGAACTTACTTGCTCATAAGAACCCATGGGTTCTGAACAGTAGGAATGGGTCTACCTCTGCCAAAATTTCTCAGTTGTGGGATCTGACATCACCCAGGGGTCTACTACTAGATCCTGATCTACTTCCTGACTATCTGTAATATATCTAGGGTACATTTTATCCTCAATCACTGGACCATTTGATTATTGTACAGGTAGTCCTCTCATTACAACCACAATTGAGCCCAAAATTTCTTTTGCTAAGTGAGGCATTTCTTAAGTGAATTTTGCCCCATTTTATGACCTTTCTTGCCACAGTTGTTAAGTGAATCCCTGCAGTTCTTAAGTTAGTAACACGGTTGTTAAACGAATTCGGCTTCCCCATTGACTTTGCTTGTCCGAAGGTCGCAAATAACTTTGGCACACTGAAACCGTCATAAATATGAGTCAGTTGCCAAGCGTCTGAATTTCGATCGTGAGGCCATGAGCATGCTGCAACGGTCGTAAGTGGGGAAAAAGGTCATAAGTCACTTTTTTCAGTGCCATTGTAACTTCGAGCGGTCACTAAATGAACTGTTGTAAGAACAGTTACAACTACCTGTATATGCTTGTAGATGTTTTACTGTTGCTTTATCTCTTTTATTATATATATTTTTAACTGTTTGCACTTTTGATGATGACATTTCTGTCATTCTCTCATGATATAAACTGATAAAATTGGAAGGAAAGGGGTTTTCATATCTGAATATTGCAATCTTCTCAAAATTGAAGGCATCCAGGCAGTCCTATAACGATATTTATTTTTGTTCTGTATTTTTGGCTTTTAAATAATGAAATTGTTCATTATACCCACAGAGGAATAAAAATACATTAAAAAGAAACTGACAATAAAAATAGGCTACAGTTTGGTAAAGACACCACAGATCTTTTCCTCTGTTCTAATTATGTTAAGGTTGGAGTCTTTATATCTCCACAATCTTTGTCTTAATGCAAGTGGGATAATGAATGAATGCTTCTCTTCAGTGCCTTCCCTAATGAGAGTGTATGTGTGTCATTAATCACTGGTAACAAGCTTTAATAAACTCATTTATATTCCCTCTAGGTGACTTTGCATCCAGCTGTAAAGAAACATCTAACAGAAGGGATCTATCATATCATAGATCTCTGCAAGGAACGCGACATCAAATTCTTAAATGTCTCTCTACCAGCAGGCGTGAGAGAAGTTTTTAAGGAACTCTATCGCGATTATGCTCATTATCACAAAGCTTTAAAGCAAGGGGATGAAAAGTACAAAGCATGAACTAATTATTCTTTTGAGATCTGGGTGCAGAGTCTCCATCTGGATGGGATGAAACCTACTTTTCTTCCATATGAAGGTCACTTGATTTGGAATGAGAAAACCATGTGCCTCAAAGCAAGGATGTACGGCGCATATCCTCTGCATTGGTCATTTGAGTAAACTTCTGCTTTCCCAGGGTTTACAAGCAGACATTTCTGAAAGAAATTGTATTGAAAATGTACATTGCAAGGAGAAGTTCTGTAGAGTGGGAAAAATAAATAAATGTATTAATGGGCCAGAATGTTGAGCTGTGAACGAACACCATTTCCCCCCTTTTTGAAGTAAGGGATAATGGGTTCCAAACTTCTCTTTTGTTGGGATAGTGTTATTTTTATATTTAGACTGAACGAATTATGTATTATACCTGTAAAATATTTATAACTATTAAATTTAAATAGCCTTTTAAAAAAAAAAGGAGTCGTTTTTCTTCTACTGCATATCCTTAAGCCAGATTTTTCCTAACCTGATCCTTCCAGATGCATTAGGCTATAATGTTAGAATATTCATGACTGGGAGAGCCAATGGTAACAAGTTCAGCCAATGAATAGGCATAGCAACTAAGTCAGCCAATGGGAGCTAAACACATCTGAGTCTGTGCAGAGAATCGAAACTGAAGTTACAAGGCTGGGCGTGGCTCAGTCCACTCTGAACTGCTGAAATGAAACGAACTGTTCTCTCCTACCTGTAACTGCTGTTACGTTGAATAATATATATATTATTACGTTTATAAAGAAGTTAATGAATTCAGCTGAATCAGTTATCTGTGTGTGCTTCTGGTTTTGATTTATGCAACAAAATCTGATATATAAATCTCATCCTCTCTTACTTGCACATCACAGCGAAGAGCTAGCTGGAAATGAGGAGGCTTTTGAAGGAAATATTTGGAGGGTGTAAGACATACAACATTTTTAAAAAACTTCTACAAAATGTTTGTTCTGTTATTGGCCTGTCAAATTGTCATATTGTCAGAGTCCCACTGAGACAGGAATAAACACCACTAGAAATTATATTTTTTTGTAGTCTAGGATAATTGACAGTTTCTGAGAAAGCAAAGGTAGTAATTCAGAATGTATGAGTCTTCAAACTTTTCCGCTGTCAGCCCTATCAGTAAACCGGAACAAAGAAAGGGACACTAGATAGGTAGTCCTTGGCTTACAACCATTCATTTAGTGACCATTCAAGAATGCAAAGGCACTGAAAAAAGTGACGACCTTTTTTCATACAATCGTTGCTGCGTCCCCATGATCACGTGATCAAAACTTGGACGATTAGCAACTGGCATGTATTTATGATGGTTGCAGTGTCCCAGGGTCATGTGATCATCTTTGGTGACTTTCTGACAAGCAAAGTCAACGGGGAAGCCAGATTCACTTAACGACCGTGTTACTAACTTAACTGCAGTGATTAATAACTGTGGCAAGAAAGATTGTAAAATGGGGCAAAAACCTACTTAACAACCATCTCACTTAGCAACAGAAATTTTTGGCTCAATTGTGTTTGTATTCAAGGACTGGCTGTACAAAAGGTACTTTTATTGAAACTATAGTAGTAACTATAGTATTACTATAACATTACTAGTATTACTATAGTAATACTACCTATTACTAGCTATAGTAATATAACCTGTAAATTGGAATGTGCTATATACCTTTCTTCCCTCTTTTTATCTTCAGGAAAATTATAGGTAGTCCTCAGCCTTATGACCATAACTGGGACCTGAATCTCAGTCATGTAGTGAAATGGTTTTTAAGTGAGATACCACATGGCTGCTTCATTCAATGACCACAATCCTGGCACTCCTGGTTGTGGTTGCTAAGCAATCTTGTGGGGTCCTCAGGAGTGGGGGGGGGCAACCCTGAGAGGCCCAGCGCAGGCCACATGCAGATCTCCTCCACTTGGGCTGAAAATTGTCTGCTACAACGTCCTACCTGTCAATGACTACTTCAGCTTCAACCACAATAATACACAGGCAAACAATAGATACAAACTCAAGGTAAACCGCTCCAAACTCAATTGCAGAAAATAAGACTTCAGCAACAGAGTGGTTAATGCCTGGAACACACTACCTGACTCTTGTTACATTCTCAAACCCCCAAAACTTTAACCTAAAACTGTCTACCGTGGACCTCACCCCATTCCTAAGAGGTCTGTAAGGGGGCGTGCATAAGCGCACCAGCGTGTGTGCCAACCGTTCCCATTATTCGTACTCATTTCTTATGCATATACTTTACCTGTTTATTCGGGTTTCTCAAAGATGTGCCAACATGGCTCTGTTAATAAATTAGAACTTTGAGGAATGCTTTGCCTCGGACTCTGATTTAGTTTTGTATGCTATTTGGAACCCTAACACTAACCCAAATCTAAAGCTACGAGGATTTCTCCACCCAGTTTAAAGTTCATTCCCGTGTTCCCACACCCACAAGTTCATCACGTTGACCAGTCGTCTTTTGCCAACGTGTCCGTTACTCCCATCAGCTTCCGTCCAGGTGCTGAACGAAGGATGACCTTGAAAACCTAAAAGGAATTTGTTATGGCTACATGTCTACATCGCTCATGCAACAGCCCCTCCCAAATTCCCACAGCAAGAATACATTCCAAAGCATCAAGTGTGGCAGGCCAAGGTCTCTAATAAAATATGGCTTCGGCCTGACATATATGTTATGTTCATACTTATAATCGTTTTCTCATACATGCTTGACAAACTAAATAGACAAACAAAATCCTCCCTGCCAAAATCCAAGCAGGATTTTAAGGTAGTAAGCAGTAAGGTAAGGAATGCGGAGTGCCTGGGGGTGTGTGTTGTGGGATAGAGAGAAGCCCAGCAGAAACTGCAAGCAAATGTCTCTCTGCCCAGGGCTGCAAATCCACCATGTCAAAATCCAAGCATTGACTTTCTGGTGAAGCTGACATGGAAGATTGCAAATGGTGATCATGTTTGCTGCACTCTCGGCAACTGGTTGGGAGTGCGAATCGCCAAGTGCCCAGATCATAATCCCTTGACCGTGAGGGGAATACGTGTGACATTTTAATGATGGAATGTGTTTCATAAATTGTAAAGCATGCTTTCCAAGGCCATTGTTAATTCAAACTGTCTCTAGGTGAACAGTCATAAATCTAAGGGTGGTTTGTCTGAACTGTTTTCACAAATTTATTTCTTGATCTGGATTGAAGTTTTATCTGTTGCCTTGGTAGTGGATCTTCCGCCCAGAGTCCCCCGGGAGTTGGGCGGCATACAAATCTATTAAATTAAGTTAAATTAAATTAAATTCCTTGTCTTTTAAGACCATTGTCTTTCTTTAGTATGTTTGCTGCATCATTCTTTCAGGGCAGGAAACTAAGATTTCCTCACTTCCAACCTTTATATTGTGTAGGGGGCGTGCATAAGCGCACCAGTGTGCCTACCGTCCCTGTCCTACTGTCCCCATTTAGTTGTACTCATTTCCTGTGCTCATGTCCATGTTTATACAGTACTTATACCTGTTATCTCGTACATGTTTGACAAATGAAATAACAAACAAACAAACAAACAAACAAACAAACAAACAAACAAACAAACAAACAAACAGTCTTCCGATCAAGAGAGTCCACTATGTCATCCTGGAATTTTCCAGTTGCTAACTTGGCCTGACATTATTAGTTAAGTCTCCCTCCTCTAAAAAGTTTACATGGGTATCTCAATTTGAAACTACCGTATTTTGCGATGATAAGGTTCAAAAAATCCTTCCTTCCTTCCTTCCTTCCTTCCTTCCTTCCTTCCTTCCTTCCTTCCTTCCTTCCTTCCTTCCTTCCTCCCTCCCTCCCTCCCTCCCTCCCTCCCTCCCTCCCTCCCTCTTTCTTTAACTCTGATGTTGGACAATTCAAGATAACTCCTATCAAACCATTGAAAAAAAACTTGAGAATGAGGTCATAAGACCATACAATCCAGCATGCTCTCACTTAAGGCACATAATTCAGCAAATTTGTGTTGAGCTTTTAGTAGAATTAATAACTAGCTTTAGAACTTCAAACATAAATAAATCCCAATTCAGCACATTTGCTTTTATGCACTGAAAAGCCTAACACAAGTTGATCCCTTGCACATAATGCATGAACGCCCAGAGGGGAAGTCTGACTTTTGTGCACATCAGTGGAATATGGAGCTTGATTTTTAAAAATCCCCTTTTTTACACGGTGTATGTATCTATATGCAATGCATGTAAGATATAAGGCAGCTAGATTCGATTGCAGTGTTGATGGGTAGCTCTTTGGATGAGCCAAAGGACCAAAGGTTGAAGACAAATCATTATGGAGGATGTCTAGCTGTGTGATCACTATGAATCAACACCAATTTGATGGCATATAATCAATGCATGATACATTTCATTTTTATTATAATCAATGGGAAGAGCCACATCTTAGCAGAATAGCATGTGCAGAATGTCCATCTTTAATTCTCCTCCATTTTCAGTTATGCCTTGGAGAAACTCCTGAAGAGCGTCTGCAAATGAAGCTGAAACATGGACAGGTAATTTGGTGCCTTCTGCAATTTTAAATGGTGATTCATATTAGCACCAACCAGCATGACAATGCGACTTACAAGCAGTATTGAATTTTCTAGGATTAAGTTCCCAAACCTTGTCAGTTTCATCCTGAAGGACAAAAATGCTAATTTAAAATTTGCTTTTGGGTGAGTAACTCAAAAATAGGAAGCAGGAAGACAAGCACACAAGCCATTTTTCTCCCTTTGTAGAACATGTAGAACATTTTTCTCCCTTTGTAGAACTCCTACACTGCAAAAACATATGGACTACACAACTCGATCAGGGTAAAACAATAGACGCAATTTACATAGACTTTTGTAAAGCCTTTGATTCAGTAGTGCACGACTACTTCTGAAACTAAAATCTTATGGCATCTCTGGACCCCTACATGATTGGATAACTGTGTTCCTATCAAACAGACAACAAGTGGTTAAAATAGGGAGTGCCCTATCAAATCCTGCACCTGTCAACAGTGGTGTCCCTCAAGGCAGCTTTCTAGGACCAACACTCTTTATACTTTACATAAACAACCTTTGTGATCATATAAGCAACTGCGTTCTCTTCGCCGACAATGTTAAACTATTTAACACCACCGACAATACTGCTACCCTTCAAAAAGACCTTGACCATGTATCAGAATGGTCAAACAACTGGCAACTTCAAATCTCAACCAACAAATCTCTGTCTTACACATTGGCAAAAAGAATCAGAACACAAAATACAAGCTTGTAGACGACCCTCACTCTGTCAAGGACCTTGGAGTACTCATATCTAATGACCTAAATGCCAGAGCCTACTGTAACAACATTGCCAAAAAGGCACTAAGAGTTGTTAATCTAATCTTGCGTAGCTTCTTCTCTGGCAATATTACACTGCTAACCAGAGCATACAAAACATTTGCTAGACCAATTCTCGAATACAACTCACCTGTCTGGAACCTGCACTGCATATCGGATATTAATTACAACCGAGAGAGTCCAGAAATATTTTACAAGAGAGTCCTCCACTCCTCTGCTCACAACAGAATACCTTATTCCACCAGACTTGAAATTTTGGGCTTAGACAATTTAGAACTACGTCGCCTTCGATCTGATCTAAATGTAGTTCATAAAATCATCTGCCACAATGTCCTACCTGTCAATGACTACTTCAGCTTCAACTGCAACAATACACGAGCACACAATAGATACAAACTTAATGTAAACCGCTCCAAACTTAATTGCAGAAAATACGACTTCAGCAACAGAGTGATCAATGCCTGGAATGCACTACCTGACTATGTGATTTCTTCCCCAAATCTCCAAAACTTTAACCTTAGACTGTCTACTGTTTACCTCACCCCATTCCTAAGAGGTCTGTAAGGGGTGTGCATAAGCGCACCATTGTGCCTACAGTCCCTGTCCTACTGTCCTATTGTCCTCATTTATCTGTACTTACTTTGCTTATGTTTATGTTTATACCTATACCTGCTTTCTTGTACATGTTTGACAAACAAACAAACAAACAAACAAACAAACAAACTAAATAAATAAATAAATAAATACATAAAAATAAAACCAACATACATATTTATTATCCCCTGAAGCCCATTGCAGTGTATCCTTTTTGTCACAAGATGGAGATGTTGTCAAAAATCCACCTTCTAGCCGTAAAACTCAATTTCATTAGAAGCAGAAATGCAGCAAAGAAATGGATATGCTGAGGGCAGGATCAGACTCTGCTTGTATTGGCATTTTAGCCACTGGTGAATGGCAGCAGGGAAGTTATTCCCTCCACAAAAGGGCCCCGGTGGAATACCCAAAGAAAGTAGGATGTAAAACAGTCCACCCTACCTCTCAAATTTCAAACGCTTTGATTAACTGCTGCCTGGTGTGTAGAGATGTAAAACTCCCACAGTTATTAAAAAAACAGAGAAATGTTGAAGGGACATAAATAATATCATTTTAAAGCACCTTTCAGGTGACAGAGTAGGCTAACTTGTCTTGCCTTGGAAAATAAGCAGTTTTCTGCCTGGTTTATACTTGGATAGGAGACTACTAAGGAATAACAGGACTCACATTCAACTGGCAAGTTGCCATTTTGCACACCACATTGAACCACAGATTAGCCACAATTAGTATTTTAAACTAGGGAGTTGTGTGAATTTGCCCAATGGCCTCCCAAAGGTGCTTTTTCAAGAGGCAACCAGACTTCCTGTTTTTTTCTTTGAAATTTGCAAGCCACCCAGGACATGCAATTTCCTGCCGGTTCCCACATTGACTCTGTTTGTTGGAAGCCTGTCAGGAAGTTGCAAAGAGGTCTTCGCTTAACAACAGCAATGGAAGACTGCTGGGATTGCTACTACTGAACAATGTAGTCACATGATGCCCTAGACCAGGGGTCTGCAACCTTAAACATTCAAAGGGCCATTTGGACCCGCTTCCCACAGAAAACACCGGGAGCCACAAAACCTGAGTGGGCGTGGCCAACTCGACGTCACTCACTCCACCCAGTCACATGACCCCCCCTAGCCACACCTACCCAGCTGGTCATTAGGGCAGACAACTAGTTGTTAAAAAATACCGGGAGCCACAAAACTCTTTGACACTCCGCTCTGGCAAAGCTGGCTGAGGAACTCTGGGAGTTGAAGTCCACAAGTCTTAAAGTTGCCAAGGTTGGAGACCCCTGCGAGTACGACTGCAATTCTTAGTGACTGAAATTCCAGTCTCAATTACTGTCATTAAGCGAGAACTGTCTGTGGTGTATAATGGAGGTAAGCAATCTATTTAGACTTAGACTCACCATTGTCTACACTGCTTGGATTTGATAGGATTTGTAGTCCAAAATAACTGGAAATCAAGTTTCAGCTTATATTGTGAGATCTAATAATTCAACCCCAAAAGTATATGTTTGCACGGAGTCCTCAACTTACAGCTATTTGTTTAGTGACAGTTCAGAGTCACAATGACCCTGAAAAAAGTGACATGACTGTTTTTCACACAACCGTTGCAGCATCCCCATGGTCACAGGATCAAAATTCGGATGCTTGGTTCATATTTATGACGGTCACAGTGTCCCAGAGTCATGTGATCACCTTTTGTGACCTAAGGGGCCCTTACAAGCAAAATCAAGGGGGAAGCCAGATTCACTTAACAACCGTACTAATAACAACTGCAGTGATTCACTTTATAGCTGTGGCAAGGAAGATCGTAAAATGGGGCAAAACTCAAATTAACGACTGTCTAGCTTAGCAACAGAAATTTTGGGCTCAGTTGTGGTTGTACTGTAAGTTAGGGACTACCTTATATATTTGTCTTGTCCTCATGCGTGACCTCCCCGCATGACCCCCGTCCCTGTGCATGCGCCCATGACCCCCCGTGACACCTGCCCCCCACGCATGCACCCGTGACCCCCTGCATACGCACGCAACATCCACGCATGCACACATGACCCCCCCACATGCGCCCCCGTGCATGTGCATGTGACTCTGTGCATGTGTGTGTGACCCCCGTGCATGTGTGCATAACCCGTGCATTTGCATGCGACCCTGCGCATGCACGTGTGACCCCTGCACATGCGTGTGCAACCCTCTGTGCATGCCCGACTCCCCACACATACGTGCGTGATCCCTGCATGTGCACCCCACCCCCACACATGCACACACATCTTCCGCATGCAACCCGCCCCCGCGCATGCAGGGCAGAGACCGGAAAACCAGCTGGCTGGTGGGAGGCGTGCGCTCATGCATGGTAGAGCTGAGCTGGAGTGACGGCTCGTGTGCCCCCAGAGAGGGCTCTGCATGCCACCTGTGGCACGTGTGCCATAGGTTTGCCATCACGATCCTAGAGAGAGAGAGTGACAGACTCAAGGTCACCCAACTGGCTTTGTGCTGAAAGTGGGACTAGAACTCACCAGTTTCTAGCCTGATGCCTTCACCACTCCACCAAACTGACTCTCATACTGGGCAAAAGCAGCTGATTTGAATGATGGGTACTGCCCAGTTTTAATCTGGGTTTGTAATTCCTCTGGGACGTCTTTTCTGCCTTAATTATAAAAAATATTTGATTAGTATGAAATAAGAGAAATCTTCGATTTCTGTGTGTGCTGGGGTGGCATCTCACTAGATAGAGTATCTCAGATCAGCCTTGTTGAGCTCCCCCACAAAAGCTTTGAAGTGGCCCAATTCCGTTCTGTGTTTTTTCTTCTTAAAATGCAGTCAGAAACTGCATCCTTTTCCTTGCATGCACATTAATCTTCCCATTTATTATTTCAGCTGCCTAAGCCTTCTCTGAGGTCTTTCAAGGATGTGTAAGTATTTTCCAAAGAGAAGATGTATGCAGATGAGAACAGCTATTTGCTCATTTCCATAGTCTGACATTCTCCACTTTGATAATTTGTTATTTAATAGCCTAACACAACAATGAGAACACTTCATATGTATCCCACGGGAACACACCCAAGAAAAGAAACATATGCAAACAAAAAGAACCCACCATCTTATTTTTGGCTAATTGTATTCTGGTAAGCAATACAATAATGCAATATTTTGTGATCTGGTAAAACTAGGAGCTTTTTAAGTCTGAAAAGGAGACAAAAACACTGGGAAGAAACAATTGAGAAGATAGAAGATAGAAACTTGAAGATATTCATCAAACAAAAACCTGATTGATTGGATAACACAGTAAGTAGTAAAATAGTCATCAACAGAAAGAAATCCATATTTCTATATTATGTTATATTTATCTCCAAGCCAATTGATTTGAAAACTGATTGTAATTGCATAGCAATCAGCAGGAATGTTATTGAAAGCAACCTGGAGAGAAGTTACAGAAATTTGCTGGTATCTTGATCAGCTGACTGCATATCTGCAATATTCTGAATTGGAGACAAATTATTTGGAGATCAAACTCCATCATCATTGGCATCCTTCAGTCTCGAAAGACTATGGTATCGTGCTCTGGAAAGAGTTCCTAAAACGCTGTATGCAAAGCTGGAGTATCCTCTCCAGAGCACGAGGCCTGGGTAGGTTACTATGGAGGATAGACTGTTACCCAAGCAGCAGATCCCCCCCTCTCCACGTCTCTGAAATAATCCAATGGAATACGATTGGTTCCAGCTATGTCGCAGGAGTTATCAGAACGTGGCTGTACACAGTCACGAACTGCTTCCGGGACTCCGGCTCCGGATTTTGCCTCAAGGTTTACTCCTGAAGCCTTTTCCAATGATGGATATAGCCACAAGGCAGTGGAGGTTTGGAGTCAGAGTTTCCCTTCTCCTAGAAGATGGTTTTGCCTTTGCTTTATCTACCATTGGGGCGTAGAGCCCTCTTCCGCCTTCAAAACCGTTGACCATCTTCTCCTGTAACCCTGGAAAGGGGCCCTTACAAGGTGCTACCAGCCGGGCCAGCTGGACCAAGGTTTCAAACTCCATACCCATTAATATATACACCCATTTACCAAATCAATCATAGAGAATCCAGAAACTTAGCTGCATTATTGACTACCCTAAACACTAAAAATTGAATAGCATTCTTAACTTAGTTCTTGGACACATGGGCATCAGCAATCAAGACAAAGAAAGTAATGTCATTCCTATTCATATTATGTATCTTGCAGCATACATTTGTGCGTATCATGAATGGAAATGTGCAAAAGATGGAGCCATTCAAAACGGGCTATAGAAATGGAAATGCTTTTTTTCTGGAAAATAATCAGCTTATGCATCTTATAGAAAAATATCAACTTTGAGGATTGCTAAGGAAAATAAAGAATGATTCTCAAAAACTTAAGTCTCAGAAGAACATGAATCAAGTCTCAGAAGAACATGAAGAAGTCTCAGAAGAACATGAAAAAAGCAGGAGGTGAGAGAAAAGTTCCTAGCTGTGACTAGCCAGACTTTGTAGGAGATGGTACAAGGAGATGGGAATTGTAGTATTTCAGAGACTATTTGTAGATGGTTTCTATTTTTTTGTAGATCTGGAATTTAGCTTGGCGTACTAGACCCTGAGTAGGATAGATATGGATTGGGTACATATTTAAAAGATTGAAGCTTTTTGTACAGAAAGTAAAAGATAAAAGCTGTAAACCTGCATTATTTCTAGATATCCTAAGCTTCTGGACAGGGGGGAAAAAACACTGGGATAAGATCTTGTGACCCAGATGTAAATGCTTGCTTAGCTTTTAGGATGAAAAGAATATGTTGCCCAAATGATTCAACTTTTTTATTGCTGGTTTCTCTCCATTTCTAAGGCCAAGGTTTCATTCTTGACTCTCTTGTGGCTTGTTTTATTCTCAGAATGCCTATAAATGACCATTTAAAATTCTCTCCCTCCCTCCTTCCTGACAAAATGTTTCATTAATCTAAACACAGGGGCCTCTATGAATAGCAATCAGGTGGCTATATTTCTTGCAACAGTTCATAGGTGAGATAGCTGAGATGCGAACAGAATCAGAAGCTGACAGCTCTTAATGGAAGACAAACAGTCTTCAGGAGCTGACAGAGAGGTGATTGGTGATCTTTATTCTCCCATCATATTATTCCACTGTAAGATGCTTGCAATCCAATCCAGTGGAGGTGCTGTACTTCACACATACAGTAAAGGGATCTATGTACATTATCACATACACGGAGATGCTCCCACCACTTCCCTCTACTCAAAATGGGGGGAAGGAAATAGTTCCTGAAAGGAACAAACAGCCATGAAATATATCACAGACAAGCATTTGGCACAGCAGCTGTGAAGACTTTGGAAATATTTAAATGCCAGGATGTGTCTATATACCCACAAAGATCAGAATCATGGAAGCTGTGCTATTCTCTATGGAAGTGAAAATTGGACTTTAAATAAGCAGAATAGGGGGAGTATTGATGCATTTGAACTTTGGTGTCGGAGAAGACTCCTGAGAACACCAAAGACAGCCAAGGAAACAAACCAAATCCAGAATGTGCCTTTTCACTCAAGGCAAAAATGACCAGGCTTAAATGACCCTACCTTGGACACATAATGTACTGTTTTGTCTCACTGTTGTGGGATACAATTAAGTGGGTTCTATAGTGCTACAACCAGAGGACACAGCTATTTTGACAAACAATCAAAATTGAATTGTTTCCTATATACTGGCTCAGTCTAGTAAAAAAAAAACCCAGGATGAACTGTGTAACAAACAGCTTCCCTGTATAATTTTTTTTATTATGCTATTTCTTCCTCTTCTCCCTCTCCCCCCTTTTACCAGGAACCTTGCCCTGAAAAGCTCTCTGGAAAAGGTTCTAACACTGGGAAGGTAGAAGGAAAGAGAAGCAAAGGATGACTGGTAGCAAAGTTAATGGATTCAGTTACAGTGGCAATGGACATTGGGAGGCTTGAAAGAAGAAATTAGGGATAGATTGTCATGGAGAAAATCTTTTTAAAAAAAATCAGATTAACAGAGTTGGAAGGGACCTTATAGGTCATCTAGTCCAACCCCCCTGCTCAATCAGGAGACCCTACACCATTTCTGACAAATGGCAGTCCAATCTCTTCTTGAAAGTCTCAAGCGATGAAGCTCCCACAACTTCCGAAGGCAAGCTGTTCCATTGGTTGATTGTTCCGCACTGTCAGAAAGTTCCTCCTTATTTCTAGGTTGAATCTCTCCTTGATCAGTTTCCATCCATTATTCCTTGTCTGGCCTTCAGGTGCTTTGGAAAATAGCTTGACCCCCTCCTCTCTGTGGCAGCCCCTCAAATATTGGAACACTGCTATCATGTCTCCCCTGGTCCTTCTCTTCACTAGACTAGCCATGCCCAGTTCCTGTAACCATTCTTCATATGTTTTAGTCTCCAGTCCCCTAATCATCCTGGTTGCTCTTCTCTGCACTTTTTCTACAGTCTCAACATCTTTTTTTATAGTGTGGTGACCAAAACTGGATGCAGTACTCTAGGTGTGGTCTTACTAAGGCTTTATAGAGTGGTATTAGTACCTCACTTGATCTTGATTGTATCCCTCTGTTAATGCAATTTAGGATTGCATTGGCTTTTTTGGCTGCCACTGCACACTACTGGCTCATATTTAGCTGGTTGTCTATTAAGACTCCAAGATCCCTCTCACAGTCACTGTATATGTATATGTATAAATCTGTATATGTGATCGTTCCCATTGGTTCATATGTAGATTGGTAAAAAAACTCAGTGTGAACAGAGTGTTGAACTAGATTACTTTAAGTTATTTTCACCTTTGTCATGCTATAATCCAATTCTGTTGGATGTTCCTTGCTCACTCAGAGGGAAACCACATGTCCTCATAGACCTACCCACAAAAGGAAAGTGATTGGGTCACACTTTCCTGGCATAGGGAGTAGTACTAAAAAAACAGGAGACATCTCCCACTCTCTGCCAGTTGTGGGCTGTGGTAATTTTCATCTGAACAGAACACATGACCAACACTTGACATCTAGACAGCAATTTCTTGTGGCAGCTTCATTTTGAGCCAGCATCAGCATGGGAGACAAGTGGTTTAATTACCCTTAAATCAGGGGCAGGTTGCTCTCTTACCTTGCTACCGATGCGCTGCACGCGCATCACCACATTTTGTGTGCGCGTGTGCTCGCTACATGCACGTTCGCTCGCTATGTGTGTGCTCGCTACGTGCGCGTGCGCTCGCTATGCACGTGCACCCCCTCACACAATTTTGCTTCCGCACATGTGTGGAAGCAAAATAGCGCTGAAATCTCACACGCCCGCGCGTCCCCTCGCAAGATTTCGGCGTGATTTTGCTTCCACGCATGCGCAGGAAGAAAAAAAGCCCAGAAATTCTGAAAAAAAGATGGCAGCTCCTAGGGACCGGCAACCGACCACACCGGGTCGGTAACCTCTTGGTGACGTCACCAGCCCACCGCTACCGGTGCAATAGAGTGGACCGCACCGGTAGGAACCCACCACTGCCTTAAATATATCTGGTAGCATATTTTTATAAGGTCTTTGCACACTCCAGAATCAGAATCAGTTCTTTGATCCTCAGTGATGTTATAGTATGTTTAAGGTGACCAGACGTCCCGCTTTTGGCGGGACAGACAAGCTTTTCAAGCGTGTGTTCCGCGTCCCGCATTCTTTTCAAAAAGTCCTGCTTTTTGAAAAGAATGCCCGGATGTCTGGTCACCTTACGCTATGAATGAGTCTGGGGAGGGGGCTGGGCGAAGCGCTGCATTCCTGAACAGAAAGCGAGCGAGCGAGCGAGGAGGAGGGGGCGGGGTGGACGAGCGAGCGATTGAGTGGAGAGGCTTCTTCCCGGGCTGGGAGGAGAGGCGGGCTTGGAGGGAGGGAGCAGCTGGCAGCAGCGCAGCCCTAGGAGACTGAGCTGCTCGTCCACGGCTAAGCCGGACGCCGCCATGGAAGCCTGACGCGCGCGCCCCCCACCTCCTTTAGCGTGGCTGCGCCTCCGCCCCTTCTTTCCCAGAGGAAATCACTGGACCTCCGCTCCCTCCCCGCCCACCTGCCTCCGTAAAGGACCGCAAGGACACCATCGGGCGAAGAGAGAAGGGGGTGGATAAAGGGCGGGGGGGAACAGCCGGTGGGTCCTCCCCCCCCCCGAGAAGAACATGTGCTGAGCGGCTTCTATCCGTGGCAGGTAATGGGGCTTGGGTATCCTCGGGGATCGGGAAACACAGGCTGAGCATTTCTACCAGCCAGCCAGCCCAAGCCATTGCCGGCTCCCGAAGGGGAGGCGGGAGGCGAGGAAAGGCCTCCCGCCTCCCCCCCCTCCCCCCACCTGGACGCCGACATTTGCCTTCTTTTGCCCTCTGCGCATGCGCAGAGGGCAAAACTCAAATGGAGAAACCCACCCCCGTCAATGGTGTCCCGCTTGAAGAAAAAAAAATCTGGTCACTTTAAGTATGTTGCCTGTTGGACAACTGAGTTGATTAACGTAACCCAAACAAGGAAGAAAAAAGATATATCAATTTTTTCTATTCCCAATGCTAAACTTCTACACTGAAATTCTAGGCAATCTGAGTTCCCATTTGACAAAACTGCTGTTCAACCCACCTTGTGGCTCCTGGGTTTCAGTTGACCGTGTCTCTGCTACTCACAGTTTCTTCAAGGGGAAGTTGGCGTGACAGCATGATATATCTCCCTTTTAGCAACTCTTTGGAATTTCTTAAGAATATGGCTAAGCAAAGTCATGTTGCCATGAAAAATGTAAAAAGCAGCCAGGATTCATCTGCGCTGTCATGACTGTTTGCAAGCGTTCCTTTAAACTCTGCACAACCCAAACAAAGGCCTCAAATGGACCAGAATCTCCAGAAGGGAACCACCTGGACAAAGCATCTGTTTGGTTGCTGGTTGTGTGGTGTGGAAGGTTCGTAGTTCATAGTTTATTTTCCTTTCTTTTATTTTTATGTGGAAGAGAGTCGAGGGATTTTTGTTGCTCCAAGACCATCTCTTTCTCACTCCTTCTCCTCCACACACACTGCTAGAAAGAAGTTCCCTGAAGATGGGCTTCCAAAAGCTTGGATGATTAAAATTCTGGTCCCGGTGACTGACCCAGATTGAATCCTGTAACATTATCCTGGAACATGTATAGTATATTCACCTTCATTTGAGACATGTGTAGAAGGCAGACCTTGCACTGCAACACTGCAATGCTGTTTTCATCATTTTAATGAAAGCCTGAGGTCCCACAACCACCAATAGCATTGGTGATGTGCATACAGACTTCTGCCCTTGTTCATCTTCCTGGCATAACCACAAACTCTGTGATCGTAACTGATCTGCCTCAAAGATTAATATATTAATACATTAATGCACGATACATTAATATATGATATGGATAACTTCCAGAGAGCCAAACCATATGGGAAGATGTCTTGCGGGAAGAAGTCGTGCATGTATTCCAGACTGATACACGAACAAGATAACTCTACAAGAGAAAGTACATCTGTGCAAATAACTGAAGCTGTTTTCAGAGTAATCTCTTGCAAACAGCAATAAGTCACCAGTTTAAAACTATGCCCTGCCTCACTTTGCCCAACAGACAACTCTTACATTTGTGTCTCTTCACAGGGCTATTCATTTGGGAGTTACGCAGGTGAAGTCACATTTGCTTCAGTTTTGCATTTCAATCAAAGGCAGCATTTTTTTTCAAACTTGGCAACTTGAAGAAGTGTGGACTTCAGCTCCCAGAATTCCCCAACGAATAGACATCTCTTTTTTCCATCTTGCCTTTTCCATCATGACTACATCTTATCAGCTTTTTCTGTTGGCTTTTTCTCTTCTCTACATAGCTAATTTACATACTTTAACTTTCTGCCCAGATTATTCACACTGGATATCAAAGCAGACGGCGTACACTTGATACAGTTGCCATGCTTGCAAATTTCTGATTTTGTTGGTGCTAAATGAATGGAAGAGGCCCTGTAGTAGGATCTCTTCCTCGCTTTGAGCTTTGTTGTTTGGCACATGCCTTGTCATCAGACAAAGACGAAGGCAGTTGTTTATTTAATGGTGGATGAAGTGATTGCTGTTTATACAGTATAATTGCGGGCACTTCTGGACTGGAAGATGCAAGGTTTTATTATCCAGGTTCTTAATTACAAGCCAAATCTGAAAAATAAATGTTTACTGTCTAGTTTTCCACTCTGTAATGACCTGGTGGTGGAATGTAATTCTTGTTCATGAGTTGGCTAATCTGTCTAGGGTTAGCCTGATAACCCTGGAGATCAGGCAAAGATTTCTCAATCACTGAGCCAGGAACTGCAGGGGTAAACCACAGAGAGTTCTAGCAAGAAGATTGAGGCTATAATCAGGGATTTCTCTAGTCTGGAAATGGAAAGAGCCAATCCTAAGCTATCGCCATCTACAAAACAGTCATTCGCCATCTGCAAGACATCCAGCTGAAAGGAACCCGCCCGTCATACATTGTGTTTGCCAGACATCAACACACACATACACATCAGTGGTGGGTTCCTACCGGTGCGGTCCACTCTATAGCACCGGTAGCGGCCCCCCTGGTGATGTCACAGTACCAGTGTGGTCGGTTGCCGGTGCCTGGGCGCCGCCATTTTTTAAAAATGCGCTGCCTTCCTACCCCACAGTGAGTCCAAGCAGGGGGGGATGGCTGAGGGAGCGCGTGAGACACTAAAAGAACGGGCGGCAGGAGCTATCTCCATTCCCCTCCCTTCAGCAGTCCAAGAAGCCACGAATGCGCGGTGATGATCCTAGGCATTTTCTCACGTTTGAGGATTCTCGAGCTGCTGAGGGGAGGGGGAATGGGCGACAGGACCTATCTCAGTTCCCCTCCCTTCAGCAGTCCGAGTATATATATATATATATATATATATATATATATATATATATATATATATATATATATATATATATATATATATATATATATATATATATATATATATATATATATATATATATATATATATATATATATATATATATATATATATATATATATATATATATATATGTTTTTTTGTCGTGTTATCCTGGTGTACCCAAATATGGGAGAGAAAGCATCACAGCTTCCTTTTTGCCTTTCAGCCCCGTCACAGGGACCATCCAGGCTGATTTTTAACATAGCCGACACACTAATCTATATATTTATTTATTTATTTATTTATTTATTTATTTATTTATTTATTTATTTATTTATTTATTTATTTATTTATTTATTTATTATTTGTATGTATATGCCGCTCAATTCCGCAGGGACTCTGAGCGGCTAACAGGGATACAAATAGAATTCATATAAAAACATTTAAAAACAGAATTAAAAAACACAATATAACAATGTATAAAATTTCCAATCATCCAATCAATTACATCCATGGGCCAGCAGCAAGAGATCGTTCATTGGCCCCAGGCTTGCTGAAAGAGCCAGGTTTTCAAAGCTTTTCTGAAGGCCAATAAGGTGGGGACGGTCCGGATCTCAGGGGGCAGTTGATTCCAGAGGGTAGGAGCTGCCACAGAGAATGCCCTCGCCCTCGGGCCCGCCAGCCTGACACTGTTTAGCTGACGGGACCCAGAGCAGGCCAGCTCTATGTGATCTAACCGGTCGCAGGGAGGTATGCGGTAGCAGGCCTTCATTCATCTATCAATCATTGTCAGGTGATCAGAGAAAATTGCAGAGCATAGGCAGAACCATATGATTAAATCGAAATCGGTATATACCTTACGGCAATCAGAGTGGGTGGGTGGGGGTTGGTGGAAACCTACT